>OZ023208.1:29048025-29648025 GCA_963995525.1 Escarpia spicata | reverse complement strand
TTAACCTGACACCATTGCTCCACCTAGCGACTAAGTGCTTTAAAAGTACTACTGACTCCATCTGGGGACTGTTTGCATTAGTCTCGTGGTGAAGCGAAAGCAGCGAGCGACGATGCTTGTGTACGAGATGGAACTGTTGGGTAGCTTCCTTTTAAAATCGATATTATGTCAATGAGTCAAACATTTCAATCATTTTACTTCAACTAACAGTATATATTGTGACTCAATATCAACTTGTCCCATCGGACAAGTGTCCTGGATAATGTACTTGTCCGACACGGGTAACTACTTGTCCCAGACAAGCGGACAAGCGTTACTGTCGAGCCCTGACTTGTATTCCAACTTTACTCTATTAAATATAAAATAAGAACTTATTACATTTGTTTTTTGATTACTACCAGGTAGTAGTAATAACTAGCCAGTTTAAGATTGGTATTTCCACCATTATAATATTCAGTTATTGCCATAATGATATTATTGGTGTGTATAATTATATATTAATTAATAGTTATATATTCCTACGTTTATATAGCTATTTTAACAACAGAGACTAACAATACAATTTGAATTGTTAGTGCAATTATTCAGTACTCTGTGTATTTAAATGCAGATATCTCTCATGGATCCTTTCTGCAATTCATATAGCTAAGTATAACTAGTAATCGTAGTATAGACATTAATTTTGCACAACCTGGCGAATAAATACCCAATCCTCAGCCATCGCTACTGGGTCTCATGCATTTGGCTTGAAACTTCACGCATTTAGCTTCCAAATCAAGCAGCTACCTATGCATGCTTTTTGGTCATTAAAAATACTAACGGCAAGTAGTAGTAGGCTAGGCTAGGTAGGCTTACGTGCACACATGACATTCATGCTTATGATGTTGACATTTTAATGAAAAATAGGCTATATTAATTATTATATAAATGTATTATTCTTATAATCAGTGATGCGTATGAAATATTTCTGGTAGAAATTTTAATGACTGGAAGTACTGTCATTTGCTGTCCTGATGACAGCAGTGTGTAATTCTGGATGTCGGGTGCAATGGTCGGGTGCTGGATCGGCGTTCAAGGAGACCAGGGTTAGAAGATTTCCTACTATTGACCGCCATTTCGAAATTGGGGCAATTTTGTTAATACCAGTCTTTATTCTAGAGAAAGAAAACTCAGAGAATAAACCACTCCTAGTGTAGGCATAGATATGGCTGTTTGGAGTAAGATATCATAAGTCCTGCAGGAAAACTGGTGGTGTTATACAGTATTTTGGTACCTATCAGAATTTTTAGTATGCTATTTTGTTGGTAAAGAATCTAGTTCTAACGTCAACGTACACAGCCTGTGATGGTGTGGCAAGGGTGTTTGTTGTCATGTCAAGTATGCTGCCACCCTTCGTGATGGTGTGGCAAGGGTGTTTGTTGTCATGTCAAGTATGCTGCCACCCTTCGTGATGGTGTGGCAAGGGTGTTTGTTGTCATGTCAAGTATGCTGCCACCCTTCGTGATGGTGTGGCAAGGGTGTTTGTTGTCATGTCAAGTATGCTGCCACCCTTCGTGATGGTGTGGCAAGGGTGTTTGTTGTCATGTCAAGTATGCTGCCACCCTTCGTGATGGTGTGGCAAGGGTGTTTGTTGTCATGTCAAGTATGCTGCCACCCTTCGTGATGGTGTGGCAAGGGTGTTTGTTGTCATGTCAAGTATGCTGCCACCCTTCGTGAAACTAATACTTCAGTCTGGATGTCTTACAGGCTGCATATAACTGCTGCCTTGGTTGTTCTAGATGCTGGTTATATTCAATGGAGGACTCAATACTGTCAGTTACTTCAACAGTGAAGTCCCATTGTGGCAGCCATGAGAATCTCTCCAGCACGTCCAAGGTACAGTTACCATATTTTTGTAATCTCACAGGTCGGTGGTTTTATTTTGCATAAATATGCAAATATAAAATGTGTGACACCTTAGTACCAGGAATTGAAATACAACCTGTAATTAAATTATAATTGAGTTAGCTAACAAGTGTGCATATATGTAGTTATGTAGATATGTTAATGGCAGTCACTGGAAAGAAAAGTAACGCTCTCATTTTAAAATATTTTCCTATTGGTTAAAGGTTTTAGCCAGCTAATGGCATTTAATGTTGGAACCAGAAATTACTAAAAATGTGTGACATAAGCAGGCCTGGAGTAATAATAATGTATGTGATAATAATGGTAATGTTTAAAAATATTGAAGTAATAGTAATGATTGAGCACAAACTCGATGTACTAGTAATAGGAAGCAATGTAATAGTAATTGACTTATTACTTTGATATTACTATTGAATATTTCAATCAAATTTCAGCTACATGTCAATTCCATTTGATTAGGTTGTACATTCCAGTAGTTTCTCCAGGTTTTATGGTTGCCCCCCCTTGTCAACTTGAGCATGGCCCTCTTGAAGTTTTACATAGCAAAAGACACTGGTACAGTGTGACTGCTGCATTGACTAAAGGGATTAAACTGGGCTTTCACTGCTTTGAAGCCAATTCTGCCAAATGCCAAGTTGCCAACTACCCTTTTTAAGTAAGCCTATGGGTTTAGAGACTGCCTCCATGGTACACACAATTGAGCCTGAACTACAGAGGGTGTGAAAAACATCCTGATGTATTTGTCCTTGAGCCAATAATTAACTGTCCACCAAGCAGCAGTAGAGCAATGTGGTTTAATTAGACTGTAATATAATCCACCGCTTTTGTCTTTCATTCCAGTATGATATTTAAATATAAAATGGAACATACAGGTGTATATGTTCTATCCTTAGTCAATGTAGTTAGTACATTGTACTAAATATGGTCTATTCTACATCATCATCACTAAGGTTGTTGTAAATTTAACCAGCTGCCATGTCAAGTCCGTTATCATTGTGACTAACAGTGTTCAAAATTATTCAGGTAAATAGCAAATAACAAAGGACACAAGTTTTCTCCTTGCCATACCTCTACACATGAGAAGAAGGCTGACAGCCTGGCCCTGATTTATACATAATTTAGCATTTTTGTACATGTTGTATACAACTTTCAACACAATACCATTAATACCGCATGAAATTATCTTAGACCACAGGGAGGACCGGTCTACTAAATCAAATGCTTTGTTATAATCGATGAAGGCACAATAAAGCCTTTTGCATCGAGACAAATACAATTCAACCAATACCCCTATCTGAACATTGCCTGTTCTTCACCTATTACATTCGCTTTGTTTAGGTATGTGGTCAGTCTGGTGTTCTGAACAATCACTAAGGATTAATGAACACTTGTGCAGAATGTCACCCACTTGGCAGGTTTAATTGATCTATTCAGCAATGGTGACACTGCTAAGGCCTCACTCTGGACACTGTCACTCACAGTGTTGCATTGTTCTTAGTTGGTGCATTGAGCTAATCTACTTGACCATGAATCAGTGGTGGCTCTGGTTGTGTATTACACCCAGCTGTGGAGCTAAGATTCTCTGCCTGCTATTGTTTGATGGAAACTGTGACTAATGTGTAATTGGTCACAGGCGGTAGCTTGTGTCAACAGACAGCATTAAGCCACTAGACCCCTGTTAAACTGGACAGTTGCCTGTAGGTTTTAAACTGTGTCAAACAGTGAGTCTACCTTTTGCTCTCAAATAATCTGTCCTCTTAGTTTTACACATGAAGACATAATCTGGCATAACTTGATCAGTCTTTGTAGCAGCACATTTGTACTTCCAGTGTATCATTGCAACATAACATACATATTACATACTGTGTGCCACATTTGAATGTTGTGCATGTAACATTTCCATGCAATCCATTTATATATATAATGTAAAACTTCAACAGCCGTTTTCTTCATTTTCACTTTTTGATCCCTACCATGTTCAATACTCCATAACTTTGCCAATTTTTGTAGCTGTCATAATTTTTGAAACTGTGTAAAGCACCCTACCAAAGCTTTACAAGGATGTAAGAAAACAATGTTACAATTTTTCCGACTTACCACGCATTTGGTCAGCCGGGGTCACATATAGACATATTAGTCCATAGGACTTCAGGGCCACTTGGCCCATTTTTTTCAAAAACTATTTTTAACAGATGACTAGTTATCACAATTATTTAATTGTAGAAATGTTTAATTATAGAAACATTCATCTAATAATGGTGTTTAATCCTAAAACCTGGGAAGATTCACTGTATTTTTAACGAGGCAACATTTTACTTCCTGGTTGGCAATGTTAGCCAATGTGTGTGGGAGAGTGTAGTCTCTGTAGAGGGCAGCACTGGTGACAAGGGATGGTAAGTGCTGTGAGAGGGGCGGGGCGGTTCACGCCACCTGCCTGTGGAGCTAAGATTCTTTGCCTGCTATTGTTTGATGGAAACTGTGACTAATCTGTAATTGGTCACTGGCAGTAGCTTGTGTCAACAGACAGCATTAAGCCACTAGACCCCTGTTAAACTGGACAGTTGCCTGTAGGTTTTAAACTGTGTTAAACAGTGAGTCTACCTTTTGCTCTCAGATAATCTGTCCTCTTAGTTTTACACATGAAGACATAATCTGGCATAACTTGATCAGTCTTTGTAGCAGCACATTTGTACTTCCAGTGTATCATTGCAACATAACGTACATATTACATACTGTGTGCCACATTTGAATGTTGTGCATGTAATATTTCCGTGCAATCCATTTGCATATATAATGTAAAACTTCAACAGCCGTTTTCTTCATTTTCACTTTTTGATCTCTACCATGTTCAATGCTCCATAACTTTGCTGCAATTTTTGTAGCAGTCATATTTTTTTAAACCGTGTAAAGCACCCTTCCAAACCTTTACAAGGATGTAAAAAAACAATGTTACAATTTTTCTGACTTATCACTCATTTGGTCAGCCGGGGTCACATATAGATGTATTAGTCCAAAGGACTTCAGGGCCACTTGGCCCATTTTTTGTAGGAAAAATGACTAGAACTCCTAAACTAAACAAGCAATTATGATCAGTCATTTGGATTATATCCCAGAGGGGTTTGAATGTGAACATTTTGAGGGAAAAAATTGTAATAAAAAGAATTGTCAAAAATTCTAAAAAACATACACATGGCTATGCACAGAAAGTTAGAATAGTTCCTTATCTAAATAAAAACATTTAAATTGTATAAATTAGCATAGGAGTTTCAGTGTTCTATTCATTTAAACTTTTGTTGTTTTATGACTTATTTTTTCCATTAAAACCCCCTACAGCACATACATATTAGAAAACAAACATAAAAATCCAGAAATATCCTTAGTTTAGTACAGTAATTTGATACACTGCATTGTTGATGAAATTTATCAGCTTTTAAAAAAAAAATATTCTCGTGTCCTGTGATCCCTTAACCAAAGTAGCTCTGGCTGTGATGACATTGTATGTGTTCAGGCGAGCGTCATGAATCATGTCGTCATTGGCGTATGCGCCATGGAGAAGAAGTCAAACGCGCGGCCGATGCAGGAGATCTTGGACCGACTGCGCCTCTTTGAGTCTCTCAAGGTGGTCGTCTTTGATGAGGCGACGATCCTGCACAAGACCGTGGAGGAGTGGCCTCTGTGTGACTGTCTCATCTCCTTCCACTCGAAGGGCTTCCCGCTGGACAAGGCGGTCAAATACGCGGCACTGCGCAAACCCATGGTGCTCAATGACCTGCACATGCAATACAAGATACAGGATAGGTGAGGCAGATGAGGAACATGTCAATCCTTTGTGAAACTTCAGTGTTAGATATCAGTGCTGGTTTTCAGACATCCCGAACCAGTTTTGTATGGAACAGGTGACTAAAACCTGTTTTGACTACACTTGGATCATACATTTAGAGATAAAACTCACAGTGTTTGTACGGATTGTTGACCAAGGTATGGATATACCACAGGATATAACTAAAAGAAGTATACTAGAAATTATATTTTTGTATATCGTAATGTTTTGATCTGTTTCTTGGTGTATATATAAATATAAAAGTACCATTTTCTGATACACTGTTTTCTGCCAATCTGTAATATGAAACTTGGTACCTCATACAGATTTACGTGCAGACTTGATATTTCAGTTAATTAATTATATTATAAAGGATGTGCTATAGTTACCAGCTTGCTATATCCATTCTCACACAGAACACATAAAAACTGCAACAAGTTACTTATATATATGTGAATACATATCAGACATAGCTGTATAAGTTTAAAACTATAACATGTATAGTTTACATTTATATTACATGATTATGTATAATATTTATTGTCTTATGGATTTCAGTTTCATGGATGTGTGTGTGTGTGTGTGTGTGCATGCTTACATGCATGATGATGTGTGTATGTTCTGTTGGCACACATATAATAATGTTCAGACATAATCATGTGTGATTGCAGACGGGCAGTATATCAGGTACTAGAAGAACAAGGGATTGATCTGCCGAGATACGTAGTCCTGGATCGTGACATGACTCACTCACGCGGTATGGGTAAGTGTGATCATTTGAAAACGTTATCTGATCCAATCACTTCATAACATTACCTGATTGTTTGATAGTATCTCCCAACCACATTTTCTCTATCAGAATATGTATATGCTACAGAATAAGCCATGTTGTGAAATCAAGTTTTGGCTTATTGCTTTTGTATCATAAAATGTTGTTAGTATATTATCAGCTAGATTAGTTTCTACCATCGAATGTGTTTACATGTGCCACAATTGTTTTAATATAATTTGACCATCATCTGCGACATAATGTTGATACAATTGCCTCATATTGCAGCCAAGTTGGTTGAAATAGAGGACACTATAGAGGTGAACAACCATACGTTCCATAAGCCGCTGGTTGAGAAGCCGATCTCTGCGGAGGACCACAACGTGTACATCTACTTCCCTGCCAGCGCTGGTGGAGGCTGTCAGAGACTCTTCAGGAAGGCACGTTTCTCAGCACGCTCAATTATCTCCCATTTCACAAATCCTCGGAAACTAATACAGTTTGTTGACTGTCCAAGTGGGGTTTAATGTTCCAGAAATTACCAGATGATATAGTTTGTGGTGTAAGTGAATTGTTGTAATAATATTGTAAAAATATAATTCTAAAAATTTTAGTTTTTGCCATAGTGGAATTTGAATACCAAGAATTTGCTCACTCAGTGATATCTTAAGTTTATATTCTAATGATATCCCAATTTGTTAGGTACAAACTTGAAAGCATAGAAATGTTGTTTATTCAGCAACAGCTTTGTTGCCAATTAATAAGTAATAAGGAAAGTTGGTAGATTAGCCAAAGTATCTCTCTCAAGACAACCAAAATGTCTGACACCTGCATGCATGCTGTCTTGTCTAGATGTGTGGGTGTCAGAAATTATATCATGTCCTGGTTCACTTTCACTTTGCCACAGATTGGCAGTCGCAGCAGTGTCTACTCACCAGTGAGCTCTGTGCGCAAAGTTGGTTCCTACATCTATGAGGAGTTCATGCCAACAGACGGAACGGATGTAAAGGTAAGCATCTAATATTTAACATATTTGTTAAAGCTCCTCAATTCAGTCTTATCCCTCATTTCATTTCACACACATTGCATGGAAACTCGAACCTCTATCGTATCGACTATGATGTGCTAACGTTTTGTTATTTAATTTTTATAATATCACCGGACAAGCTGTTCAATTATTTGGAACTGGTTCCTGTTAAAATCTGCATAAAAGTGTAAATGCAAAGCACAAATTTATGGTTATTCTCAGTTTCGTAAGTTACCTAATCTAACAGTTAAGGTCAATGCCATGTTTCCTGTGTTCTAGGTATACAAAGTCAGGCCAGGGTATGCCCATGTTTCCTGTGTTCCTGGTATACACAGTCGGGCCAGTATGCTCATGTTTCCTGTGTTACAGGTGTACACGGTCGGGCCTGAGTATGCTCATGTTTCCTGTGTTACAGGTGTACACGGTCGGGCCTGAGCATGCTCATGTTTCCTGTGTTACAGGTGTACACGGTCGGGCCTGAGTATGCCCATGCAGAGGCGAGGAAGTCTCCAGCACTTGATGGGAAGGTGGAACGAGACAAGTCTGGCAAGGAAATCCGATACCCCGTTATCCTGACAGCTGCAGAGAAACTCATTGCTCGTAATATCTGCCTGGCATTCAAGGTGGGCTGATGGATACTATTGAACACGAAAGTAAATGTGACCATTTTGAATACTGGTCTGAATCGTACAAGTATGAGCAACATAGCACTTTGAAATTTTTGAAACTAGGCGGACACTATTGATTCTTATCTCTTGTTTGGAGGTGTCTTTATGTGAATTTGTATGTGTGAAATATCCCTCGGAAGTCTTCCTTCTGCACATTGGTCAACTAAGTACACCTATTTTTATGTAGATTTCTCCCTTGGCTTAGCACCTGTCCCTGGGGATAAGTGCTCTGACACTTAGGAAGGCTTCCCTCTCTCTACTTGTAACAGTAGCCTCTGGTAGTTCTTTCCCGAGGTGGTTGGTAGGAAATATCTTTTACTGCAGCCAGCTGTATTTGCTGGCAGAATTGCAACAATTACTGTGTAATGCAATGTCTAAGCTCTGGCAACTGTTTACGTAGCAGGTGGAGCAGGCTTTTGGTTAGAGGTGGTGTGTCTCTGGAATAGCTGGTGGCTATGGTTAGATATGAACAATGTATGCTTCACATATTGGTTGTGTTGTTTAGTCATGAGAACAGTCTTCACTGCTTGGTTGTGCAGTGGTCTTTAATATGCATACTTTCACCATGCATTTTCACATAATACGTGGATATTAAAAAAATAGATAAGCGAGCAAAAAATGAACAACTCGGAACACGTCCAAAACATAAAATACAACGGTCACTAGCACCCTCATGGCTCGTCCTGTCCCGACGATTTTGGTATCATTTGAAAGGATGCACTTTTTGTTATTCTAGCATCATTTATATTTCCCGTTAACCATTCATACACCTATAAATGGACCTACAATCATGCCATTTTCGGTGTTCTGTACGATTCTGAACGATGTTGGCGGCGGGTACTTGGTACAATAATCTTCCGATTGCAGCGCTGTTTTCCTCATTTGCATAGGTTCAGACATGCGCACTTCACCATTTCTTGATTTCATGTTATAAGTTCCACCCACTTTTAAGCCACAACGAAACTTATGTGCTTTGATCGCAGCAAAGCCGATCTATATCTACATCGGCGTGACGTCACAATAACATATGCCAACCAACGGGTCAAAATTCGTTGCGTTGGTTTGTTGATATACATGATTGTGATGTCACACCTACTTCGCGTATGTAATTTTTGCAGCCGTTTGAAAGAGGGTGGAGCTTGTACCATGAAATCAGATAGTGGTGCCTCAATCGGTAGATTGGTGAACTGTGTCGATGAAACAACATTGTTCACAGTGTCTAAGACACCGGAATCGGCACCGTTGTATGTCTGTTTATAGTTTAATTTAGGACTGACTATCAGGAAACCATTTATATATATTTGAATAACGGAAATCGTAAGCTTTCAAACGATATTAAGATTATTTGGATCGGACGAACTGTAATGGTACAAGCAATCGTTCAAAAAAGCATTTTGGGGACGTGTTTTTAGTTGTTAATTTTTCACTCGCTCATCTTTTTTATATTAGTCATATCCATGTGGCATATCATATTACAACAAGAGGCCTGTGTCTGTTGCAGCAAACAGTGTGTGGGTTTGACCTGCTGAGAGCCAATGGTATGTCCTACGTATGTGATGTCAACGGATTCAGCTTTGTGAAGACCTCACCAAAATACTACGACGACTGCGCCATGATACTAGGGTAAGGGGCATCAATTGTCTCGATACTTCTTGGTTTGTGATTCGGTGTAAGTTTGGTTTTCGTGGACGACATAAAACATACATGAGTAACATGACCTGTTCAAGTTGTATGCCACTTTAAAAATAATTAATTAAGGTGTTCTTGCAAAAATTATACAAATTATGCCTTATCACATGTTGGTTATGAATGTCACACTATCAGTTGCAGTGCTTTGAAATTATCCATTTTGCAGCTGTAGGTATCTTTTGACTATAAAGGCAATACCTGTATTTTGAAGTGATCTTTCTTTGTTAGGAAATCCTGTCCACAAAGAAATTAAAGGCACATGTAGCAAGGCATGTGAATGACCATCAGTTATGTGTTCTCTTGTGGTTATTTATTATACTCTGGCTATCCACAGATGTCCACATTCAGATTGTTTATACCGAAGACATATTTTTTATGAATCACATCATAATTTTTATGAGTCACTGTTTAAAGATTACTAAGTATTATTTTATGTGATAATGAATCTTTTCAGATTTTATCATTAGTATAAAGTGTAATTAATGTCTGTTTTGCAGAGACATGATCCTGAGGCAGATAGCACCACATCTCCACATTCCCTACTCCATCAACTATCAGACGGAAGACCTCCCTATTGTTCCCACCATGTATGGCACAATGTAAGTGACATGTACATAACAAATGACAACACTACATCATAAATCTTCACACAATGTCAATTATTATGTGCTTATGTGAACACCTGTTTTGTAAACACCCCGTGAGTGGGGCAGTTGCCGTGGATTTGTTGGTGTCTAAATTAAAGTTTTTATATCTGCTATTTTATAATATGTTTGCATTTGTTTATATGAAATCCTGTTTTTGTTTAGTTGTATTTTTTGTCCAGTTCTTTAATTGCAAATTTTTTTTCTAAATGATTTTCTTGCTAGAGCAACATTTTCAAGCAACATAGGTAAGAGGACTTGTACTCTCTTACATGCATAACAATCATCCATACTTGTCCAGTTTTTGTTAGTAAAATATGAGGGTGATTTACGAGCAGTTGACTATTTTAGCCACAAGACTCTTGATTTGGTGGTTATGGTGTAGGATGGAACTACGCTGTGTGATCGCCGTCATTAGGCACGGGGACCGTACGCCAAAACAGAAGATGAAGATGGAGGTGAGGCACAAACGGTAGGTCCAGCTCTCTCTCTTTGTTGTATGAAAATAAAGAGTTCACTCATAGTTACCACAGTCTTAGCTTGGCACAATTAGGCACTGTGTCATATTGGCAGGGCTGTCTACCTTTACGGATTTTCCGTAATCATTACGGAAATTCACTCAGATTACGGCATAACAGAAACTGCCGCTGTATTACAATACAAATATCCGACTACAGAAAACGATACACGTTAAAGAATTGCTAAATCTATAAATAATGCTGCTCGAGATGCCCTGAAGAAACTGTCATCATTCACTTGTTACAATTTATCAACAAATATTTAGTCCACTACAAGTTCTATTAAGTCAGGACGGTGATGTCGTCCAATGCTGTGCCTGTGTACATTGTTACAACTTTGACTGCCACCAGCCTGCCGATGACTGCTGTGGCACGTGGCATGGCACGTGGCAGTGAGCATATTATAATGTCTGCATCTGTCAGTCAACAGCAATTACATCGGCCAAAAAAGATCAGTGTCATTAATGCACATCTAGAAATTAATCAAATTTACAGGTGTAGAATTATATAATCAAAGAAATAAATTAAGATGACGTTAGGTTGAACCATTAAATTACATTAAATAGTTATGGTTTCTGAAAGTTATGAATATAATTATAAAACGTCTTAGAAGAATATAAAATGAGTATTATAATTGTTGTAATTGCGATATAAAACTATCATATGTTTATTCAAAGGTTTTTCTTTGAGTACAACAATTTAACTTTGCCATCGACTGTTAGTAATAATTATAATGTTTCCCGTTGTGTGTTGTAAATTTAGAAGCTCATTGGATGATTATTGGCTATTCACTGGCGGTGACTTTCTCAAGGTGGTGCTCTATAGATGTAAACACTTGGGCATGTCTACTTCAGAGAAAGGTTTGATTGGCAACCTTGTGGACTGGAGAGTGGGGAGGGATGGGATGTGATGGGAGGGATCATTACTGAAATTGTTTTTGTTAGGTAGGCAGCCCTGTATTGGTAATGTATAAAGTATGAGGTTTTCATGTGTGAAGTGATCTTGTTGCTGATTTAAGGGTAGCCACTACCCGAAAATGGCCATAGGCCATATCTCTGTTAATACTGAACGTATCTTACCTCTGTGTGACAGAGGGGCATGCATTCATGAAAATTATTCTGAGCTAACAACTGTATGTGTGATAATGTAGTTGTCAAAAATCAACAGCTAGAATACTCCTTTGTGCAATAAGGTGGTTTTGGGTAAGGAAATCTGACTGCAATGACTTTTGTGAGATGGGACTTTAGGTTTGAGCACTTTTCAAAGCGTCTTCAAAAATGCTAATACCTGAACAACAGTCAGTGAAGTCAGATATCCTTGTCCAACACCACCTTATTGCACAAAGGAGTATTCTAGCTGATGGTTCTTGACAACGGCTGATCACACGTACAGTTGTTAGCTCAGAATAATTTTCAAGGATGTGAAAATCAGTCTCACTAGAAACATTCATTGCCATGATAATACACAAGCAAATGAGCCCATATTTCAAACATCATATATACCATTCATTTATCTAACTAATACACCAAATTTTTTTAAGATATGTTCAATATTAATAGAGATATAGCATATTGATTATATGGCCGTTTTTGGGTAGTGGCTACCCTTAAGGCCAGACACGGCAGGTAGATAGGATTATTTTTTAACAGTTCAATTTTGTTCTGCCCAATGCATGAATTGGGTGTTACTGAGTAAAATATATTGAACTTTTTTCTGCCAGACCCCTGTTTCCATGGTAACACAAAATGGCCACCATTTTGAGCAAATATTGGCAAATTTTGAAACACTGTCATTTTTTATTGAATCCATATGTAGTTATAATTCTTGCAAATCCATTTTCTCTATAGATTCTATTGTGAAATGATCAGAGCATTTTTTTTAATGTTCTGTTTTTCTTTTAAAAAAAAAAATTTGTAAAAAAAAAATCTTGTTTTTTAGCAACAAATATGGCTATATCTTTCAAACTATTCATGATTTTTTTTAAAGTGTCTGATCATTGCACACAGTAGAATATGCTGAATGCAACACTGAAACATTATTATTCCAAGAGATATCCCGTTTCCAAATGCAGAAATTGTAAGAAATTTTTTGAGAGAAAATGGCTGTCAAAGATTGCATAATGGATTTCATTACATGATATCGACATGCTTGATCAATGACTAAAACTCACTTAGAGGTACGTAATTGTCATAGAAGTGAACTTTATTGATAGTATGCATACAAAGGTATAATAATCTGGCAGAAAACCATTTTCTGTATTTTGTTTCATAAAACACAATTTCACCTGGGTGTCTGGCCTTTTAAAGCCACTATATCCTTTAGTTAACTCAATGGTTCAGTTAAGTACCTGATTATGGATAGTGAGATAATTGTGTAAACAAAACAGGTTCTGTAATTAGTCAAAGACCAAATGCAATTGTTGTTTCAAACAGCTGTGTTTGGATCCCACATGACTGCATTGAAAGGCTCCATACACACAGATGCAGTAGACAATTTCCCACAGTATTCATAGCGTGCGTAGAGTATTTAGCAGTGTTCACAGCGTGCATTTGTTGAGTGTTGCAAGTTACATTTTATGTTGCAAACCATTGATTTGTGTCTATCTAATATTCAGGATGAACCCTAAATCTGGTACAAAATGTTATGTGTAATAAAAGAAAGTTTGACATGTGAGATGCAAGCCCTCTGGGAGAAAATGTTAACATACCTCACACACACATACAGACACTAGCTCGATTATAGATACAGTGTAGATGGTCTGTACCATGTACATGCGTTTGTTATTGTAAAGTTGAGATGGTGTGTTGACTGCAGTTTCTTTGAGCTGTTTGAGAAGTACGGGGGCTTCAAGACGGGGCATCTGAAGCTGAAGCAGCCGCAGCAGCTGCAGGAAATGCTTGATATTGCTCGATTCCTTCTCACTGAGTTTGAGAAGAACCCGGATCCTGCTATTGAAGAGAAGAAGTCAAAACTACAGCAGCTAAAGACAGTCTTGGAAATGTGAGTAAATTTCTCTTTCTACTCTGATTGTCATCCTCACCAGGGGGTGCAACGGATTACATCAGTCTCAGTACCCCGTTGCAGATTCCTTGCGAAACTCTGAAGATAAGCTCAGCAAATAGTATCGCTAGCCAGCATGTTCCGGTGTTTTGGGAAATAGACGTAGTACCGCTCAGCAGCTCATGAGAATGACCGAATGGGTAAATATATTGGTATTCCCGGAACTCGAGGGTTTCATCTTGGGACTGGGGCGTGGGTTGGACGGGTGTCTGCGCTGTTCTCATGGTGGTATGGCGAAATCACTTATGAGTTTGATTCAGCTAACTTCCACACAATGCATCGGAGATCTGCCAGGGGTAGTGTACGTAGTCACAGCCCTGGCTTGTGAGAATGCTCGGTTTAGATTATCAAGACTGTCAGACTAACAGATACATTGTTGGTTTCAGGTATGGAAGATTCTCAGGCATAAATCGCAAAGTGCAGCTGAAATACCAGCCACATGGTGCACCAAAAAGGTCATCATCTGATGATGATGATGGTTAGTATCCATTGTTACTGCTAATTGTCATTTAGTGGGGGTGGAATGTTTGCAAATCAATCTTGATTCATTTTACACTTAAAATTAATGCAGTCAACTGAAGATAATCAAGTCAGTGATGTATAAGGATGGTGGAGCCAGTGACTGATTAAGGCAGTAGAACCATTGTTACAAGAAGGGAGTAGAGTCAAAGGTAGTAGGGCCAGTTACAGATTAAGGCAATCAAGCCAGTGACAGAGGAAGGCAATGTAGCTAGTAAAATATATAGGCAACAGAGCCAGTGACAGATGAAGGCAGTAGAGCCAAAGACATATTATGAGTGCTATAGAGTCAATGACATATTGACATAGTAGAGCCATTGACATATGAAGGCAACAGAAAACTGTAGAGCCAATGACATAGTAAAGCAGAAGCTCTAGTGACAGATTAAAAAGCAGTAGAGCCAGTGACATAGGATGGATGTTTAGCCAGTGACATGGGAATGCAATAGAGCCAATGACATATAAAGACCAGTACAGCTCAGTCCTTCGTTGGTACTTTGTAACACATTCACCTTTGGTTGTAGTACCTGCTTCAGCTGAGGTAATGGTGGAACTGTCAGCTTTGGTAACAATAACACGATAAAGCTGCTTTCTCAACTGGTTTAACCATTCGTGAAACTTGTTCTTTGGTGTCCAAACAGATAGCTTGTGAATAACATAACAAGTATCTGCATTCAGTTTACCAAAAAAATGCTTGCTTTTTATTGATTAAACAATTTCTTTCACCTAACAATTAGGCATCAAACCACTGAACTTGTCAGCCACATTGTTTTCGAAAGAGCAAGGAACATTGAACAAATTCTACACAAACATGCATAATCATATATTGTGCATTCACATGAATATTCCAATTTTAAGAATCACTTGAATTAATGTTTGTGCAAACTTTAAATGAGTTAATAATTTGTTCTAGTGATTGCACCAAAACTGCATAAAAGCTTTGCAAAAACGAGCTAGTATATTATGGTGGATTATAGGTTGGTTTGCTTTTTTCACAGAATGAATTTGAAATGAGATGAATGAAAAAATGTAATTGTAATAGTGATCCATGGAAAGAACTTGGCCTTTTGTACGTACAACAGAATGAGTTTAGTTAGTAACAAGAACATTGTGAGTCTTGGTAATGGAAACTACACAAGCCTTGGTAGGGATAACACATTGAACCTTGGTAAGTGCAACACCTTGAGCCTTTGTAACTTGAGCTGGAGAAAGGAGTAACTTGATTGAGGCTTATTGATTGAGACAGATTGATTATGATAATATCTTGAGATTAGTAGTTGCTATAGCACCAACTTTTCTAATGGTAGCCATTTAAGCAAGTGTTGTCTTGAAACTACCACTGAATATGCATATGTCCCGTCTAATTGTATCTTTATTCTCCTGTCTGTTTTGTGTAGAATCTGAGTATGAAATTCCGTCATGCTTACAAGGTTGGTGTTGTGGCCTGCGTCGCCTGGTGTCTCTCTGCATGTCACTTCCCGCTGCTCTCCTTAAAAAACCCACACGTTTCTATCATTTAACAGACTTGGTCTCACTTCAAGATGTTGCACTAAGTTGTTGTACTAAACTATCACAGTTTTACTCAATTATTCAGTTAAATGGTTGCACTAAACTTTACAATAATATTACAGGCATCATGATCACACATTTATATAGCTAAGCTGCTGTCAGAAATAAGTTACTAGCTCTATATGGTGAAGTTATGGCTCTGGTTAAATTATAATTATACCTAGTACTAATACTGATTCATAGACAGTAAACAAACTTTATTTTAATCAATATTAATTATGCAATTATCATCACTGGTTGGTCAAGGCCAGAGCATAGATGAGCTGTTTCCTTGATGATGAATTCTGACACGGTTTTTTGTGTTATGATAGCAGTGACCATTAGTTGCCTCATGCGAATCTTGTTTGAATTTGTCTACATCCCTATAAAGTTCTTTGTTTGTCAGCCTGTAGCTCCAGTGGACATTGAGGCACTTCCGTAGTATTCTGGTGTAACTCCTGTCAAGTTTTCTGTCCAGTTCTTTTGTGAGGGCCATGTATCAGCTCCACACAGCAATAAACTTTCAGCTGTGACATTGCAATATCTTGTTTTCTTCTTCTTTCCCTTGCTCTCTTGCAGGGTGGAGTTCATGTCACTTAATTTGTAGCTTCTGTTTTTCATGTTAACTGTCTCCATCTCTTTCTGTCTTCCACATTGACCTTTCATCCATGGCTGTTCACACCTAGGGCACTGCAGTATATATGTAAGAAACATTAACTTCTATATGACAAAGAAAGCAATTTGGAATCTTTGATACTGTAAAGGGGTTTAGATGCATTCCTGTACAGCAATATAATTTTTTTTTTTTAATGTCTTATTTTGGAGCATCTAGGCCAGATATTGTACTGTGTATGTTCCAAGTTACCAGTGTTTGAAGCAAATTGTTTAGACACTCGTTTTGCATCAGTATTGCAGAATATGTTTCTTCATTCATCTAAATATGCAGTCATAGTAGTCGACTGCCTTACTTGCTCACATCATAATTCCTCATGAATATTCACAGCACATATATTATTATTGTACTCAGATAAGATGTACTGGAATTACTTTAACATGATAATTGAAATATTTACCAACAATTGGATAACACGATTGAAAATGCAACACCATTGTTGCAAATATTAGGGAAGCAATAAGGTACACAATTAAATAGTGATTTGTCAAGTGCCTATCAACATTGTCTCCTCCATCTGTGTTCTGTGATTCTGTGTACTTGTCTAGAAGTAGCTGGAGCATGTGTAGATTCTGTAGTCTGCCTAACAAATCTGATGTTCCTTCAACTGAAGTCTACACCTTCTGTAATTAAAGACTTCAAGAATGATCTAAATACATGCCTCTATATGTTGTTTAGGCCACATTCCCTGTCTCATGGTTTTGATTGATTACATATTATGTAGCAATGACTGCAATTTTATATAGATTTTGTGTAAGAATTTCATGGTTCCCATATACTATATGCATCTTTCAAAAGTATTTTTACCCTGGCGAAAAGCTAATTTGGAATGTAAAGGCATTGACATTAATGTTATATATGCTGGTTGTAACCATATAGTCTATGTTATTGTATTTATGAGTACATGTTTCCATGATATATATGAAGGATTTCAGAGAAAAACATGATATATCCAGTTTCTTGGTATTAAGAAAAAGTATTTTTGTGTGTTTTATCTTCAAAGTTTAAATAGAAACTTGTCAATGAAGTTTGTGTATATTACGAATCCAAAATCATAGAGAATGGTAGCAAACTCTAAAATATTTGTTAAGAATTTGTTATGCAAAATGTGATAGTAAATTATTTTGTTGTCAAAACGTGGTATATCCATACAGTGCGTCCTGTCACATTGCACAGCTGCACTTGTGGCAAGGCAGTGATCATTGGCTGAAAATGGATAAATTGTATTTTGATAAGAAAAAAGATATTTATCACATTTTGAAAATAAATGCTCTTTTGTACATATAATTTAATGGAGATTTATCATAATTTGTTTATATATTATCTTAGATCAATATGTGTTTAAACAAATGTTTCGTCCGGGTATCGGTAAAATAAAAAAATGGCGGTTATCACGTTTTGCCCTGAAACACTTCATGTGCTCTTTCCATAGTCTGTGTCAATTATACGACATTGAATATTGAGCCTTTGAGACCCAGGTATTGTGGCAGACCGTGTTGCCAAGGTGGCAGTATAGGTTGTCTTGTGTGCACAGATTGTCCCCAGGATCCATCCCTCGTGCTCATCCTCAAGTGGGGAGGGGAGTTGACTCCCGCCGGTAAGATCCAGGCTGAGAAACTGGGCCAAGTGTTCCGCTGCATGTATCCTGGAGGTGAAGGTTGGTTCGTCTCCCAGCACATGCAGATACTTCTCTCTTAATCCCACTTCACGTCTTACAGTACTGTTTGGAGTGCATTGGTATAGAGGCTAGAGCATCCTCAACCAAGAGGTCCCGGGTTCTAATCCTCATGCTGCTCATTCAAACCTTGGGCAAATTTGTTCTCTCTACATTGCTCCAGTTCACTCAACCATATGAATGAGGACCTGGCTATTGACAGCAGTGGAATATTTGGGTACAAATAGCCTTAACGCAATAACTGCAGCATCGTTGAATGCTTCCAAGAAAAAAATTTTAAATGTTCAAAACAGGTCTGCGAGGGAGTGAAGTGTAAACCACTTTGAGCAGTCCCAAGGACAGCATATCACGCTGTGTAAGAACTGATCCTTGTTTACTATAATTGAGCTAGAGTGTCTTGTTATGTTACTCCTCATAGATGCTTTGTATCGCGGGTACCAAACTTTCAGGGACTTATCTTCTACCCCAGGAAGACTGTAAGGTTTTAATTTTTTCAATTCCTAATAGAGTTGGTGTGTTTTCTATGATTGTTCCAAATTACATAAACTGTTCCTGCCGTCTTTGTATGTGTATTGTGCAGCTTCTTCTGTCACTTCATTCCAGTTGAGGACTGAGGAGTGGAGCTGAGGACTGAGGAGTGGATGGTTTACATAACTTGGAACAGTTGTAGCAAACATACAGTGTTTAAACAGAACTCTGACATGTAATTTCAGACTAAGGATTTGATTGCTTGGTGAAATCTTCTCACCTGTGAAATATACCTTAATTTGAACCACTTACAAAGTACCAAGTTATCAACTAATTTTATGTGAAAAACCAATGGCACCTTTTAATGTGTTCAGTGAGATGAGTAGAGTGATCTGCCACAGTCCATACATTTGTCTGCTGGGCGGTGTCTAGGTGACTATGGCCAGGACCCGGGGGTGGGGTTTTTGCGTCTTCACAGCACTTACAGACACGACCTCAAGATCTACGCCTCTGACGAGGGTCGAGTGCAGATGACAGCAGCTGCCTTTGCAAAGGTATCTTTTTCAATCTGGTTGTCTTCGTAACAAGTCATATATTGCCTGTATCATTTCAGCAAGTCATTTCTGATCATTTCTCATACAAGTAGTTTCCTTATGTTGTTCTCAGCACATTTCCAGCCAGTTTTGTTTGGGGTTGGCAAAATGTATGAATAAGTCCTGCGTTATAAATTGTTAGTATATTACATACCAGAGGTAGTCATTGTAGTTCAGTATTTGTACAGTGTATTGTGCTAAACTAAGAAACAGCACACTGTACAACTCTGATGCATTATAACATATTTATTACAAAACCTGAATATTTTCAGATTGTGATTATAGAATTCTGTTTTAATGACATTACTATATTCTATATAATAGTTAGTTACATACTGAGTGTTTGGGTGTGTGGTGGAAGGGATCAGGTCTGTGTTGGTGCATGCAAGAATTGTATATGGAGCTCAGTGTGTGTCCATGCATGTATGTGTGTGTTACACATTGAGGTAGAACTGATGACACTAGTATGTGTGGTGCTCTCAGGGCTTGCTCGCACTGGAGGGTGAACTAACACCCATCATGGTGCAGATGGTGAAGAGTGCCAACATGAACGGACTACTCGACAATGACCACGCGTCCCACAAGTACCAGAATGTGTGAGTGACGTCTACGGTCACTAGTCCTTAGATTACTCGTTTCATTGCCTAACAGTGGGTCACTAGTCCTTATATCACTAGTTTCATTGTCTAGCAGTGGGTCACTGATCCTTATATCACTCATTTTGTTGCCTAGCGATGGGTCACTAGTCCTTATATCACTCATTTCATAGCCTAGCAGTGGGTCACTAGTCCTTATATCACTCATTTCATTGCCTAGCAATGGGTCACTAGTCCTTAGATTACTCGTTTCATTGCCTAACAGTGGATCACTAGTCCTTATATCACTGGTTTCATTGTCTATAAGTGGGTCACTGATCCTTATATCACTCGTTTCATTGCCTAGCATTGGGTCACTAGTCCTTATATCACTCGTTTCATTGCCTAGCAATGGGTCACTAGTCCTCACTTCACTCATCTCATTGCCTAGCAACTGGTCTATAGTCCTCACTTCACTCATCTAATTGCCTAGCAATGGATCACTAGTCCTCACTTCACTCATCTCATAGCCTAGCAGTGGATCATTAGTCCTCACTTCACTCATCTCATTGCCTAGCAATGGGTCACTAGTCCTCACTTCACTTATCTCATTGCCTAGCAATGGGTCACTAGTCCTCACTTCACTTATCTCATTGCCTAGCAATGGGTTACTAGTTCTCACTTCACTTATTTCTAATGTCTGACATAGCCTTCGCATTAGAATACTGCTGACGTCATCATTGCTGTAGACAGTTATTTGATTCATCCCTGAAAGCATTTTTGTAGAACTAATAAAAACAAAGCACTATAGACATAGTGGTATCCTGGGTTATGGTTAGATTCTTCTGTTTTATTACTTTTAAATTCTGCCTTTTGAAATATTGAGCTCCCTCAATACACCCATTCCCCGGATGAATTTTGAGAAAATCTAAATCTACCAACCAATCCAATGCATCTGCTAGATCACATAAAAAATGTCAGCCACATACACGTGTACATACAAAACTAACAGAGTTATAAGTCCACAGAGAAAAAGAGAACACACTGTTTTATAGTATTGCTATGCTGTGTATGTTTTATGTTTGAAGAATTAAAATTTATGTAAATATATATGGACGTTTCTGAAGAAAGTTAACCTGTTTGTTTTTCATTCCAGTGTTAAGGAGAAACTCCAGACATTACTGAACTGTGACAGAGACTTTGTTGAGGCTGATAAGGAAAAGGTTTGTTGCTCATTTGGTGTGTGCATGTATAATATTGGTCACTCATATACATGCATATATTTATATCTTATTTATTTAAATTTAACTATTCATTATTATTTTATTTAGCTTTCAACTATCTTTCTGGATGTGTTCTTAAAGTGAAATAAAAGTATTTGTGTGTAGTTCAACCGACAAAGAATGCCCTCTGGTACAAAAAGAAGACAGCTTCTCATTCACATAGAAACTGTAGCAGTGACTTGATAAACTAAATGGGTGCTTTCTGTTTTTTTCTTACTGTTTCTGGTCAAGGACTAAAGGTCAGATTTTTTACTGTCAACGTATATGCAACAAAGATAAGAGTTTGACAATTGTGATGAGATCAAGTTCAAATTGGGTATGCTCGGATGGGTGGTATATTACACCCTGATATATACATATTTTTGTGAATGATATCTAGACTATACCAATCTGCACAGGTAACACATATTGACAGGTTATTCCTGTCAATCACAATTCTTGTCAGTCCATGACGGCCTCAGCCCCTCAATATTACAGGACAACAGGTATCTGGAGTAGTCTGTGTTTACAGTACAGTTGACCTCATTTTATTGTCACCTCGATGATACAACCACCTTTCAATTAAGGTCACCCTATTGCAGTTCAAAATTACTTCTGTGACAGCAAAGTTTAGGAAATTAGTTCCACTAATGTGGTCACCTTGCCATTAAGATAACTTTGACCCAGTCCTGAGGGTGAACTTTGTACAGTAGTTACGTGCCACTGTACTTGACTAATATGTTGTGGTTACAGAATGTGATGATCTTATAGGGCCTCATTCAACTTTATCAGAACACTGCATGTATCGCCAAATTGTCTTTTATATGCTGGCAATGGGGTCACTTCCAGGGTGCATGTCATCCACAATTACTGGGATAGAAATGACTTTAACGTACTCATCTGAGTCGGAAGAGATACACAGTCCTCAATGTTGAGAGCCACATATTTACACCTATGTATTATGCTGGATCTGGCTGTGAAACCATAGTCCATGCTTGCTATCTGGTTTTGTTTGTAAGTTACATCATACTAGCAGAGTTCCGTTTCCAGCAGCGAACCGTAGGGAATAGGCATGTGCTTATGATATCAGGGCATTGGCCTCTAATGTTTAATATAGTTTACCATTAGATTGTGTTTTAACTTGGTGCTGACTAATATTTATTATTATGTTTAATGGCATTATTGTGTAGTGTATTCAGCTTGTAAGAATAGAGGTTATGCTAGCCACTACACTGTGCCGCCTTTTGTGGTTTCAGTTGTCGCCTACTGGCAGTGTGTCTGTGATAAAGGCAATGAACTTTATCGTGAACCCGTTCAGGGTGTGTGAGAGGATCTACTCCATCATGTGCCGACTACTAGACGGTATTCGGGAACTGTGTACTCAACCCAAAGCAGATGGTCAGCAGGAGTAGTTCAGCTTCGTGTTCTGTGTAATGTAGACTAGCAGATGTAGCTCATGTATTACGCAATGTAGACTTCCTTACTCACTACTGTTAAAAGTAGGTTGCCTGTCCTGTGACTCATCCTCATCAGTTTGGTAATTCGCTGAATTGGCTGCCTTGCGTGTGGAAAAATTGCGACCTCATTGAACGTCAAAGAGCTTTATGATTTAACCAGTCAGTGTCCTCTAAATTGCTAATACAGTTATTTATTATCTGAAAGTTTTGTTTACTTTTCACGAGCTCAAAATTCAAATTGTGAACAATATTTCGGGGAAATTAAATGCGATTTGGTGGGTGATATTCCATCAACATAATTTATGTTTGTAGTATTAAAAACAATATATAAATACATGGTAATAAATCAAGATGCTTATGTAGTACTTTTAAGGCCAGACACTTTATCTTTTTAAATCTTTATTTTATGTGAACAGTATTTATTTTATTTTGTTGACGTCATAGTTTGAAACATACTGTTTCCTTTTATTGCTGCCTTTTGTAGATAGATCATACAGCCTTGCACTATTTCCAAATAAGTGTGCATTTGCATTTAGTTTTGTATAAACCAATCAGATGCAATGCTAGGATTTCGTTGTTTTGCATCCTGGCAATTTTTTGGAAAAGTAAAATGCTTGAGTTGTTGAAATAGCAGATGCATGAAATATCTGTCATTTATTAATGTAATCTTTCAGCTTTGGTGAAAGTTTGAAAACAGACACAAGAGTGAAGCATGTTTGAAAGCAGAGTACTTTATAAGAACTTAAATCTACTTAGTTACTCTGTGTGATATGTGTAGCTATACAAGCTATTAGTAGAATATATTCTGTGAGATATCTACATTGGCTTGATCTATACAAAACTGCTTGTACTGTGAGGTATGAATGTTCTGAATATGATTACCATAGAATAGCATTTTGCATTGCAGTATAAAATTATATAGATATAATTTAGATTTTAGAATTGTTAATTAAGCATTTTTAAACATTGATGTTAATAGTTTTCTGAGTTTAATTATTCACCAATTATTCTTGATATTTTTTAAAAGTGTAAAGTGCCTCTTTAGTATAGCAGTTATAATTGTGGTGATTGCGCCGTTGTTCGCACAGAGATGAAGTTGTACCACGGCGAGTCTTGGGAACTGATGATTCGACGGTGGAACAAACTCGTGAAGGACTTTGGCATGAAGAATGACCAGTACGACATCAGCAAGATTCCTGACATCTACGATTGCATCAGATACGACCTTCAGCACAATATGAAGACACTGCGCTTCACCGAGGCAGAGGAACTACATGCGTACGCAAAGGCCATGGCTGACATTGTCATTCCACAGGTAACAGCAGCCTGCAGTTGTTATCATATTACTTATGTAAGTATTTAGCTTTCAACAAATGTGATGTGGTAATAATCACCTCTCTCCCTCCCTTACTGCTTCCCTTCCCCTACCACCTCCTGCCCTCTCTCCCTTCTTCCCTCCTTCCCTTACTGCCTCGCTTCTCTCTACCCCCCTCCCTCCATCCCTCCCCTTCCCTCTCTACCTCCTTCTCCCTCCCACCCTTCCCTCGTTCTCGTCCCTCCCTTCCTCCCTCCCTCACTCCCCCTTCCTTCTGCCCTCCCGCCCTTACTGCTTCCCTTCTCCCTACCACCTACCTCCATCTCTCCCTCTTCCCACTCTACCTCCTTCTCCCTCCCTCCATCTGGCCTCTCCCTCCCTCCCCTCGTTCCCCTTCCTCCCTCATTCCCTCCCTCCCGCCCTCCATCCCTCCCTCCCTCGCTCCCTTACTGCTTCCCTTCCCCTACCACTTCCTGCCCTCCCTCCCTCCCTTACTGCCTTGCTTCTCTCTACCCCCCTCCCTCCATCTCTACCTCCTTCTCCCTCCCTCCATCGCTGCCTCTCCCTCCCTCCCCTCGTTCCCCTTCCTCCCTCATTCCCTCCCTCCCTTACTGCCTCCCTGCCTCCCTCCCTTACTGCCTCCCTCCCTCCCTCCCTCCCTCCCTCCCTTACTGCCTCCGTTCTCTCTATCTCCATCCCTCCCTCTGTTCCTCCCTCCCCTTCCCTCTCTACCTCCCCCATTCTCTCCATCACTGCCTCTCCCTCACTCTCTATCTCTTCCTCCTCTGTACCTCTCTCTCCCTTCTCTCACTCTCCCCATCAGATGGTATTGATTGTGTTCAGTGTATCTGTGTGTAGGAGTACAGGATCACAAGGGATGAGGTGTTGATTGCTCAGTGTATCTGTGTACAGGAGTACAGGATCACAAGGGATGACGTGTTGATTGCTCAGTTTATCTGTGTGCAGGAGTACAGGATCACAAGTGATGAGGTGTTGATTGCTCAGTGTATCTGTGTACAGGAGTACAGGATCACAACGGATGAGGTGTTGATTGCTCAGTGTATCTGTGTACAGGAGTACAGGATCACATGGGATGAGGTGTTGATTGCTCAGTGTATCTGTGTACAGGAGTACAGGATCACAAGGGATGAGGTGTTGATTGCTCAGTGTATCTGTGTACAGGAGTACGGGATCACAAGGGATGAGAAAGTGTTGATTGCTCAGTGTATCTGTGTACAGGAGTATGGGATAACAAGGGATGAGAAGGTGTTGATTGCTCAGTGTATCTGTGTACAGGATCACAAGGGATGAAGTGTTGATTGCTCAGTGTATCTGTGTACAGGAGTACGGGATCACAAGGGATAAGAAGGTGTTGATTGTTCAGTGTATCTGTGTACAGGAGTACGGGATCACAAGGGATGACGTGTTGATTGCTCAGTGTATCTGTGTACAGGAGTACGGGATCACAAGGGATGAGGTGTTGATTGCTCAGTGTATCTGTGTACAGGAGTACAGAATAACAAGGGATGAGAAGGTGTTGATTGCTCAGTGTATCTGTGTATAGGAGTACAGGATCACTAGGGATGAGGTGTTAATTGCTCAGTGTATCTGTGTACAGGAGTACGGGATCACAAGGGCTGAGAAGGTGTTGATTGTTCAGTGTATCTGTGTACAGGAGTACGGGATCACAAGGGATGAGAAGGTGTTGATTGCTCAGTGTATCTGTGTACAGGAGTACGGGATCACAAGGGATGACGTGTTGATTGCTCAGTGTATCTGTGTACAGGAGTACGGGATCACAAGGGATGAGGTGTTGATTGCTCAGTGTATCTGTGTACAGGAGTACAGAATAACAAGGGATGAGAAGGTGTTGATTGCTCAGTGTATCTGTGTATAGGAGTACAGGATCACTAGGGATGAGGTGTTGATTGCTCAGTGTATCTGCGTACAGGAGTACGGGATCACAAGGGCTGAGAAGGTGTTGATTGTTCAGTGTATCTGTGTACAGGAGTACGGGATCACAAGGGATGAGGTGTTGATTGCTCAGTGTATCTGTGTACAGGAGTACGGGATAACAAGGGATGAGAAGGTGTTGATTGCTCAGTGTATCTGTGTACAGGAGTACGGGATCACAAGGGATGAAAAGATGTTGATTGTTCAGTGTATCTGTGTACAGGAGTACGGGATCACAAGGGATGAGAACGTGTTGATTGTTCAGTGTATCTGTGTACAGGAGTACAGGATCACAAGGGATGAGAAGGTGTTGATTGCTCAGTGTATCTGTGTACAGGAGTACGGGATCACAAGGGATGAGGTGTTGATTGCTCAGTGTATCTGTGTACAGGAGTACAGGATCACAAGGGATGAGAAGGTGTTGATTACTCAGTGTATCTGTGTACAGGAGTACGGGATCACAAGGGATGAGAAGGTGTTGATTGCTCAGTGTATCTGTGTGCAGGAGTACGGGATCACAAGGGATGTGAAGGTGTTGATTGCTCAGTGTATCTGTGTGCAGGAGTACGGGATCACAAGGGATGTGAAGGTGTTGATTACTCAGTGTATCTGTGTGCAGGAGTACGGGATCACAAGGGATGTGAAGGTGTTGATTACTCAGTGTATCTGTGTGCAGGAGTACGGGATCACAAGGGATGAGAAGGTGTTGATTGCTCAGTGTATCTGTGTGCAGGAGTACGGGATCACAAGGGATGAGAAGGTGTTGATTGCTCAGTGTATCTGTGCGCCTCTGCTCAAGAAGATCCTCGGTGACCTTCAGAGGAACGTTGAAGAAGACAGCACAAGGCTGGACAGCAGGCAAGACCTCTTCTTCAAATTCTCACATTAGATAAATTGCACGTGGCGAACATTGACAGGCATGATGGTACAGCCCTGAAGCTATACTGTTTATAAATTGAGGGTACAGCCCTGAAATTATACTATTATGTTATCCCCCTCATATGGCCATTACTATTAGTGTCTATTACTCCTAGTATAATTTACTGCATGTTAATCTAAGATCTCCCCAAACTGGTTCACCACTTACATATCTTGTTTAAAAATCTTACAAAACACCTCGCTAGCCAACCGAACCAACATGAAATTAATATTTGTTTTAAATTTTATTTATGTCATTGATTGTGACGTTGTATTTTTGTTTTAGTATGTGGCTGTATTACTGTTTTGGTTTGTGAAGTTGTTTCTGTTTTAATTTGTGCCAGTGTAGCTCTTCTGTCACTGCATGAGCGATTTCAATATCGCTAATGTTTGTCAACTCTGTCCAGGTATTCAACGGGGGTGTCAACTCCACACAGACACGTCAAGACAAGACTATACTTCACCAGTGAAAGCCACATTCACTCACTGCTGGCCATCCTCAGATATGGTGGGCTTGTTGATGTAAGTTCTATCATTGAGCATTTCCACATCGCACTACTGTTTGGCAACATCTTGTTCTCATTTGTTAACAAAACGTCTCTGTGACTGCACAACTGTGTGGCCCATTGGATTTTATGGAATGTTTAGGATGCCATACATGTTACAACAAGCTAACACAGGTTCTGATGTGCAGACTACATGTGTAGTGAGTGTCATGGAATATGTCTTACAGGGAGCTGTGATCGAGCAGTAGAACACCGGACTCTCAATTCGATTCCATTTGTGTCCATTTCGAAACTTGGACAATTTCGTTCACCTCCTATTGCTTATGTCTTTCGAAAGAGACACTAAAAGGTTGAGAATTGAGAGAACCTAGGTTCGAATCCTCTGCTGCCGTGTTGAACCTTGGGCACGATCATTCACTCTATGTTGGTCCAGTTTACTTAGCTGTATGAATGAGTACCTGGTTATAGACAATGGTGGATATTTGTGTATGGATAGTCTTCGCGCATTAATTGCAGCCTGGCTGGGAATAAAATGTAAAGTGCTTTGAGCGGTCATAACGACTGGATACTGAGCTATATGAGAACTTACCTTTACACTAAAAGCTGTTGGTCCCTTCTATCTGGTGTCTATGCCAGGGGAAGTAACAGATCCCAGACAGGGGGTAAATGTGTAACCTGTCGTGGACTCGCAGAGTGTTGGTTTCTATCTGTAACCCACTGGATCTAGTTACCAGTGACCGGAGTTGCTTCCTGCTCAGGTGTATGAGAGGCCCTGAGTAGGCAGTGTATACAACAGCAATGTGTAGATAAAGTATGTCTATAGTGCCTGTGTATGAATGCCCATGAGACATCTTGTGTGGTGCTTACAGACAAAGACAGACGAACAGTGGGCCAGGGCCATGGAGTACATCAACTGTGTGTCAGAACTCAACTACATGACCCAGATTGTCATCATGCTCTACGAGGACCCAACCAAGGTAACCATCAAAGCACTGAGACACACCTGACCAGGACAGTCTTCTTTACCTCACAGTTACTCACAACCAGTGCTTAATAGACTAACTTCGTTTTATTTATGGTTGCCATCTGTTGCAACGTTCTATCCACAGTTTTGCAAGTTGCACAGTCTAATGATCTGTATCATTTCTTTCTATGATTTTAACAAAACTACACATTCATTTATTAAAATGAATGTGCACAAAACTTAGTATAACATTAAGACTGTTCAGATATGAATATCAACAACTAAGATTTGTAATGGGTTAAATGTATTCTATAGGAAGTTTTGACTAAATTCTCACATGAATATGTGACAAATGATATGATCTATTATTATATTTCATTAAAGCAAACAGTACAGTGGAGCCTCGCTTTATGGTCACCTCGGTAATAAGGCCACCTCGCAATTAAGGTCACCCTAGAACAGGCCAAAATTATTTCCACAGTAAAGTGTAAGATAATAGTCCAGCTAATACGGTCACCTCGCTATTCAGGTCACTTGTCCAGTCCCAAAGGTTACTTTATTAGAGAGGTTTCACTGTAGGTTGTGGGTGTGTGGTGTATGGGTTGTATAATGTGTATATACATGTGCATAATGAGATGTACATGATGTTCTTGAGATGTGCCTTGTACAAGTGTGCAGAGACCATGTTTGTGTGTTGAGGATGTGCAGTCAGAAGAGCGATTCCATGTGGAGCTACACTTCAGTCCTGGCGCCTACACGTGTGGGCAGAAGAAGAAGGACCCAAACAGTCTTGGGTACCGCTCACAGATGAAAGAGAAGAAGGTATCCGAGTCGCTCTCATTGACGCCTGTGTGCATCTGTTGCATGTCATCAAGATTAGCATTACTACTTGCTGTGTTTAGTCTTCTACTACTGTGCATTGTTGTAACATCTACAACACTGTTACTGACAGCTGTTGCAACTGACTGTTGCTACTACTACTACGACTACTAACTGCTGAGTGCTGCTATTTTTGACTGCTGCTGCTACTGATTACTACCACTACTCATTGCCACCACTACTGACTGCTGCTACTAATAACTGCTGCCACTACTGACTGCAGCTGCCAATACCGACTGCTACCACTACTGACTGCTGCCACTACTGACTGCTGCTACTATTAACTGCTGCCACTACTGATAGCTGCCACTACAGACTGATGCTACTATTAACTGCTGCTACTATTAACTGCTGCCACTACTGACTACTGCTACTACAGACTGCTGCTACTATTAACTGCTGCCACTACTGACTGCTGCTACTATTAACTGCTGCCACTACTGACTGCTGCTACTATTAATTTCCGCCACTACTGACTGCTACTGACAACTGTCTCAACATTTTCTCATAGGTCAAAGCATCTTCCGGTGTTTTGTTTCCTGTATTTAAGATTGTTCAGACGATTTGCTCTAATTTAGTTGGTAATGCTATCCTAATTAACCCTTTAGACCTTGAGCACCTGAAAGCTTCTCGACGCTTGTTTCCTCAAGCACCCAAAAGTGTCCTTTAGCTTTGACAAATCTCCCTCCCTCCCAATCTTCAGGACACTTATGTATCTTGTATCACTTGATTCTTAAGCATTTGCTGTGTGTTATTATTTTTTATATGGCTTTGCTTTGGAATATTTTGAATGAGCGCTGTTTACAAACAACAAACTGACAAAGAGTTTGTAGCTATGCATTACATTCTATGCAAACACACCTCGACACAGCATATCACGTGTTGCACATTTAACTTAAGAGTTGATTAGTATATTTAGTATAATCTTATGCAGAATTCAATTGTCTTTAAGATAAGCACAACTTGTGATATTAGGAAACAAAGTACAACAAAGTTAAATGTAAACAACTAGGTGCTCCCATGTAATGGTTAGTATGTTGGCATGTTGCGAGGATTCGGAGTGCATTTCATAAAATGACGTAAGGTCTAACGTGTTAACACTCCAAAGTCACATGGGAATAACGACACTGTAACACTACGTCAGGACCAGAAGCAGCAGCTGCAACAACAGCAACAGCGTAAATGCAGCATCGATAGCTCCTGTGATGCCGACTCAAGGACAGACCAGACAAAGGCACATCAGTCAATTCAACTGCACGGCTCGGCATCAGGCCTGGACAAGTCTGTTCATGGCTGGCCCTCCAGTCTGCTCACAGGGGATGAGTATACGTCAAAGCCATCTGTCTCGATCTCCTCGTCAGTCTCATTGCTAGCCTTTGCTGACCCTGACAGGCGACAGGCGGCCATCTCAGCTGAAGTTGTCCCGTCTGACTACATAAAAGTAAGTATTTGAACTGCTACATTCAGTGCAGTTGTCTAGCAGTCAGAGCACTCAAGTGTCGGCTAAACGTTTGAGTCCACATACTACCATTTTGAAACATAGGCAGTTTCATTCACCTCACATTGTTTGTGTCTTTTGGAGGAGACACTGTAAGCCATTGGTGTCTTTACCAGGGAAGTTAAGGATCTCACATGGGAAATAGAAAACATTGTTGTGAACTGACAAAAACTATGCAGGTGCTGCATTAACTGCAGCCACTATACTTGTGTTACTAGTGAAGTAAACATGAATCGATACTAGCACTATATAAGACCACACATTATTATTGTCACATATTCTTGAAGTATGTAACACACAATATCAAATGGTCTCTCAGCACATATCAGAAACTCCCTTTGTGTTTCGCAGGGGAAAGCCAAATCAAAAACAAAGGATTCAAAACCACAGGGCAAACCTAGTGACACATTCAAAACAAAGGATTCTAAAACATCTGCCCGACTGACTGATGTCTCCAAACCAGTCGACATACACAAGTCAACAGGGACAGGCAGGGCGCGCCACCAGTCTGGTAGTAGCTTGGGAAATGTGGAAGGTGAGCCTATTAAAATGTACCGTTGACCGTTACACTTACCAGAAAATGTCACTGTACCATTATATAATGTTTGTTTATTCCTATGGAATGATTTGTAGGTAAATTACTAAATCGCTACCCATTTCTTGTCCTCAAACATTTTCTTGTTAAAATAAATTTTCCATCATTTGGCCTAGCCATTGCCATTTTAAGACCATGTAGGTGACCTTCACCCATGATGACCTTGACCTAGATCATGTGCAGTGACCTTCACCTTTGCCAGGCGAGCTGGGGCCGCGTGACGTGGAGGAGGGTCGTGCTCAGAGTTTTGAGGAGAAGAAGGAGAGTTCGTTGCTTGCACGAGTCGTGCAGCAGGAGAGTCGCAGCTTCAGTCTCGACGACAACCTGCAGAAGAAACCAAGGGAGGAGCACGCACAGGGTCAGTGCACTCACTCTTGTTAACACTGCATCTTCACCTGCCTTTTCTTGAATAGGGGTGACTGTCGAGGATAGTTTTACTATCGCAATAGCTATAATTACTGTTGCAATACTATTGCAATAGTCTTATGACTATCATGATAGTATCATGGAAGCTAAATATGCTTATGTTCCAATATTACTTGATATGAGTTAAGCTACATATCGCATGGACCCAGCCAAAATTGATGGGTGGCGCCATCGCTTAGAGTTGGAATCGGTTGCTTAACAATGGCGATCCGTGAGTGATGCTGATTTCTAGTTCTAGTTCTAGTTTTGATCAGCAATTGTTGATATTGTGTCGGCGTACTCGGTAAATAAGTGAACATTACGTAATGGAGTTTAAAAATTAGGTGTGTGAATAGTATTTAACAAGACTGCTGTCCAGAGCTACAAGCTTCAGGCGAACAAGGAAGCCTTTGGCTTATCGTGAGTCCAACAATTTCCACCTACGTGTAGTCAAACCTCCCCAGATAGCTGTCAGTGTTATTTTTGAACATATTCACACTGCTAGCATTAACACAATCATCAGAAAATTTGTTCCAGTCATTTATTGTCCTCTGAGAGAATGAGTATTTTCTCACATCTAACTTACACTGTTCTTTGACTAATGCCGCATTGTGCCCTCTGGTTCTACTGCCTTCTTTAAAGGTAGCCAATACCCGAAAACGGCCATAAGCCATATCTCTGTTAATACTGAACGTATCTTACCAAAATTTGGAGTACTGACTAGTTAAATGAATAGTATTTGATATGTGGAATATGGGCTCAGTTGCTTGTGTATTACCATGGCAATGAACATTTCTAGTGTGACAGAGGGGCATGCATTCATGAAAATTATTCTGAGCTAACAACTGTATGTGTGATAATGTAGTTGTCAAGAATCAACAGCTAGAATACTCCTCTGTGCAATAAGGTGGTTTTGGGCAAGGAAATCTGACTGCAATGACTTTTGTGAGATGGGACTTTAGGTTTCAGCATTTTTCAAAGCGTCTTCAAAAATGCTAATACCTGAACAACAGTCAGTAAAGTCAGATATCCTTGGCCCAAAACCACCTGATTGCACAAAGGAGTATTCTAGCTGATGATTCTTGACAATGGCATGATCACACATACAGTTGTTAGCTCAGAATAATTTTCATGTTTGTTAATATATGTCTGTGGATAGTTTACGAATTACATAATAACCATTACTTATTTCTCCTATCCTTCCACGTGTTTTCCTAAATTTCTGCACCGATATCCACAATGATCCAAACCCAAGATTTTTTCCGCCAAAAAGCCAATTACAGCGATACAAGTAAACTTGCTGCTGTGTTTGGCCAACTATCATTACTGTGCTATTGCCAATAACTATCGATAGTAAATGCATCACAACATCGAATTTCGCAATGCATCGATAATTTGATGTATTGTTACACCCCTATTCTTGAATGTGTGGGTAGCAGGTGTAACTAATGTGGATTCACTCACTCTTATTAACCCAAGGTCTTCACTTGCCTTCTGTTGAATGATTTTTGTAGCAGGGGTAACTAGGGGTATACACTCACTCATATTAATCCAACATCTTTACCCACCTTCTCATGAATGTGGGTAGCAGGGGTAACTAGTGGGGATAGTTTTGCTATTGTGATGGTACTACAGTAGCAGTAGCATTGTTATTGCAGTAGTATTGCAATAGTTTGAAAAGTATTCCCAAACCAGAACTTATAGGAGATGTCATGTTATGTACACATCAATACAAGGAACATAGGATGTACGGAACACTTTGACCATGAACCAGCGTGTTGAATATAGCAAGAGTCCAGTGTATTTAATGTTTAGATAATTTCCGTTTAATAGTAGTTTAATTGGTTCTAACTTGTTATATTAGATCGAAAACACTTGCATATAGTGTATATAATGTAAACATTTTCTGCACTTTCTGTTTCACAGCAACTGACTCTCGCCGAGTTTCTTTCATTGGATTATTCTCTAAAAGCCTTCTGGGAGACAAGAAAGGTAAGCCTAACATTCCTAAAGAAAGCTAGTTCAAGTGATTATTTTAATGCTTCTTCAATGTTTGTTATGAATTTAATATAATGTAATGCAAATATGCTTATTTGAGGATACAGTTGTGTAATTTTATGTGCTATTCCCTACACATGTTTTGAAAATGTAATACTGAAGAGATTGCCTTAGTCAAACATAATAATTACAAGTTAACCAAAGAATTTTGGGTAAACTAAATCTCCGATAATGTAATAGTAACTATTTAAATGTTTATATTTTTTGTAGAAAGGCACCTTTTATGATTTTAGTGTTCTAGTAATAACAATGTCCTATTTTTAATAAAGAGTAATATTGCAGAATATCGGGAAACAGCACTGCTGGTGTATGTGGACCAGTTATGTAGCAGACACTCCAGTAATCTCCCAGATCAGTGTAGGAAGCATGCCATTGTTAACTGTTGCATGGTGCATTGCGTGTTGTGTTGGAAATGTTATCTGATGACCTCTGCAGTTAGAACTTGTATGTCCAGAGCCTAAAACTGGCTGGAATATACTACGCATTTTTATAGGTAAGCATATCAAGACTCGTATCTGGTTGTCAAATCCTCTGTGCAGACTTGACACAGCAAGCTTGAAACAATCATAGAAGTTGGCCTGATCAAAGGGGTACTTACTTATGATTGTAGTAATACTTGGTGTACACTATCTCCAGTTAGCCAACATTATTCTTTCTGCACAAGTTTTATGAAACACGTTCCATCCCTTTTATTGTTTTTAATTTTTTTAATGTAAATTAGCCACTGGTAAGACAGTGAGTATTACAATATTGACAAGTTATTATTTACAGTTGAAGTTACATGGTGTTGTTTCATTACTCTACACTGATGTAATTAGTGTAATACAATATCCAGCCTTTTTGAAGTTTTTTGCAAGCATTCTTTCATAACCATCATAAGGGATGGAATGTGTCTTGTCATAAAACAACATGTAAATACACATCTTAAGCCTCATTAAATAAAATGTGGCAACATTGTTACAGTGTTTGAGGGTAGTGTGCGACGTCCTATGTTCAGGAAAATGTTGGGTAACAAACCGAACCACACCTAACCTGAAGAGTTGAGTTGTGGGGGTGGTATGTTTTGGGTGAGCCTCATTTTAGGTATAAGTTTTTCATATAAATCTTGGATTTTGGTTGACTTGTATGCCTGTACAATAAATACAAACCACCTTTGAAAAACCTGGCTAAGGCTCTGGTATCCATATTTTAACTTCAACAATATTTCATCTCCTCAAAATACAGTCTCTGTATGAACACAAAGGTCATTCCCCCAGCCAAAATACTTCTACGCTCTGATTACAGAAACAGGCAAGTATGATTTACTTGACATGTTACTTGGTGATATTTGCAAGATCTTTCTCGTTGACAGTGTTGGTTCCATACAAATGTATCCTTGTAACGTTCCGTGTTCATTGAATGTCAGTGTACATAGAGAAAGGCCTTGAAAGAGTCGGACAGTTGAGCTAAGGCGACTGTCTCGTGTTTTCTGCCAGTTCACAGTGGTATGAAGCCATCAACTGTGTTCAACAAAAGTAACATACTGTTCAGTAAAAAACTAGTGACTGGGATGATACATCGGCCAACCTTAACTGAAATAGAGTATGTAGAGACACCTGGTATGTATGCACGTTGCATTTTGATGTGAAAAACATTTCACGTGGACACATTCTATATGTTGAATATTTGATGACTCACTTGTCACTAGTTTGTTCCCTTTCCATTTTGTTTCCCAACCTTTTCCAGTGAAAAATGTTTTGTTTTAAAATGTTCTGTTTAAACCTAGGGTAATTGTTGAATTTGATTGGATTGTTTTTTAGTTGGTTGAATTTGTTTTAAAACCCACCTGATTTTTCTGTCCAAGTGCATCAGAGCTTATCAAGTACATTTACTTGTTTATAAAATACTTAAGTACATTAACTTTAGTCTTAAGCATGTTCTGGTCATAATGAGATAATAATATACACTATACAATGTATACATATAGGATAAAATATATAATGGCTTTTATACACTAAGTATTTAGATATCACATTTAGTGTAAATGTAGTCATTTAGACCAACTTTCAAATAGAACAATGCCAATGGTTTATTCTTGTAACTGTAATTATAAAAAAATATTTAAGTTAATTAAGTCCAAGTTGAAAGATGCTTTTCAACATATATACAGCTTGGTGACTGGTGAGCACACAAGAATGAAAGAAATATGTTATATTGCAAATATGTTTGTGCACTATGTGTACAATTTGTACAATGCTTGTATTTTAAATGTACTTGATGTTTTGTCAAGTCCGACCACTTGATCTCGAATCCTCATGGGAATTAATTGATGTGTAGTTTTTCAGGTGTAAAAAGAATCTAAAAGTGTAAACAGGTTAATGTTTTATGCTTCTGCTTATCCTGTTTACGTGATAACTTCACAGTTGTGCCACCTCTAGCTATCTTAAATGTCAAGGGAAAATGTACGTAATGACAAGTCGTGTGACTAATATACATTGTATGAATGTCATGTGACAAATGTGTTGCACTAATGGCGTGTGACAAATGTAAGATGCACTAATGTCATGTGACAAATGTAAGTTGCACTAATGGTATGTGACAAATGTATGTTGCCCTAATGTCATGTGACAAATGTATGTAGCCCTAATCAGGTCAAGGATCGACCGCAGATCGACGTACGTACCTACATCGTAATATATGTACTTGGATTGAAGTACGGGTGTACTACGTTTGGCGTACATCAGAAATCTCATCGCCGCTGTAGTAGGGGAACCCCAAAACGTGCCAAAAGTAATATGTTACAGCTTCTGTGAAAAGTCGGGAGGGAAACAAATCTGAGGCAATAGTTGGGTGATATTTAGAAACCTGATATGACATGTTTGGAATTCACAGGCTTCCCCTAGGACTAATGAAAGGTTGGTCAAGGTAAAATAGAATTAATTGATCATTGGCATGATCTAAAATATAGTTTGTTGTTGATATATGTTTATCTTAGGTTTCATTTGCACCAACAATTGTAGAGATTGTATTGCATAAATTATTGAAACGAAACTGCTCCTGCAAAGATCAGATTTCTTCTGTTTAAGATATGGGCAAGGAAAATGATGTATTTAATGTTTCTCGTCCCCACCCACCTCTTGAAAAGCTGCCACAAGAAAATGTGCATATATCAGCCTAAATTTTCGTCAGATCATTCTGCGAGTAGCTTGCATGTCAGCCAGCTCAAAGGGAAGCCAAGCAAAACAATTTCAAAGAGTACTTATGAATGATACTGTTAGATATGTAATATCTTTTGAAATTTTTATTTTATTTTATGTAGTTAGAATCCGATACTTGCTGTCTCAATCTCCCAACTTAATAGCTCTCACTCACCTTTTAAGAGCTTCATGGTCTGCCGTGGATTTATAACAACACATTATCTACCATATACCTTTGGAACATATTTAATCTTTGCTTGCAATTAATACACTGTTTGCAGTTAACAAAATAGTCGTGCAAATTGCACCTTGATTTAAGCCAAATTAAAAGTTTTGTAATATTAAATTGATCACACTAATGTCTCCCTTTTAAATCATATCAGTACACTCCTCACAGTAGATTAAAAGACCTTTGTCAATGGGACAGTTAACCTGTTAGTATATGTTCACTAGACCATGGTTTAATAAAATTATCGTGATATAAAAGATGTCTTAAAAATCAATAATTATCATCAGTGGCCGGCATATGGAGGGAGGTAGGGAGGGAACGAACGAGGGAGTGAGAGAGAGAGAGAGAAAGATGCCCGAGAGGCGAGTCTCGTAGTATACAATTATACAAGACATAACAATGGGCTGGTGAATACTGGAGGGGGATGAACTTTCATGATCATTATCGTAGAAATATGAAATAGAATTTGGGTAAAACTCATGAAACTGAGGCAAAATAAATGTAATACAAAATATGTCAATATTAGAGCATGCCTATCACCCCGAGTAGTGTGGTGACCAATTGTATAAGTCTATTCAAAACCGATGAACACTTCTCAGTTCTCACCGATACTTACACATGGCACATCGTTCTTTCCGAGTGTTGTTTCTGGGGAGCAACGTCTGGTGAATCACTGGCTGTAACTAGTTGATTATCAAGTGGTTTTGGCCAATGAAATTCCTGATTACAAATAAATTTACACTTTTACAATCACAGACACGTTTAAACAAGAAACGTAGTATGCCCGTACCACAATCCAAGTACGTACTACGATGGAAGTACGTATGTCAATCTGCGGTTGCCTGTGACCTGCTAATGGCATGTGACAAATGTAAGTTGCACTAATGTCATGTGACAGATGTATGTTGCACTAATGTCATGTGACAGATATATGTTGCACTAATGGCATGTGACAAATGTAAGTTGCACTAATGGCATGTGACAAATGTATGTTACGTTTATGTACAGTGCACTAATGTCACATGAGACATGCATGTTGCACTAATGTCTTATGACATTCTTGTATAGTAAATCCCAGTTGTTTCATTGGACTCCTGTCTAAGTCATGCACACACCCTGGTGTCTGTGTCTCAACAACAGGTTGTGCGTTGCAGGCCTAGACGGTTGGAGGGTGCCAAGTATTCGCCCCCTTGAGACCCTGCACAATGCCCTCACCCTCAAACAGGTGGAGAACCTGCTGCTGAGGGTGACTGAGGTGCCCTTTGCAACACCCCAGACGTCACCCACCAGCAGTCGCACTGTGTCCAACCGAGCTTCACGATCTAGCACGACTCTGAAACTAGGTATGCTGTCAGGATAGCAGTCATGTTTGCCATCAAATGATGTCTGTCAATGTTCTTCTAGAGTTTGTTACAAATGCCTACTACATTACTACACATTATACAATGGCGTTATCCAGTTGAAGTTCTAAAACGTATCCTTAATACAGGATCTCAGAATGAAACAAACTTGAAATGATAATACACTCATTCTACAGAATAATGCACTATACCCGGCAGTAATCTATTCATGGTTTGTGACATATTTATGGCAGTCAAAGTGCAAATGCTGGTCCACTGGCTGGTCAACATTACAATTAGAAAATGCAGCACCATCTACCAACAAGGTACCTGATAACTGTGATATATAGAAAATACATGTGCACACCTTCAATACTGAGCAATGAAAACGGGACATCAGCATCACTAAATGAAAGTGCAAGATGACTCCCTAAAGAGTTTTCTAGTAAAGGCTATTGCCTAAAACCTATGTCCTCTTAATGATTTCATAACACAAAGATATGTTTTCACTTGCTATTGTTAAAAAAGTGCATTTTGCTCTCAGATCACTGTTACATGGTTTCCATTAAACATCATTTATTTGGTACTAATATAACGTATACTGATGGAATTTGTTTTTTTGTGTTGCTAACTTCTAGCACGGTTATTGTGTGAATAAAAAATCGGCGAGTTTTTTAGAAAGGATTTGTGGAAACCGTAAATTACGCATTATCAATAATCCGTACCATCAAACAGATTACCATAAAAATGTTGCTCCATAATGAAGACGTGCACGCATGCATATGTGTGACTATGTGTTAATTGGTGCATTTTCTGGCAGACAAAGGAGGAAGGATGATACCCAGCATAACAAGTAAAGACCGCATCATGTCACCTCTGACCACAGCAAAGATGCACAGCCAACTGAAGGAGATCAATGAAACATTGCTGACTACCAAGTTGTCAATACAGGAGATGACGCCCTCAACAAGCAAAACACAGTCTTTAGGAAGCGACACGTAACAATGACATTTGTCTCAGTGTCGTCTGAGTCATCAGTTATACATCACCTCCGGAAATATACTCGAGAAATGTAGACGTTTATAATGTACTACCTTAAAGGTGGGGGGGCAGTCTGTTCCTCTACCCAGAATTTGCCAGTGTAGTAATTTGTAACAGGAAGTCTGCTATGTTGAACCTGGTCAAATGTTGAACATCAAAGGGTATAGCATTTAACCCAGCCCAGCTCGGCTATATTGTCAATAAAACTTGTTTTGAAACTGGAAACTACCATTTGCTACAGGGGCGTATCTTCCAAATTACGAACATTGTTACAGGTTTACTAAACACAATTTGGCGGACAGTTAACTTCAACATAGTTATCTTCGTCGTAAGAACATTATATTAATGAAAAATTAGGAACAGACTGCCTTCTTTTAAAATAATTGTTGAGGTTTATAGAACCTAGTCCACTCAGGGAACGAAATGTTACGACATTATTTAACAACGTATGTTGTACAACACTCCTGGAGATAAAAACAAGAACAATTTAATTTTGATACCTTAGACTACCAGATCTTTAACAATTCCTGTTTATCTAAATATCAGCAACTCTTCAACAAATCATTACAAAATTTTGGTAGATGTAAAAATTAGTTTACCTTTATAATTTCACCTTTTTTCAAGCAAATAAAATGTGTTGACAATTTGATAAGAATATGTTAAAGGGTTGCTGAAATATAGGAATACAGCTATTGTTGGGGAACTTATGGTCTTAAAATACTTTATATTTAGAACCTCCTCCACATGGGAAGTGATATATAGTGACAAAGTCAATAACATTTTACTTGGTGTCTTCTGAATCTTGTTTTACAACATACCCTGGAAATATACATATGGAAAACAGAAATTTAAAAAGTTAAAGTAATGCCTTGAATATTTGTCAAGGTTTAGAAGAATGATACTCGGTGATGAGAATTACACAAAAAACACAGATTGGTTTAGACTAACTCTGATCATTTGTAACACTAATTTATATAGTGTGCAAAGTCAGAAACTAGCACATATAACTGTTTCAGGTGGTGGAACAGTCTGCAGGTATGACAGGTAGAATGTGATAAGTAGAGAATATTTAAAGGATACATGTATTTAACGGATTGTAACAAGTCAGAAATAAAGGCGCAGCATTGATGATCCTTGTCTTGTGTTTATCGAATCAGATACACAAAGCCTTTTGGCTGATGTTCAAGTATTGCCTAGAATGTGATCTTTGTTTTCAGTGGTCACGTAATTGTAGCAGTGACCAGTTTCTGTAACATCGGACAAGACTTGTCTTATGCTCAAAGCACTTTACAGTTTACTCCCTGGTAGACCTGTTCAATCGAACCCCATCTCGATTTCTCTGGGAAGCATCCAACCACGCTGCAATTACTACTTGTACACAGATATCCACCACTGTTTATAGCCAGGTACTCATACAGCTGAGTGGACTGGAGCAACGTTGAGTGAACGAACTTGCACAAGGTTCAACATCGCAGTACAGGATTTGAACTCGGGTTCTCTTTGTCAAGAATCTGAAGCTTTAGCCACTGTACCACTGCACTCCACAAATGCTGCAGTCATCTACACCTGAGACGGTCAGCAAGTATTAAACTTTGCAAAATTGTTAGTCCCTCTCCAAAGTTGGTGGTCCATATAAACATAAAACAGCATCTTAATTGTCAATTTAAGAATTAAAAATGTCATTATTAATTTTTATGAAAAGAAGCACTTGGAGTTGTCAGACCTTACTAAAAAATTGATGGTTTCACGACTCAGGACCAACAGTAATTTCAAGTACTACTTAACTGTCGGTAAATTGCCAGCATGTTGTACACTTCATCTCCTCTGCCCTGGTCTGGAACCATCCACGTCATTAACAGAACCACTAAAAATGGCTTACCACAGATTTGTCTTTAATAAGTTGGCAACTGTTGACAACCTGCCTAACATTTCTGTACTACAAAACTCACCCAACCATGTAATCTAGTTATTTCAGGCAGTAGTCTTGAAATAGCTGTCAGCAAACCAAGTATTTCAGTTGTGAATGCCGACTCAAAATTTATGTCCAACTTTGCCAACACGACAAAAGTAGCCAGGTGTCTTTGTATGCAGTAAAACTTTTAATTCATAAAAAATCCAGATGTGAACGTCTTCAATACTGGGTTATAAATTCGGGACATTAGCACCACAAAATAAAAGTGCAAGATATTATGTCTTACGTCACTTCTTTTATTCTACACATCCACGAGCGCTCGAGTCGTTTATGCAATGTGTATACTATATACTGGTGTGTATTGCAGAAATGGTACAAAACACGGACGGACACTTACAGCTAGTAACATCTACTGGCTACCCGTTACACCAATATACAACAACCGTCAACAAAAGTTCAGCATCCATTGTTCCATGTTTTTTCTTAAGAACATTTACACATCCTGGCTACGCTACTCAACATCTATGGAATAACAACAGCCAACACAATCCACGGATTCAGCGTCCATTACTTAGTCCATTGCTAACAATGACATTTTAGTAGGCATTAACCATTTACGCATATGTCCATAACTAAACTAGAGAGCGTCTTTCAACCGTCGCAGATCCAGCTTCTCTGGAGGCTTCCTGGTTCTTGGGGACCTTCTTACGAGTCGTTCCTTTTACAGCTAGTAACGTCTACTGGGTACCCTTTACATCAATATACAACATTTCTCCACCTTAAAATAGAAGTATTCTAAAGAACCATCTGCGACTTACTTAGCAAGCTTATATTATGAGTAACTGGATGAATAATCCCAAATTCAACTTAACAACAGTTTTAGTACCTCGTGATAAACGCCTGATAGCAGCTGGCGACTGAATGAAAGTCGGTGTTGGTGATCCTAACACCTTAGGTGCCTTAGGTGCTGGTTCTGTTCTGTTTGCCCGACTGGATCGACTACCACAGGCTCTGTCTCGGATGTCACGACAATGGGAGGTGCAATTGCGACATCACTCCAACCTTTTGGTGTAGCTGGGTGGTCATCACTCACGACCATGTGGTCCACATGAACGGATTGCCTCCAGTTCCCTGGCAGTCTGACCAAATATGTTAGTGGCCCTAAAACTTTGACCACCCTTCCCAGTGTCTATTTCACCATTCCTCCTCATGTTTCTGACTCTCACTCTATGGTAAACGTCGAACTTGCGAAAGCGTGAATGAGCTCCATCATGCTGTTGTTTCTGGTTTAATTGCCGATCTTGCACTTTTGCTTCGAGACTGGGTTTCGACATCCCAAGTCTGGTGCGTGGCGCTCGGTTCAGGAACAACTCCGACGGCGTTTTATCCATAAGCGAATGAGGCGTGTTTCGGTACTGGAACAGTATGTCCGACAGACAGTGCTGCAATGGTAGCTGGCTGTTCGATTTTGCAAGCATCTTCTTGAACATCTGGACATTGCCCTCTGCGAGGCCGTTCGACGCCGGATGGTAGGTTGGCCATAGTATATGCTTGACGCCATTCAACCTCAAGAAACGACAAAATTCCTCGCAAGCGAACTGAGGTCCGTTGTTAGATACCACCTCGCGTGGTATCCCAAATGCTGCGAACATTCTTCTCAGTTGAACTATCGTCTTGTTTGCAATAGTGCGAGACACAACAAGGAAGTTCAGTCCGTCTTTTTTTTTAAATCCACATGGATACGTTCCCATGGTCCCGTAGCCCACAGCCATGGAACCAGTGGTGCTACATTCGGCGTGCTCGCTACCTGGCTGCATTCCCGACAGTTTCGGACAAAGTCCTCGATATGCGCATCAAGGCCATGCCACCAGACGAAGATTCTAGCGATCGATTTAATTCTGACCAAGCCCGGATGCATCACATGCAGTTCTCGTAGTATATGAACACTGCTGGAATGACTACTCTCCTCCCCAGAGAAGTCAGCCATATTCCAACGACAGTCGACATCTTTTCTGCACCGATATTCACCGCATCGCATTCACCGACTCATCGGTTGAGTTTGGCCAGCCTCGCAGTGTGAATTCATAGACCTTGGCCAACGTAGGATCCTTTCAGGTAGCCCCTGCAATCATGTTAGCCATTACTGGAAGTTCGGCCAGCGACAACATGCTGACTGCTGCCACCGTTTCATCAGGATCAGCGGACTCGGGCGATCCCACTGGCAATCTGCTCAGTGCATCTGCCTTCGCATTTTCTTTCGATGACTTGAATTGAATCACGTATTGATAGTATCAGAGCCCATCGCTGTATCCGAGCCGCCGTCATCGTAAGTACGCCAGTTTTTTCTCCGAAGATGCGAACCAATGGACGATGATCGATATGTCACCAGTGTGAAAAAACGACCGAATAAGTAGAGATGAAACTTCTTTACTCCGTAGATCTGCGAGTAATTTTTCTTGGCTTTGCTCAGTGTTCGCCAAGCGAATGCTATCGGCTTCTCTGATCCATCCTTCGTGTCGTGTCTAATGACTGCGCCAATACCATACTGGCTCGCATCGGTAGCCAATATCAGCTCTTTTCTCTGGTCGTAGTGCACGAGGATGGCGCAACTGGACAGTACTATTTTGCACTGAGTGTATGCTGCCTCACATTCCTCATCCCAGGACCACTTGACCTCTGCCTGACATAGTAATGCTATTTAATTTGTTTATGCGTTTGGCAGTTCTACAGATTGTTATACCTTGCCAAAAGGATGTATTTGAGACAAGCAAGTAACGTTAAGCCACATGTATAACCGACCAGCCACACGCGCCCCCTGTCGCATCATTCCAGCACTTACAAAAACACCAGGGTATAGATCACTATAATATTAACTACGTTATACAACATCTCCTCTTTTCAGTAAGGATATGAAATGTCCCTGTAAATTAGAATCGAATGTTCATTTAAATGAAAGAGTTCTTTTCGCATTCAGACAGATGCGCAATCACATTTTAACATAAAATGTTCGAATTACACACAAATGTTCATTTCACATTATTCTAAGAGTCTGAGTGCAACTTAACACTCTTCTTCTACATATCTTGTAGGTTTCCTGGTTGCTCTGCCAGACTTTCTAGACACAGGTGGTTCTTGTACTGGCACCAACTGTTCCTGGTAACGTCCGGTCACAGGAGGTTGTTCATGGTCGTCTACCTCAAGCATGCCATCTGGCTGGAGCGAGGTTAACTGTGTTTCAGTCATGACGTCTTGACCATTGTTTAATGTGGGTTGGCATAGATGTGGTAAGTCCAACCTGCGGATCATTCGCCGGTTACGTCGTACACGACTTCTCGGTGTCTCGATGAGTACAGATCTTGCGTCTTTAGGTCGGGGACCCACACTCGGTCTCCGGGTGATAAGGTTTCGCCTTCCACTACTCTATGTCTGCGATTGTAGTTCTGAGCCATAGTCTCCCGATACTGTCTCTCCCTCTTTCGAACGATATTGAAGTCCGGTAGTTTCCCTGGAAAGTGACCCTGGTCGGTAGCCGATTTACACACGCGGCGGAATCGCGCTACGCCCCGATTGAAGGCGAGGCACTGGCAGTCGCCGACACACTGGATAAAGCACGCTACATCGTGCTTGGTTGCGAGGATCTCATCATCGCGGTCGATCACAAGCCACTCTTGAAGATCTTCGGCGATCGCTCCCTGGAGAATATACCGAACTCGCGCCTACGTAACTTGAAAACACTGCGATACCGCTTCCGTGTTACTCACGTGCCGGGTATGAAAAACAAAGCAGCCGACACAATGTCACGCCGCTCTACGGGGCGCCCGGTGAAGACGGACCTCCCGGACGATCACGCATCACTATCGGATATCCTATGGGGTCACACTCACCCCGACGCACTGCTTTTGGTCAGAACACACGAACCAGACGACGCTGATTCGGAACTACTGACACACCGTGACGCCACCGGGATACTGGGATGATCGGTGACATGGGATCGCGTGAGAGAGGCCACCGCGAGCAACCCCGACATGCACTTACTCACTGAACTGATCGAGGACGGCATGCCGAAGACTCGGAGCGAGATGCCATTGCCCATCCGACAGTTTCACCAGTACCGACACGAACTGTCGACGACCGACGGCGTAGCCATCTATAAGGATCGCATCATCATCCCACCCGCGCTACGACACGCCGTGCTGGCCGCCCTCCACGCAGCACACCAGGGCGTGTCTATGATGACTGCAAGAGCGGAAACATCGATATTCTGGCCCGGTATGACAGAGGACATCGCCAAGGTCCGCAACGAATGCGAGCACTGCCATCGTATGGCCCCGTCCCAGCCAGCAGCGCCGCCCACCCGGCCCATATTACCCGTCTACCCGTTCCAGGCGATATGCTCCGACTTCTTCTCGTACAAGGGCGTGCAGTACGTAGTAGTTGTCGATCGCTACTCGAATTGGCCCATCATCGCGAAGGCATCGGCGGGCGGGGCTGGCCTAGTTAACATTCTGAGACAGACTTTCGTGACCTACGGGACACCGGAGGAGCTTGCATCGGACGGCGGTCCCGAATACACATCGACCGACACCCGCCAGTTCCTACGCACATGGGGCGTGAATCATAGGCTGTCCTCAGTCGCCTTCCCCCATAGCAATTGCCGCGCGGAGGTCGCTGTTAAGACAATGACGTGCTTGATAACGGACAACACCGGCGGGAAGGGCGATCTGGAGACAGATGCAGTACAGCGAGCGGTCTTACAATACCGCAACACGCCAGACCCAGACACTAAGATATCACCAGCAATGTGTGTATTTGGTCGCATGATACGTGACTTCATCCCGGTGATCCCCGGCAAGTATTTCCCCCACGACACCTGGCGCGACACACTACGTGCCCGCGAAGACGCACTCCGCAAAAGGCACTTCAAGACGCACGAGTACTGGAGCGAACACACCAGGCGCCTGCCCGCACTGGCAGTGGGTGACTATGTCCGCATCCAGAACCAAACTGGACAACACCCGAAAAAATGGGACCGCACCGGCACGGTCGTGGAAGTCAAACAGCATGACCAATACCAGGTCAAAGTCGATGGATCCGGTCGTGTGACGCTCCGCAACCGTCGTTTCCTACGGAAGTTCACATCGTTCACTTCCCCGGAACCGCCTCGGCCAATCGATGTAGACCTCGGCACGAGACTAGCCCCGATCCCGCCGCCCCCACGTACGATCCCACCGATGTTGCCATCGCCGCCCGACGTGGCCCCCACCACACCTGCTGGCCTGGCTCCGGCCCCAGACGTGACTCACCGCTCACCATCTCACGGCTCACCATCTCCCGTGGCCCCTACGGCTGTCACTACGCCATCACACCACCCTACACTGGAAATCGCTACCCCGAGCCGCCCGATAATGCCGAGCTCGATACCACCAGCTAGACGTATCATACCGCTGACGTCACCGTTGCCACCCAAGGCACCTCCATAACCTGCTGTGAGATGCTCCAACCGTGAACCCAAGGCACCGGGTTGGCACACTGATTACGAGATGAAATGAACTTTCAGTAAGACTTATAGCATAAAATTGTTTAATCACGCCATTCTAAATGTTCTCAGCTTATTACTCAGAGACTCTTCGTAAAAGCTTAGAGGGAGATAGGAAATAATGAACACTCCCGCTTACTACTTACAGATCTACAATAGACGCTCCCCGTAACCGGAAGCCTCCGGGCCGCGATTGACTGTATTCCACCATACCAGTAACAGCTTGTTTGATTATTGTATCATTAGACCGGATTTACTATTAAATACGTGATTAAATGCAAGAGAACTTCGTTCTTCTTTACAAATGAGTGCAAGTTTCCTCCTGAATTTCACGAGCAGGCAGTGAGAGACAAAATAACATTTGCGTGCACTGAAGACAGCGCCAAACTAAAACTGTATGCTGCAGGCGCAGACTTATCGTTGGACAAAGCCGTCCAAATACTCTCGTTGAAGGAAGCTACATACCGCGAGCTGAGAGAGTCGAAAACCGCAAACATCGAGTACGTCAAGCGTAAACAAGGATACGTGTCCAAACGCACAACGCAGTTTGTCGACCAGCGAGATAAACACACTCCAAAAGTAAACAAGAGATGTGGTTACTGCAATACGCATCACGTCTATGGGGAAAAGAACTGCCCAGCTGCCAAAAATAAATGTCGGTCATGCCAGAAAACATTTTCAAGTCGTTTGTCGGAGTGCGCGACGCGTCAACGAGGTCACAGGTCATGATGACGTAACACCGACAACTGCATCAACGTTCGTTGGAGGAATTGATGAGCTTAGTATCGATGCACATCCTGATCCAGGGTGGCATATACAGCTGTGCGCAGGCGAGGAACTTCAATGGTGTATTGATACTGGTGCCCAGGTATCGATCATGCCAAAACAAGTTTATCAACCTTCCTTCGGTGAACTGTTAGAGACTGACAGAATTCTCATCGGAGCTGGAGACACACAACTCGACACTGTGGGATTTGTCAAAATGTTACTTGTTCATGATACAACGCAAATCACAGAACAAGCGTACATTGTCAAGGGTGCGTCAAAGCTACTACTGGGAGTACCAGGAATACGCAAACTAGGTCTCATACATGACCTCCCAGGTACATACAGTATCAAAGCTGTCAACGTAGCTGATCTATCACCACCTGTGAGTAAGCAGAGTGTGGTAAACGAAAATCCGAAGTTGTTTTCCGGTTTGGGGAAACTACAAGGGGAACACACAATTCACTTGAAAGAGAACGTGACACCATTCTGTCTTGCCACACCAAGGAGAGTGTCTCTCCCGCTGATGAAAAAGGTGAAAGACGAGATCGACCGAATGGTAGATAGTGGAGTGATCGAACCAGTGAATGACCTCACCGACTGGTGTGCTCCAATCGTTGCAGTTCCAAAATCTTCAGGTGCTATCAGAATATGTGTAGACTTGACGAAACTGAATGAATCAGTGCGTCGAGAACACTACATCATTCCGAAAGTTGAAACGACACTTGGCAGCATTGCAGAAAGAACAGTCTACTCCAAACTTGATGCAAACTCAGGATTTCATCAAATCATGCTCAGTGACGAGAGTGCTAAGCTGACAACTTTCATAACGCCATACGGCAGACACATGTTCCGACGACTTCCTTTTGGGATATCCTCAGCCCCGGAGTATTTCCAGAAGCGTATGGACCGTGAACTGTCGGGGCTCAACGGAGTCGTTTGTCATCTGGACGACATACTTGTTGTCGGACGCGACCAACGCGAACATGATCAGAGGCTGAAAGCTGTTCTCGACAGACTGACAAAGAGTGGTCTGACGCTCAATCTGGAGAAATGCGTCTTGTCACAGACCAAACTATCGTATCTCGGACAGATCACAGATAACCACGGAATCCACAAAGATCCAGCTAAAGTGAAAGCGATCGTTGAGATGGGTGAGCCAACAGACATTGTGGATCTCAGACGATTTCTGGGAATGATAAATCAGCTCATGAAATTCTGTCCGAACTTAGCAGAGATGACACATCCGCTAAGAGAGCTGCTAAAGAAGAAGAATGCATGGCTATGGGGCCAGACACAGCAGCAAGCCTTCAAAGACCTGAAATCGGAACTGGCATCTGAAAGAGTACTTGCCATGTATGGCACCGAGAAAGAAACAGTTGTCTCGGCGGACGCCAGCAGCTTCGGTCTTGGAGCTGTGTTACTACAACGCCCGCCGATGCCTTCGCGATGATGGGCCAATTCGAGTAGCGATCGACAACTACTACGTACTGCACGCCCTTGTACGAGAAGAAGTCGGAGCATATCGCCTGGAACGGGTAGACGGGTAATATGGGCCGGGTGGGCGGCGTTGCTGGCTGGGACGGGGCCATACGATGGCAGTGCTCGCATTCGTTGCGGACCTTGGCGATGTCCTCTGTCATACCGGGCCAGAATATCGATGTTTCCGCTCTTGCAGTCATCATAGACACGCCCTGGTGTGCTGCGTGGAGGGCGGCCAGCACGGCGTGTCGTAGCGCGGGTGGGATGATGATGCGATCCTTATAGATGGCTACGCCGTCGGTCGTCGACAGTTCGTGTCGGTACTGGTGAAACTGTCGGATGGGCAATGGCATCTCGCTCCGAGTCTTCGGCATGCCGTCCTCGATCAGTTCAGTGAGTAAGTGCATGTCGGGGTTGCTCGCGGTGGCCTCTCTCACGCGATCCCATGTCACCGATCATCCCAGTATCCCGGTGGCGTCACGGTGTGTCAGTAGTTCCGAATCAGCGTCGTCTGGTTCGTGTGTTCTGACCAAAAGCAGTGCGTCGGGGTGAGTGTGACCCCATAGGATATCCGATAGTGATGCGTGATCGTCCGGGAGGTCCGTCTTCACCGGGCGCCCCGTAGGGCGGCGTGACATTGTGTCGGCTGCTTTGTTTTTCATACCCGGCACGTGAGTAACACGGAAGCGGTATCGCAGTGTTTTCAAGTTACGTAGGCGCGAGTTCGGTATATTCTCCAGGGAGCGATCGCCGAAGATCTTCAAGAGTGGCTTGTGATCGACCGCGATGATGAGATCCTCGCAACCAAGCACGATGTAGCGTGCTTTATCCAGTGTGTCGGCGACTGCCAGTGCCTCGCCTTCAATCGGGGCGTAGCGCGATTCCGCCGCGTGTGTAAATCGGCTACCAACCAGGGTCACTTTCCAGCCGCCGTTGCAGCAGAACGGTTTCACCGGCGTGCAACCACAGTGCTTCTGCAATAGCCAGAAGCCGATTCCGGTTTTCGACCAATCGGTGGCGATGCAGGTCGGCTTGCTCTTGTCGAATATCCTGACGCCGGTCTCGATTTCCTGGACGATGTGTTCCTTCGACTCATCGAATATCTCCTGAAGCTCCGTGTCCCATCGAAATTGTTGGCCCGCCTTCAGGAGTGCGCGGAATGGTAGCATTCGTTCCGCCATGCTGAAGGCGTATGAGACCTGGTTCACGAGACCGAACCATGAGCGGAATTCGTGAATGTTACGTGGCACGGGGAAGTTCAGGATTGCATAAGAATATTTCGGGCAGGGTAGTACGCTGTCCATTGTGATGGTGAATCCCGCGAAATCCACGACGGGGCTGCTAAAGACGAATTTCCCCGGGTTCAGGGTTATGTCATTCCGACCGCACACGTCAAGCCATTGCACGGCCTGGTGGAAGCTGTCGGCGATACTATCCGACCAGAGCAGGGCGTCGTCGATGCATTTCGTGTGGTCGTCTATCCCCGAGACAATCTCGTCGTATCGGCGAGTGTAGCCGTCGCCCGACGCGCGATACCCCTGTGGAGCGACACAGTAGCGGTAACGTCCCCACGGCGTGATGAACGTCGTCAGGTGTTTATCGTCCTCGTGCAGACGCACGCTGTGATACCCATTCCAAGCGTCGAATACCGTCTTACGCTTGTTCTCGGGGACACCTCGCGCCTGATGGAACGGTGATGGGGTGTGGTGGGTTTCACGTGCCGCATGTACATTTAATGCCTGAAAGTCCACCGTGCGTCTTGGCTTGCCATTCTTTTTGGCATAAATCACCATACGGTGGCACCATGTGACCCGATCGCCGACTGGTACCTTCTCGAGCACACCGAGACGTACATCCTCGTCCAAGCCGGCCTTGACCTCGTCCTGCCAATGCACGGCCACCGGTATTGGACTGTGTCGTGCGACAGGTGTCGCATCCTTGTCTATCATCAGTCGCAAGGGTGGGCCCGACATCATGGGCAGTGTTTGGTGGGTACATGTGTTGAATGTGCTCGCCGCGTACCGCCTCTTCAGCCACGACTCGATCGCTGCTCGGTTCTCTTCGGTCGCGGGCATCGGTAGGCCCTCGGGGAGTGGCGGCGGTGCTGTGCGCGGTGTGCATGGGCATGGGGTTGGAGTGGCTGCGTCATCTGATGCAATGACCTCGCCAATGGTAGGGAATGTCTCGCTAATCATCCCCAGGTCGATGCACGCGGCCCGTGACAGGAAGATACGATCTGATGCGTTGGTGATGTAGGCGATTTGTCGTGTCTCGTGCGTTATGGCCCGGCTGTCGGTACCCGAGAATCGCACCACCATCGCTCCGAGGATAGGTATCCCTCCCTCGTTGGCCGCTCTCATCGTCATGGTGACCGGTATGAGGTCGTCTGCATTGAGCCCCATCCTCTCGGCCACTTGTATGCCCATTAGGCAGCTCTGGCATCCGGTATCTGCCATCGAGGGGAGTTCGGCGGCGCTTACACGCTTCCTGAGCGCGAAACCGAGAGCACGGTAATCCTCCTCGAATGCTCCGACGTAGACCCGGACGTACGGCTGCGGGTCAGATGCGCGTTTATGCCACCTGTCACAAAGGTTATCGTACAGATGGTGGTCTAGTGTGATTGCCTTGACGTCGGCAACCGGTCCGTTTACCATCGTGCACAGTTCGAAGGCCGCGGACTGTTCGTCACTTGTCTCGGCGGTCTCAGTCGGCCGGCGGGCGTACGCCTTGCCGAGGCAAGCGCGTTCTATGTGGTTCATGTTCTTGCATTTACCACATCGCTTGCCGTACGCTGGGCATTGGCTTCTCCTTGTGCTCCACGGCGGGTTCTTACCGTGGCCCTTCTCCGCGCAGAACCAATACAATGCCGTGGGGTCGAACGTATGTTTGGGCTTCGGACCAGGTATCGGCTTAGTTGTCGCCGCGTCCCTGGTTCGCATTTCATGTTGCTTATTGCGGCGGTATGTACTACTCGCCGCGTTCACACTCGGGGTATCCAGCAGGCGCGATGCCGATCGCTTGCCTGACTCACGCGCCTCGACGAACTTAATCATCTCCTCGATCTTCATCTTTTGGTTCTGGTCGCTTATCAAATCCAACTGAATCTCGTCGTCCACGATACCGCGAGCGAGTACGTCGCGCAATATCTCGCCGGCGAAGTCGACCATCTCGTCGCACTCTGCTTTGGTGCACTTGATTCGGTAATCACAGGTGTCAGCTTGACCCTTGATTCGGGCGTAGAATGATCGAATTTGTTCCTCGCGTCCCTGGCGCATGTCATGTAATGCGTACCGTGCCACCATGATGTTCTCGCTGCGTACCGCGAGTGCCTTCATCGCCGCTAACACGTTTACCTCGGTGCCTCAGACCATGGAACCTCCGTTTGAACGAGTGAGGTCCCGTTTCAGTTCGTCATCACAACACTCCAATAGCTGAACAACGATGTCGTCTCCCCGGAGGCGTGTGCCATCTCGATATTCGCCCCACCTGATTTCAAAGTATGCCCAGGTTTCTGACGTACCAGCTAACGATACGGTAGGGCATCTGAGCTTTTCCATTTTCCCACCAGTTTTCCCCGCGGCATGAATCGAGTGTGTCAACCCATGAATCTTTAGGAGCTCGACTACTATTGCAGCGTCGTCGTTCCGTGATACGTGGTCACATCCTGGGAATGGGCACGCAACCTCAATCACCATGTTTGCAGTGTTATCTGGCTCTAGACAGTTGAATGGCAGAGTCCGTAGGGCTTCAATGTTATCAATAGTTGCGCAGCTTGCTGTCGCTGCCAACAGTTTCCGACGGCTGTCAACGGCTGTCGACGGCTGCCGACGGATTCTAGCGGCTGCAGACGGCTGCTGATGGCTGCCAACGGTATTCAGTAAATTTGTCTATTTACCAGTTTCTCCATCGAATAGCCGTCCCGTACTTATCTGCGCCGTCTCGGCAGTGTTTGATTATAAAGAAGAACGAAGTTCTCTTGCATTTAATCACGTATTTAAAAGTAAATCCGGTCTAATGATACAATAATCAAACAAGCTGTTACTGGTATAGTGGAATACAGTCAATCGCGGCCCGGAGGCTTCCGGTTACGGGGAGCGTCTATTGTAGATATGTAAGTAGTAAGCGGGAGTGTTCATTATTTCCTAATTTGCTCTCTCGCGCACAGTGTTTACCCACGAATCAATTGTCTGTCCTGGTTCACGTTTCAAATGATACCAGTACTTTTCTCGCAACATTAACTGCGGGTCACGTTTCGTGAAATATTGGTCATATTTCGTAACAACAGTGTCATAATTGTTTTTGTCCTCTTCCGACAAAAACGTAAAATTTGAGAAAATTTCGATTCCGTTTTCGCCAATATGATGAAGTAGTAGCCCTACTTTTTGTTCTCCTGGCTTGTCGTTTGACCTTGTGGCTTGGAGGTAGATCTTGAATCTCCTCTTCCATTGTTCCCACGAGTGCGCTAGGTTGCCAGTCATCGTCACTTCTAAAGTGTCTGGTGGTTTGATGGATGCTCCCGCCATCTTGTCTTGTTGTCGATTCGGCTAGCTGTGTTGTACTATTACGCAGGGTCTGCTTGTACTGGCTTCGGAACGCTCTCACATTTCTTCCGTACAATATACTCTTAGACAAACATTGTCTGCAGTATTTGGTGTACGTCCCAATTCTGTCACCATGTTATACCTTGCCAAAAGGATGTATTTGAGACAAGCAAGTAACGTTAAGCCACATGTTTAATCGGTCCAGCCACACGCGCCCCTTGTCGCATCATTCCAGCACTTACAAAAACACCAGGATATAGATCACTATAATATTAACTACGTTATACAACACAGATGTATTAGTGAATTTGACTGTTCTGCAGTTTAGCTGCTCTACCATGATATTATTGTAACAGCTCAGAGCAGTTGCACTTTGAGAATGAGTTGAACTTTTAAGTTGATTAAAGCCTACAACTAGGCCTAACGACTTTGTGTTATTACATCAATTTAATCAACATAAAAGTTGCTCAAATAATATGTACTTGGGCAACTCCAATCATGGACTCGCTGGCCTTCGGCAATCATTCTACTGAGCGATAATCGGGCGACTACTTCAGCCCATTGCTATTGCGGTTCACTGCTACTATGGATAGGCTACTCAGACCAGAACGTCTTGATACTGATCCAAACTCATCAGCAGCATCTAAAGAGTGGACGCACTGGTTGAAAACATTCCAAAACTTGTGTTCTTCCTGCCAAAGGACTGGATAAACTTTGCGTGTTAACTAACTACGTTACGCCGAAGATCTATGAGAGCATCGCGGAATGTGCCACCTATGAAAACGCTATTGATACTTTGGAAGCTTTGTACATAAAACCTACGAATGAGATTTTCGCTCGCCACCTCCTGTCTACACGTCGCCAACAAGCCGGTGAAACTTTAGACGAATATCTACAGGCTCTAAAGACGTTAAGCAAAGACTGTAATTTCAAAAGTGTTACTGCTGCTCTACACCGAGAAGAATCCATCAGAGACGCATTCATCAGCGGTCTACAATCATCATTGATCCGTCAACGCCTCTTGGAAAATAAGACGTTAGACTTAGCGGCCATGTTTGATCAGGCTAGGTCATTAGACTTGGCGCAGAAGAATTCGGAGCTGTATTGTGCTCCACCTGTACCCTCATTCAGTGCCGCTGCCGGTGAACAAAAATCTGCTGTTGAGGAGGATTCAACTGATCATTCTTTTGCGTCTGCCGCTGCTAACAATAAATGTTTCTTCTGTGGTAATGCTAGACATCCACGCGCAAAATGTCCTGCACGCTAAGCCATATATATATGCAATAAATGTCAAAAGAAGGGACATTTCGCGAAAGTGTGTCGCTCGGAACCTGTTTCCAAGGTTGCATTAACTGGGATGAATCCGCTGAATCGTCCAACTATTGCATCTGTGACGTCTGGCCCATCAGCGCTTTAAAATAGTGGACACGTACATCGTGGCTTTGGTGACAGAACTAACTTCTTTATTCTCGTAATTACAGGAGAGTTCCAACATGTTTAAATCACTATAAACTATACGACAGGTGGCAGCATCAGACGGTGTTATGTTCATTACATCTCCCCAAACTTTATACAATTATGTTTTGCAAATAAACAAATATCGCCTGATATGTTGAAACTATACTCAGTACAGTGTTGAAACTACATCACTGTTTACAGAAACTAGGCAGGTTTACACGAAAACCTTCAAACCGTTTGGGTACACTCTTAACCCTAGGTGGACGACTGGGTGGAGCATGCACGGAAGGGGAGACTCGTACTAGCCTCAGTTGAGTACGGAGATCCCACTGGATGACTTACTGGGACTATTGGGGGTACTACAGTAGGAGCTGGGTCAGGTTCGACTGGCCTGTATTGCAACAGCTCAATGTCAGTGCTGACTCTGCGAAAATGACTTGTGTTTCGCGCCTTGACCTCCTGGCCTCTTTGTGCTGTTACCATTGTACCTTTCCTGTCTATGACCTCGAAAGGCTCATGTTGGAATTTGGGCACTAGTTTCCCTTGTTGTACTACATTCTTCAACAACACTTTATCTCCGATACCAATGTCAGACTTGGTTATCTTTCGTCGTGCTTCCGCATATTCCTTCATCTTGTTCTTTGCCGCCCAATCCTTTTGACGGAGTGTTTCATCCATTTCCTCAGCATGGACCTGGGGTAGCTTCATCTTCAACGGTACACCATTCAAAACCGTTGCTGGTGGTAATCCTGTCGAGGTATGCGGGGTTGCCCTGTAGTTTCTAAGAAACCGGTACAACTCTCGTTTCCAGGGTTTACCTTCTACCTGTGCACATTTGCAGACTTTGCCTATGGTTCTCATGAACCTCTCGGCTACACCATTCGCCTCAGGCCAATATGGTGTTACTCTTTGGTGGAGAAAACCTAGGTTGACAGCAAACCTCTTAAACTCTTCACTTTGGAACGGAGTTCCATTGTCTATTTTCAGGTTGTCGGGAGTACCTCTTGACGAGAATATCTTCTCGAAGACTGGAATAACTGTCTGAGCCGACAGGGATCTTATCACTTCGACTTCAGGGAATCTGGAGTACTCGTCCATGACAACAAGGAGGTAGTCACCTGTAGGTAATGGTCCATAAAAATCTGCGGATAGATGAGACCATTTCCTTGACGGAAGATCAGACATGACCAATGGTTCCCTTGGCTTTGGATCATAAGTCGCTTTGCACGCTACACAATCATCAAGTAGCTTAGCTACCATAGCGTCAATTCTGGGAAACTTGACTTTCTCTCTGAGGAGAGCCTTGGTCTTGTTTATCCCTTGATGCCCTTCATGGGCCAGATGGATTACCCTGTGCTGTAGACTCGCTGGAACCGCAATACGGGTTCCTCTCAACACTAATCCATCTCGTGTTACAGTGAGTTCATTTCCAACTCTGCTGTACGATTGCATCGCTTCAAAATCCACACCTGGATCTTGTCCATACTTTGTTTCAAGCATGTACCATTTTCCAGTTAACAGAAGATCTTTCACAGCACTGAGAGTTGGGTCTGCCAACGTTGCTTCTAAGACTTCTGTACTACTCATTGCTTTGGGGATACTTTCCTCTGTGACGAAGTTCACATACTCTTCTGCCACAAGTTCTTCTCGAGAACTTCTGTCTGACACTTGCGGATGGCGAGATAAGTAACCCGACGGATTATCTTTACCCTGACGGTACTCGATAACTGGCTGGTATGGCAGCAGCCTCATAGCCCATCTTTCTAGTCTCAGGGGCAGCTTGGCGCCGGGATTTCCATACAACGTTACTAACGGATTGTGGTCAGTTACCACTTTTACTGGCGCCCCGTAGACATACACATGAAAGTATTCGCAGGCCCAGACAACTGCCAGCGCTTCTCTTTCTAGTTGACTCTTGTACCGCTGCTTAACTGGTGTTAGGGCTCTGCTCCCGTATGCAACTACTTGGGGCTTCTTGTCTTGGTATTGTACTAGCATCGCACCTAGCCCTACAGGGGATGCATCTACAATGATTTATGTCTCCTTCTTCATGTCGAAGTAGGCAACGATTGGATACGTACCAAGGACACCCTTCAGCATCCCAAACGAGGACTGTTGTTCAAGCTCCCACTTGAACTCTTGTTTCTTGCATGTGAGCTTCCGCAGTGGTGCTGTTACTGTCGAGTAATTGGGAATAAACCTTGCGAGGTAGTTTGTCATTCCCAACAAACTCTGCACTTCTCCCACATCGACAGGCGGCTCCATTTCTAGGAGCTCTTATACGTTCTTCCGATCTGGTTCGATTCCGTTCTTTGAGAACATCATACCGTAGAATTCCATCTTTGGCTTTCGAAACTCACACTTGGCAAGATTTGCTGTGAGTCCATTCACATCGAGCCTCTTCAGTACCTGATCCAAACTCTTGTCATGTTCGGCATACGCTTCCTCGTCGGTATTGCCCTTACCGAACACAAATATGTCGTCGGACATATTGAAAGAACCGTCAATTCCTTCAATGACATTTTCAACAACATTCTGAAACACTTCGCTCGCACTCGAAATACCAAAATTAAGGTGTTTGTATCGCCACAAACCATCATGAGTGGAGAATGTGGTGATATAGCGAGACTCCTCTGCAAGCATCAACTGATGATAGCCTGATCTTAGATCAATCTTGCTGAACACACGCGCATTGTTCAGTTTTTGAACAATGTCATCAACTGTAGGCGACGGGTGTCGCTCTCTCATGATTGCTTTGTTCGCCTGTCGCATATCGACACAGATACGAACCTCACCGGGCCTTTTGGGTTTCGGTACCACCACTATTGGGGACACCCAGGGAGTTGGACCCTCTACCCTTTCGATCACATCATTCACCTCAAAGTTCTTTAACCTACCAATACCCTCAAATACCTTCGCGTATTTCTTCACTTCTGGGCACTCAGTATTTCCGACATTATGCACCACATGATCTGCAACCTGAATGAGTCCGAGTTTTTGACTCATCATCTAGCAGTTTTCTTACCACACACAATAGTACTATGAAACTTTCCAATGGTTACTATACGTGTACCACCATATGCATTCAGTTTGTCATGACATGTTTCAAGACGAACGAATTTGTTCTGAAACGTACTCTCATCAATTAGACTACACGATGCACCACTATCAGCTGTCATCATCACTGAACACTTTTCAAACTCGATTTTGAACTTCGGCGGTTTTGGTACAAAAGTGCTATTGTAAACACCATGTATACTACTTTCACAAACATCACCCTCAGGGTTTGCGGAAACATCATTTATACTATTTTCATAACCATTACTCTCCGTGCTTTCATCAGTTACAGTCCCTACTGTAAATACGTAATCCTCAACCTCATCACTAACTGCACGAACTGATTTCCTCACAAACTGTTTGTTTGTGGTATTTTTCTGACCTTCCTTAGTACAAAAATTAGCAAAATGGTTTCGTCTATAACACACAAAACACTGTTTTCCAAATGCCGGGCAAGTTTCCTTGCCTCCTACATGCGGAAAACCTTTCCCACAGTATCTACATTTTGTTACACCATGTTGTGGTTTTCTACGTTTCGACTGTCCGAACGTGCGACCGATTGTCTTGGCATCTTGTTGGATGCCTGTCAAGTCTTTTTCAATGTCCAAACTTTGGGCTTGCGCTAGCTCGTTATTTCGACCCGCTTCGATTATGTCGCCTAGCGTCAACGCATCGTTTGTCAGTCCTTGTTTACGCAGTTTTGAGTCTGTGGTTGTCTGTATCACGTGTGATTTAATTTCACCGTTAATGTCGTTGAACTCGCAACTGGCCGCTGCCTGGCGGAGACGGGTATGGTAAGCGTCAATTTTTTCGCCACTCTCTTGACGCATGCGTCTAAACACGGCACGTTCATACTCACGATTAACATTCGGCTTGAAGTATGTTGTTAGCGCTGTTTTGGCCTGTTCATAAGTTGTCCCTCTGTTCGGCAGGTTGACAAAAATATCGAATATTGTACTGCCAACTGCATGCAACAACAGTGCTCTCTTCTGTCCTTCGTCATTTACTGCGATGGCGGACAGATAATTCTCGAATCTGAGTAGCCACTTATCCCATTTGGGACCTAACGAGGCGTCACTATCGGAAAGTTCGCTTTCAAAAGGCTGTATGCACGGCACATTTAATTACGTTGCCATGACTGCATCCTGCACAAATCTACTCCATGCAGATACAGTCTACTGAATCACGACTGCTGGCTTGTTTACTAGTTTTACTCAGTAAACAACCGACTTGATACGAATGTCACATGTTCGCAGTTTGCGTGGTTCCCGCTCATTTTTTGCACACGGCACTGTCTGTGGTATGGTTCTCGTGGCTGACAACACGGCCAACGGATTAAAATTGAACAACACGTTCATAACGGACTTAACACTAACCGTTTCTTCATATGCGCATTTTACACACGTCTCTGTGCTCTGTGGTAGATGACACTACTCACACACACTTGGCTTTTGGTTCTGTTTCGCGCATCTCTCGTCGCCAAACATAAAATAGTGACACGTACATCGTGGCTTCGGTGATAGAACTAACTTCTTTATTCTCGTAACTACAGGAGAGTTTCAACATGTTTAAATCACTATAAACTATACGACAGGTGGCAGCATCAGACGGTGTTATGTTCATTACAACCGCTATCTAAAGCAATGTGTAAGATTGGCTTATACGGGCTAGAAGTTGAAGGCCTGATTGACAGTGGTAGTACTGAGAGCTTCATTCATCCAAAGCTTATCAGACAAAAGTCTATAACGACTTACCCTTCGGACAATGTTGTTTCCATGGCTTCGGCGTCTCTTTCAGCTAAAGCGCTTGGGTTTGTGAAGATGACCTAACATTAAAGGGACGTGACTACAAAAACGTTCGATTGTACATACTTCCCGAGCTATGCGTAGACGTTATCCTCGGGTCAGACTTTCAGCAGCAGCATGAGAGTGTCACATTGAAATACGGGGGAGATCAGCCACCCCTGACGCTTTGCGGACTAACCACTTTGTGCGTTGATCCTCCAGAACTTTTCGCTAATCTGACAGCTGATTGTCATCCCATTGCTTCAAAATCGCGTCGCTACAGTTTTGATGATCGTAAGTTCATTGAAAAAGAAACTCAGCGACTATTACGTGAAGGGATTATAGAACCCAGTAATTCCCCCTGGCGTGCGCAAATTGTTGTCACAAAGGACGAAAATCATAAGAAGCGTCTCGCGATTGATTACTCTCAGACGGTCAACAGGTTCACGCTATTCGATGGGTACCCTCTCCCTCGCATCGATGAGACGGTCAACAAAATAGCTCAGTACCGTGTGTTCAGCGCCATAGATCTGCGCAGCGCTTATCACCAGGTGCCCATAAGAAATGAAGACAAACCATATACGGCATTCGAATCTGGTGGAAGCCGAAATCACTTCACCCGCATTCCATTCGGCGTCACAAACGGCGTGGCTTGCTTCCAGCGTATTATGGACTCGTTCATTAAGGAGGCAGAACTTGACGGAACATTCGCATACTTAGATGACTTCACTGTTTGCGGTATGACGCAAGCCGAACACGATGCAAACTTGGAACGGTTCCCGAAGGCAGCTGAAATGAAGAACATCGTTTACAACGAGGACAAATGTGTGCTCTCCACAACAAAACTGAGCATACTTGGCTATGTTGTAGAGGATGGTAACATGCGGCCCGATCTTGAGCGTCTTCGACCTCTACGTCAGCTCGCTATGCCTCACGACATGAAGTCTCTCCGCAGGGTCCTTGGGTTCTTCGCCTATTACTCACAGTGGATTCGCGAATACTCGAACAAGATTCGCCCTCTTAGAATCACGACAACGTTTCCGGCATCGAAGGAAGCTGAAAAGGCATTTCAACAACTCAAACGTGATATTGAAGGATCTGTGGTGACTGAAATTGATGAGGCCCTACCGTTCGAGGTTGAGACTGACGCATCTGAATCGGCTATAGCTGCTACACTAAATCAGGCTGGACATCCTGTAGCCTTCTTTTCTCGCACGCTTCAGGGACCCGAGACGCGTCACGCATCAGTTGAAAAAAAAGCACAGGCAATCATTAAATCAGTTCGTCATTGGAGACATTATTTAACTGGAAAACATTTTACTCTGAAAACTGATCAAAAATCTGTCAGCTACATGTTCGATAAACGACAGAAAAGTAAGATAAAGAACGTCAAAATGATGCGTTGGCGCATGGAGCTATCTTGCTTCGACTTCGATATTATGTATCGTCCAGGAAAGGAAAACATACCTTCTGATACTTTCTCGAGGTCGTTTTGTTCATCTATGGGCACGGACCTTCGTCAACTAATCGAACTCCATGAGTCACTATGTCACCCTGGAGTGACACGTATGCTCCACTTTGTGAAATCAAAGAACTTACCTTATTTGGTTGAAGACGTGCGACGGTTGACCAGCTCATGCAAAGTCTGTGCAGAGAGTAAACCTAGATTCTATCAGCCAGAAAACACGCATCTCATTAAAGCCACACAGCCATTCGAACGACTTAATGTGGACTTTAAAGGACCTCTTCCAAGTACTGACAAAAATCTATACTTTCTGACTGTTGTAGATGAGTACTCTAGGTTCCCCTTTGTGTTTCCGTGTACAGACATGACTACGCCTACTGTCATCAGCTGTCTGTGTCAATTGTTCGCACTATTTGGAACGCCCGCCTACATTCATTCTGATCGTGGGTCCTACTTCATGAGCAGAGAGCTTCTGGAGTTCCTAATGAGTAAAGGCATCGCTAGCAGCAGAACTACAAGCTATAATCCTCAAGGAAATGGCCAGACGGAGAGATACAATGGAATAGTCTGGAAGGCGATCACCATGGCACTGAAGTGGCGTAATTTGCCTCTCAAATACTGGCAAATTGTACTGCCTGATGCGTTGCACTCTATTCGCTCGCTATTGTCAACAGCAACCAACGTGACTCCTCATGAGAGGCTGTTAAATTTTGCTAGACGCTCTACAACCGGAGGGTCCGTACCGACTTGGCTATGTACGCCGGGACCCATCTTACTCAAAAGGCATGTACGTCACAGCAAAGTCGAACCACTCGTGGACCAAGTAGAACTTCTTCAAGCGAATCCTCAGTACGCCCATGTCCGCTACCCCGATGGCCGGGAAACGACTGTGTCCCTCCGACATTTGGTCCCGACAGGCGAGTCGTCAGCAGATGAACGGCTACATCAACCCGAAGGAGTTCCCGCTTCTGTCGACAGTCCACGATGACCCGTGTCCATTGAAATTCCTGTTGAACATCCTGAGGGAGAAGGCGACCATCAGCTTCGACGCTCTGAACGTGTTCGTCGAACGTCGTTTTTCTAGCAAGGGGAGAATTACATAGTAATGTTATTTAATTTGTTTATGCGTTTGGCAGTTCTGCAGATGTATTAGTGAATTTGACTGTTCTGCAGTTTAGCTGCTCTACCATGATATTATTGTAACAGCTCAGTGCAGTTGCACTTTGAGAATGAGTTGAACTTTTATGTTGATTAAAGCCTACAACTAGGCCTAACGACTTTGTGTTATTACATCACTGCCTAAAGACGTCTGAAGAGAGGCTGAAGCATCGAGGACAAGTTGGCCATGAACTTCACGTAATATTGGACTAGACCAAGGAAACTCTGCAACTCCGTCAAATTGGTTGGCCTTGATGTCTTTCTGATAACTTCAAGGTTGTCCTGCACAGGCTCAATGCCCCCAGCACTCACGATCTGGCCCAGGTACTGCATCTTCGACTTTATTCAACTTCACCCTGTTTTGGTCTAGTCGTGCTAGCATCAGAGTTAATGTTTTTAGATGATCGACCTCGATTTCACCCACAACGAGAATATCATCTATGAAGCAGATCATATTTTTAATGTCACTCAATATTTTGTCCATAGTCGCATGAAAAATGGACGGTGACGTCTTCACGCCATATGCCATCCTTGTGGATATTGATCGTCAGCAGAGGAATCGACTCCTCGCACACTTCCATCTGATTGAAGGCCTTGATGTCTTTCTGATTTCAACACGATGGAGAACGCCAATTGATTCAAGACGCTCGAGTTCACTCTCTCGACATCTCGCATGGAATTAAGCACCGGATGCGCCTTCTGGAAAACTGGCCTTTGATCTGGTTATACTTTAAGAGCTGCAGTGTAGCCCTTAATCCCCTCACATGACTCGTTGAACAAATTCCCGTAATCAATCAACAAGTGGTCTACCTCTGTAGCGATTTGGGGATTGAAACTGAAAATTTTACCGCCGCCCCAGTATCTACAAACATTGACACATTGTGTCTATTTTAAGGTAGCTGCACCGGGTATCATGCCAGTTGATTTCTTTATTTTTTTTCTTCATAGAACATTAGTAGGTGTCAGTATGAACATGTGTACTATTAAAAAAACAAAGGCACTATCACTATATGGCACCAATCAGTCCTTTAAAAACTAGTATTTTTAGTTTGTCTGTGGAAAGTCCCTTTTCAGATTCTTGGAAACTGACGATGTTTCCATGAATGAATGAATGAACGTTTATTCAGAACATTGATAACTTTTGTGTAAATTTACCCCTGACATATATTTTTATATAATTATATACATGTATGTATACACACATATAAAAACCTAAATAAGCACCCCCATTCCGCAATATTTAGGGGTAATCCTATCTCCAGCCCCCATACACCACAAACTGCACACCCCTTCCTAAATGTTGGGGAGCTAAGCTCCTAATCAACAAATATTAGGGACTAAGCCCCCCGGCAGGTTCCAATGCCTATGTAAGTAAAACAAGTATTACAATATTTAATTTGTTTCCTACATGGGTGTTGATTGATGTGTATTTTAGCAGTAATATATTTTATGTTTCCAACAATATTTTTCTTGCTATCCCTGTTGTGAATGTCATTGTATGCTCAGTAGTCTATTTGTTGTATTTATCATATACTTAATTGTTCATATTGTATTATAATGTATACAGAAGGATTTGAGAAATGATTTGTGCCATTATTAGCATTGCTTGCATTTATGTACATATATGCTCAATAGACTTTATTTTGTATTTGTTTTATTTGGTCATTCAATATGCTTGGATATTACTGTAGCTTGCCTGTATGATTAATGTATTTGAATATATAATATAATACAAATATTTGAAGATTAACGTGCACCTCTGTTAATGAGTATGTCATACAGAATATATTCTGTAGGATATATCCTACAGGAAATAGCCTATAGGAAATATTCCATAGAAAATACTATAGGATATTTTTTATAGACAAATTTCTATAGAATATTCTGTAAAAAACTTTATAAAATGTTGTGTAGTTTTCTGTAGAAAACCACAAAAATCCTGTGGTTTTCTATAGAAAATATCCTATTGTTTTCTATAGAAAACTGCAAAAATCGTGTAGTTTTCTATAGAAAATTTCCTATAGTTTTCTATAGAAAACTGCACAAAAATCCTGTAGTTTTCTATAGAAAATTTCCTATAGTTTTTTATGGAAAACTGCAAAAATCCTGTGGTTTTCTATAGAATATTTCCTATAGTTTTCTATAGAAAACTGCCAAAATCCTGTTGTTTTCTATAGAAAATTTCCTATAGAAAACTGCGCAAAAATCCTGTAGTTTTCTATAGAAAATTTCCTATAGTTTTCTATAGAAAACTGCGCAAAAATCCTGTAGTTTTCTATAGAAAACTATGCGCAAAAATCCTGTAGTTTTCTATAGAAAACTATGCGCAAAAATCCTATAGTTTTCTATAGAAAATCTACTTTTTTTGCTAAGGGTAGGTCTAATTTGATTTTTACCAGCTTTTTGTGTCGATTCCGATCGCAAACCCAACACAAACTGGTATCTTAGCCTAGAGTCCTAGGCCTAGGGCTGTCGTTAAGTTTGCTGCATAACCACAAATGCACAATGTCAATGTAGCGACACACCGACAGTCGCCGCAGTTCAGCCACAAACGAGGCGGACACTTTCGCCTTCTTGTTGATATCGGCGGCCAAAACGGAAATGTTCCCCCATTTTAGTGGTTTGTGGGTCTAGATGGTCCCCAAGTATTTTGACTAATGGTTTAATCCCAGCCTCGTCGCTGCTGTTTATGTCTCATCACTTATGCCATTTCTTTTATGGGTCCCTTTCTTTTATTCGACACATCAGCACAGCCCGGGAGCTGTCCTTATTCCAGAGCCATGGGGAGCATTCATAATGCTCTACAATGCAAATAATCTACACAAGAAAATGCTCAAAGATGTTTCCTAGTAACATTTAGAACCTGTAATATGTATACATTTAATTATAATAACACCAAGATATTTTTGCACTTGTTTTTAAACTGCATTTTGCATAACGTAAGTTACAAGGTTTCAATTAAGCATAACTTATTTAGTACTAAAGCAACTCATGCTGATTATTTTTTGCACTGACTTCGAGCTTGAAAACAAACTGGAGAAACTGAAAATTGCCTAGTATTTATTTTGTCCCATCCTCGCGCGCCAGCGGTCGCTGCTGCTGATTACGTCAGAGCCAGCCAGCAGTACCCCCTGGCTGATCGCATGCGAAACTCAGAATTTAAGCTCAGCCTATGAAATCGCTCACTAAATCAGTGGATGTCGGCAGGTCAGGTGGTCATAATAAAACTAGTTTCAACCAACCGTGGCTCGTGTTGCATGCAATGCTTAGAAAGTAGAAGCATTTATTCGAATACACAATACCGTTCAGCTGCTCGTGCTAATGGGCGAACAGGTCATTATATATTGGGATTTCCAGAAGTCGTTTATCCGTCTTCGAATTGGGGCGGGTATTTGTGCTGTTCTCACGGGTGATGCAGTCGCGACTGGCGAAGTCAATTACTAGTTTGACTCAAGTAAAAGTACGAGTACCTTTAAAAATATATAAATATTAAATAAAAACGTATTTTTATTAATCTAGTTTATATAACTCAGCACAAGTGAATATGCAATGGCAGTTGATCAATTTTTTTATGAGGAAAACTAAAAAAAAACTCTATTTCACCAACAATGAAATTCACTTCATTGGCATTCATTTCACTGGCATCGTATCATCTTGTCATCTATTTGCCATTGCACCGAATGCACATGAGTTGCTCGCAGGTTGTGTCTTTCAGGCTGCACCGTTCAGGGCAGAATACTTTCTCGGCTATGCTAAATACCCTTTAAACTGGAGCTGATGAGGCTGGAATGCTGAGATGGTTAGGGACCAACCGAGCCAGAGTTGGAAAACTCGGAACTGCAGTGGGTCACTGTGACGATCTGTACATGGCTGACTGAGGTATTCGTTCACCTCTACAATCAGCAATCTGCTGATACTATAAGTGTTCAATTTATATTTTCTGATCGTAGACTACTAGTTGTTAAGAGGGTTAGCACATGTCCACATAACTGGCTCAGCATCCCCTTTGGACTTTTTAGCCAGGCTGCTGGCATGGGATTATACTAGTGTAGGAGGCAGTCTGACTTGAGCCACCTTACTTCTACAGAGGAAGACTGGCAGTTCTTGTTCTTAGCAGTCACCACTGTCAAGTGGCATGGTCTCCAGACTACACCAAAGGCATTTCCTGTCTAACTGGTGGGTTAACTGCTAATTGGCTCTTTATGGACATCCTGGTGGCTTAATTAAACAAACAGGTTTATGGCCTGAACTGATAGCCTAAAATTATTGTTTGCTTAAGTGTTTCTGACTAGGATGTTTAGGTATCATAGTCATGGTTATCAGAGAATGAGGATGTACTATGTGTAGAGATGGTAAGGTGGTATTCTCTCAGAAATAACAAAGGATTAAAAAAATAGTTGAACATTTAAATATTTCATGAAAGTTTCATTTTATAATCAAATATATTTATTGTCCCAAGTACAAATTAAGAAAGTACTCAGATGTACTCATAAAATTTCAGTACAATGAGTACGAGTCTGAGTCCATGACCCACAAGTTTTATGAGTACGAGTACTTCAACAAAATGTACTCGAGTACACAAGTACCGAGTACTTCGGCCCCAGGTCTGATGTATAGTTATATATGTTATTAGATTTCAATAATAGTTTGCAACTACGTGTGGTGTGAATTTAAAGTTGGAGAACAATCAAAGGAAACAGCTTAACATAAATCGCATGATTTCGGCGACAAGCTACTCAAGAGCAGACACATAATGTTGTATTGCAGGTGATTTATTTATACCATAAAATAATCCACACTTTGTATTAGATAAAGGAAACACACATGAGGCACTTTTATAATAAGTAGTTTAATAATTTGAACAGTGGTTGTAGTGAGAGTGTTGTTGGCGACATGCGAAAATGCATACTTGTGCTGCATGAATGCATTCGTAATTCTGCAAATTATATAGTTAACTACATAAAACTATTCATAATTGTTATCCTTATGATGTCTTCTAGCCATTGCCATTGGAGTCGGACATTTTTATGCACTTTACATAGGCTCCTATAACAACAACGAAAACGGACGGCGACAGCACTTTTTCAAATGTCTCGTTTGCCAAAATACAATATTATACTAGTCATATTAAGGTCAGGGAGGCTCCCACTTGAAGATGTGCACAAGTGTGTGTCTGGATTAAAGGGGCACTGTATAGATTGTGGAATTTCACGGCAGAAGTGTTTTGTTGGCTGACGCTTGGCGTCCGCGGCTATTTATAGAACAGTGTGGTGTAGGCGATATGTTTGCTGTCGTTAGTTCTCGGGAACACAAGACAAGTGTGCGCTGCCTCTAATGATTGTGTTGTTGATAAAGATTTATTTATTTAGTGATGTTAGTTTGCAACTGTATGTCATAAATAAATCCTTATCAACAACACAATCACTAGATTCAGTGCACGCTTGTTCTGTGTTGCCGAAAACTAACGACGGCAAACATATTGCAATCTATACAGGGCCCCTTTAACACATATATTTTAAAGATAAATGATTCATTAACCCAAAAGGGTAATCAGTGGGAATTCTGTTTCCATGAAATGAAGTCTGGATGCTGAGGTTTCTGAATTATTGTGGTACAGAGTAACAAGGTGCCATTCTACTCATTGATTTTTTTGTAGGGTGCATCACTTGTATAAGCACATGAAATAGTTTAATGATTTCTTTATTATAACCAGAAAGATACGGCATGCTTAACAAATAGAACCAATGGTATTCTTTATGCTCGATGATTGCATCCTGCATTAAAACCAAACTTCAAAGTAATGTTCAATTATCACTGAATTTTGTATTGATCAAATACAAAAATAAATTTGTTTTATTTTCTGACAATAAACAATCTCACTGTATCACTGCCTTGCAGATGAAATTTACTGATGTTTTTGCAAAACTTTGACAAGTTCTGCACTGTCCTGCCGGCTAATCCAGTCTACAGGTGCCACCAACACGTTTGTTAAATAATGTTCTTTCTTCAGTATTCAAACTCAAAGTCAAAATACTGCATGTCAAAATTGTGTAATCTGACATAGCCATCTTCACCACCGCTGCTGTACCTGGAAGGGAAACAACACAGGTTCAGTGTCAACAGCCTATGCATACACGATTAATTAATACAACATAATAACTTTATTATTGCAAATACTACCTTGGTAATCATAATACTAAAAATGCACATCCTTCGGATGGCATTACACATGTAGGGTTTCCGTCAGCAGGGTAAAATTATGTACCCATAAATAATTCTAAGGTACAGATATGTTCCCAAAATAAAACCAGATTAAAAAATTTCTTCTTCACGAAATGCGCATGCTTTGATAACATTCTGTGCAATGAAACTCATACTTAATGACGTTTTTATTAGTGAAGAATGAGCCCGTGCCAACACGTTTATGCTAGCTATTCTGTGATTGGCTACACGTGGTATTCACTGCGGGGTTGATGCCTTCACCTCAGGATAGAACATGGCGTACCCGGTATATTGGTAGGCCTAGTATAAAGAATACAGTGTGCTGTCATGGCTGTACATTTTTTTTGATGTTTTCGTGTATTAATTGTTTCTTGGTGAAGAAAAATAACACAAGATACCGTACTACATCATGAATCGGCTATTTATTCTAAAATGTGAAGGCAAGTTTACAGTTTTCCTGCCGACTGTTGCATTTGTCATTCAGTTTCCTACGAAACATGTACACGATCACCATGAGCCGGGAGGGATTTCCAACTCCAAATGTCGGAAAATCGCTTCTCTGAGCATCTAGAAATCCAATTTTTTCTGCGGGAAGGCCCCCAGACATCCTACCCATGGCAGACGAAGCCTGCCAGTTCCGTGGTCTAAAAATTGACTAACTCCATACCCAAATTATTTTTTCTGGCGGAAATCCTGACATGAATAAACACATAAGACAGTTTCTTATGTATTGACAAATTATATTATGACGTAAATTTGACAAGTTTTTCACATTAATACAAGTCACGTAAATGTCCCCCACTGAGTGGCAGTCCTTGCAGAACAATCACAGAAACACACATGTAACGTTACGAACAATCGATTTACATCCATCAGATGTATGGTATGAACCTAAAACCACTAAGAATACTTAACCAATGGGTAATTTGGAACTAATAAAGTTGTTACATTTCCCTGAGGGATCGCATATTAATCCCTGAAAGTTTGGTGCTCAAGATGCAAACTGTCTAGAAGGAAAACATAAACATATCCCCCATACAGACATACGCCAGCTTGATTATAGTTAGACACTAAAGTAATCCCCTTTAAGGCCATCCATCCTGCATAGGCATATGGAAAATATAATGCCTCATGAACATATGGCTATGATAGACAAAATCATCAACACATACTGAATACCGCCAACCTTTTGTAAAAATCCTGCAAACGCCTCAGTAAATGCAATGGTGTAATTGATGTTAACATTTTAGAAGTGTGATTTTAATGACAAATAATTATTTAAATTTAATGTAATTGCCCCTAGCTATGGTATTAATAAGTAAAGACCTACCCCTTGCCATCTGGTTGGAACGCCACACTGTTGATAGGTCCGAAGTGGCCCTTCACACGACCAAACTCATCTTCAAAGATCATGTGGTAGAAGCGGGCATCGAACTTGCCTATCCTTGTGGACGTTGTTGTGACGTCCATGGCTTCCTGTCCACCGCCCAGCACCACCTGGTGACAACATCCATTCACATCGTAACCTGGCAGCACGAAACTATACAGTTGATTACAGATGAACCCAAACGAAGGTGTTTGTTTGCTCAACAGAGAAGAATCAATTGAAGACAGACATTGTAGCTGTTTTGTAGTACTTTTGTTCAAGTTGACCAAATATATCACCAACATTAGAGATCATTTCATATAAGGCATATAGGTTGTGAGGATGTTTCAATATCTTATTCCATCTACTCTGAACAGTGCAGTTTCAGACATTTATAGTTACAACTTTCAATTCATAGTAAAATACTGATTATCTACAGGTTCACTGCATGGTTACAATTCCAATAAATTCAGTTCTTACCACTAATTACACTAACTAGATTGTGAGATTTAAAAAAACTACTACAATAAATTAGATTTTACCTTCAATGTACATGTCCTATTCAGGACATGGCTGCCCAAATCACTTCAAAGCTGATGCCTTTCTCTTGCTAATCTTCCAACTGCTGTCATCATTCCAAAGACTAACTGTCTAAACCACTTAAAATGTTTTTAATCTTACATATTATGTAGATCCCAACAGCCCGAGCGGTCAAGTTGTGATATACAACAAATAGTACATACATGTGGCTTGAGAGGAGAGATGGCAGCTGAGTTGACAGGCCTGTCAGTTTTGTAGGTTTTCTTGTGTTCGAGTGTATAAACATCAAACAGCTGCAAGAACATAGCAGGGAATTAACAAGCATTCTTATCAATTTCAACTCTATGACAACAATATCAACATCAGTAAAAATCTGTTTTAATGAACAGATGTCCTTAACTTTGTTATTCTTATTAGTTTTTTCTTGAAATATGACCAAACACATGTCTAGAATATATTGTTTTGGTATTAAATGCCATTCAATTTTTTTTTAAAGATGCCTATATTTGAAGTATATACGTCAGTCAATATTATTACTGTACAGAAAATATTCAGCATTGTCTAAAAAGATTTGCAAGATGACAGAATACCTTTGCAGTGGTGTCTTTTGATGCTGTGATGATCATTGTCATATCATTTGATGCCTGGATGTCATTGATTTGTTTACTGTGATCAAACACTCGATTCAGAAGCTCACCCGACTAAACAGAAACAGCAACAAAAGTTAAAAAACTTTAAAAAAGTTTATTTATTCACTTACTTAGGCCTGTTTGCTCGCTGGGAGCATAGGCCATCAACCTTGGTCCTCCACTGTTGTCAGTTTGCTGCCATGTTCTCAATTTCTTTCCAGGTTTTACCCATCTGCTTTCTTTTCTTTTTCTGTGTCTCTCTGTCAGGTGTTTCTCGGTCTTCCTCTTCTTCTCTTCCCTGGTGAGATCCACATAATTGCTTGTCGTGTGATGTTTGTTGCAGGTTTCCCCAGGGTATGTCCTAACCACCTCCATTTTCTCTTCTTTATTTAGTTTTTGTTATTGTAGTTGTTTGGTCCATTCCCATAGTGTAGTGTTGGGTACCTTGTCTGATCACTTTACTAGTCTTTAGGTGTATGATTCTGCGCAGGCATTTGTTGATGAAGGTCTGTAATCAACTGCAAAGTCCAGGACCTCCAAGGTGTCCATTGGATACCATTTCTTCTGTTTTCTGTTGTCTTTTTCGTAATCCAATCTATGGCAAGCAGGAAGAAGAATGGTGACAGAAGGTAACCTTGCCATACTCCTGGCTTCACCATAAATTAGTCTGTGAGTTGTCCTGCATGAATGACCCTATATGCCATGCCTTTATAGTTACTATTTATCAGAGAAATAAATTTCTCTGGTCTCCCGTAAAGTCGCAGGAGCTTCCACAGCGTCTCCCTGTCGAGGCTATCAAAAGCCTTCTCATAGTCTACAAAATTTATGTACAGGGATGAGTCCCATTCCATTGATTGTGCAACTATGATTCGGTGTAGCTATTTGGTCGGTGAATGATCTATGTTTATGGAAGTCTGCCTGGTGATCTCTGAGTCTGGTGTCAACTGCTGTTTTCAGTCTGTCCAAGATGACTCTGTTGAGGATCTTTCCGGGCACTGACAGGAGCATTATCCCTCTGTAGTTCTTGCATTCCCACAGGACTCCTTTCTTTGGGAGTTTCATCAGGTATCCTTTTTTCCATTCAGTCAATATTTCTTCTTGATCCCATATCTTCCCAATTAGATCATACAGTATCTCTGTTGAGGTCTCCATGTCTGCCTTGGCAGGAATTTCATCTGGGCCGGAATCTTTCCCTCTCTTCAGGTGATGGATGGCTTTCTCGATCTCTGCCTTGCTTGGTTTTTCGCAGTTTACCTGGAGTAGTTCTTCAGCTGGTGGGATATCTGGTGGGTTCTGTGGTGGTGGTTGGTTCAGCAGTTCATCAAAATGTCCCCTCAATCTCTTCAACTGTTCTTCGTCACTGGTAAGTACGTTGCCATTCTTGTCTTTGATTGACCTGTCTGCGTGCTTGTACTTTCCTGCTAACTTTCTTGTTGTGTCATACAGTTGTTTCATGTTCTCTTGAGCTGCAGCATCCTCTACTTCCTTGGCAAGGCCGTCGATGAAGTTTTTCTTGTCTGTTTTTACACTTTTCTTGACTGCTCTGTTTGCCTCTGCATACTGTTCCTGGGCTGCTGCTTTTGCTGCTCTAGTTTGGCTGTTGTTAATTCCTGTCTTTTCCTTCCTCACTTGCACTTTGTTGATAGTGTCCATAAAGATCCACTCCTTCTGTTGGTATTTTTTTCACTTCGCTGCATGTTCTGGTCCATGTTTCCTTGATCTTTTGCTACTGGGTGTCTTGTTTCCTTCTTCGAGAAGAGACTTCATATTTGTTGCTGATTGCAAGTTGGAATGTCTCTGTTGTGACTTTGTCCTTTAGGAAATCCACATTGTATCTTGTTCTGTTGCTCCTCTTCTTTAGCTTCATCTTCAGTCTGGCCAGCACTTGGTGGTCATCTGAGGCTGCGTCTGCTCCTGTATGTACCCGCACATCTTGCAGTGATCTTCTAAGCTTTCTTTCTACACAGATGTGGTCGGTTTGGTTTTCTGTACTGATGATATCCGTATAGCTTTGTGAATTCTGCTGTGCGGGAATAAGTTACCGCCAATGTACATGTTATTAAATATGCAGAAGTCTGCCAACATCCCTCTATTTTCATTCATTATCCCCTGTCCATGCCTGCCCATGACTTCTTCGTACCCGCTGTTTGTTGATCCTATCTTGGCATTGAAGTCTCCCATGAGTATCGTCATGTCCTTGTCCTTCAGTTTGTCGAGCAATGCTTGCAGTCTGTTGTAGAAGTCCTCCTTTGTTTCTTCATCCTTGTCATTTGTTGATGCATAGCACTGTATGGTGTTTAGCTTGATCTTTGTTTTGAATGTGGCATAGATGATCCTTGGTCCCACTGCCTCCCAGCTGATGAGGGCGCTATGTGCCTTTTGTGACAACATGAATGCCACTCCTTCTGTGTGATGGGCATCTTCTTCTTCATTCCCGAGTAAAGTATAATTTCTCCTGTGTTTAGTCTGACTTCTCCTGACTGTGTCTTCCTTATTTCGCATAGTCCTAATACTGTGTTGTTGTAGGCACATCGTTCTCTTGCTATTTGGGCTGCTTTGTTTGCTTCATACATGGTTCTCATGTTCCGATTTTTTAAATTTTCTTGACAGATAAGAAGGGCATCGGCGATGTAGCTTCCTTCTGGCTTTCACTGCATAGTGTCATATGTTCCACAGGAGGCCCTCCCTTTCCCAAGTTCAGTACAGTTCCTTTGGTCGATGTTTTAGTAACAATCTGTTTTTTTATGGGAAAGGGTTCTTAGCCCTTTGCCCAACCCTCCTCTTTTCAAATCCTGGCTTGGGACCAGCATTGGCATTTTTGTTTAAAGTACTGTAAACCAAACATCTATATAACAAACTTTATTGAACATATTACAAATATTATCTTTTCCATTCCATTACAGTTACAAATATATTGTTTTACTACAGGAGTTCCATTACTTGTTGATCATTCTGTTTGGATGGGTTACAATTTAGCAAAATAATCACAAGGGGTGACAACCTGGTAGAGTCAATGAAATAAACACACACTCCACAGTACAGAGCTGATAAGCAAGGGAGTTGTGGACTAATTACTTCTATAGCAAATCACAATATAGAGCCAGTTCACTGTATCACATTCTTTGGCAAGAACTGATAGTTACATGAATAGTGATGAGTACAGTTCAACCAACCTTCATTTCCCACTGACACAAATCGCCGTTCTCATGTCCAGTGATGATGCCTTCGTCTAATGGACTCCAAATAGCAGCCGTCACTTTTTCTTTTGGCATGGCAATAACCTCCATTGGTTCGTTGTTGCCTGAAGACAAACAATTAGATAGACACAGAAATAAGACACTACATCACAATCTGGTAAAAAATACATCTGTAAACCACCATCTGGTTCTGATTGCATCATTTGTTTCATATCTGTACAAGACATACTCCATATTTAAATTTACTGGTTAGAGACTACAATAAATTGTTATCCTATATCACTGAAGTTTAATATTTTTAATGTAACAATTAATCTTATCTATTTGGAAATTAAACATGTACTGTGTTACTGTGACTTTTATTCCATTATTCAAATTGTTGGTGGAAACTTTAAGAACATTTACTTAGGTGAGACACTTAAATACTTAGCTACACAGTCACATTTCAAGTACAATCTATTAGCAAATTATACCACCAAAGATGAAACAATCCAATTTTATAATGAAATTACTAGCTAATGAGATTTTTTTCTTTCTTCAACTACATTTCTGCAACATACTAACAAAGACTAAGTGAATGCAATACTGCAGCGGACCACAACAGTACATGCAAAGTTACAAACCAACCGAACCGCATTAAAATACTTCACATGTAAAACTTACGCATTTGACTGTTGTCCCGTATGTCGTATACGGCCACTGTGCACTCCTGTCCCATGGTGCGATCTGTACTAAACATGATCATGTTGGCGCTGTAGGAGAAGCCACATGTTCTCACGGCAGATTTGGTGGGTAGTTCTGCCAGCGATACTCCTGGTATAACAATACCACATTCAAACCACATGTGAAGACATCAAGGACTAGTATTTTATGCATAAAGTACCTAATGGAAGGCACACATTCAAAATGTGATGAATAGTAAAACAACATCTGAAGGGTTTCTGGGCAAAATGTGATAAGCATCAATTCAGGTGACATTTTTGACTGAGTGAAATTTTGTAATTTAAATGTACGAAAAAGATTTTGGCGCTTGTTATTGGGCAGTTTGGAACAATATAAAATTTACCATGAAATCTAAACCCTGATTTATGTAAATGAAAGTTTCTGACCTGATTTCTGTCAGAGTCAGAGGACAGCCGAAAATGAACTGGCGCCAAACCATGCACTGTGACATACAGTTGGTCAATAAAAATAGAGCAACGTCAGAATGTCAGTGAATAACAGAATTAGGTGAAATGTTTTGACTGTCTTGTGCATCTATAAATGCGTCGCAAAACACAGGAGTTTTCGTCAAAAAATGAATAAACTGGGTATTGCATTTTGCCCTCTAACTCTTCATATGGATCATACATGTCAAGTATTCAACAGAACCAGTAATTGTGGACTTTTAATTTATGCAAGTATGCAACACCTCCGGTCATTTGTAAACAGATGTCCAACAAGTTAACAAAAAGACACCAACATAAATTATAATTATGTTACCTTATTAAGGACGATAACCTAAACACCTAGTCTTGGAAGTGTAGAATGCCGAGATATAGTCATTTAGACAGGCCTACCTGTTTCGCAGTCCCATAGCCTGCTGGAGTTATCTGATGCTCCCGTCAGTACCTTGCTAGTATCCCCTGAGTTTAGGTTAAGAATTATCTTTCAATAAAATACAGACACATAATCCATCATATTTTGGTTACATCATCAGAGAAAATGAAATTCATCTAAGACGGAGTGGTTGATGGCATAGAGAGACCAAGCTCTACATGGACAGACATCTGCATGGCATGGGTGGGAAATGAAAAATATGTAAATTTTTCAAAACGGAATAGCACAGAAAGGAGTGGGATCCAAGAAGAGATGGTCACATATGATAATTATTATGCTAAGCACATACAGTTATACATTTTTATTATCATTATAAAGTTAATGCTACTAAAGTTTTTCTTGTCAATAAGGTCCTGTGTGGTTCTTTGTGACCACTTATTCACAGTATGGGTTTGCATTACCGCTACTACTCCACAGCACATGAAAGGATACAGTTAACATCTAAACACCAGACGGCACCCGTGTGTCCCTTGAATGAACCAAGACGCTCCCCATTCACGGCGTACCACACATTTGGCTGGTTGTCTTTCGCACATGAAAACAACAAATCTCCTTCTCGGTTGTATCGAATCTGTGTGATTGACCGCTCATGTCCGTGAAGCATAATAGGCTTCTACAAAATAATAAAATCAGCACTGTATGAGAAATAGCGACCAAAACCTATCTAGGATACTGCAAATTCCAACATGCAATTCAATGTATTTTTCAGCACTTGTGTAGAATGCGGGTTCACATTGATTTCGCAGTTAATACAATATTTTGGTCTAAATTAACTATCTCTGTAATAATGCGTTTTTAAATAATTCCACATCATTTAAACTTATAATGTTTAAAAAATGTTGCGTCTTAGTTATGGCACACTTCAGGCCCATATTGCGCCGTGGTTTATGCCAGTATGCACTGCTGCGGCTGTGGCCTGTGCCGTGCATTTGAAATGAGCAATATAACACTGCATGTTGATGAAAACTGCAAACGTGCACGAAGATGCAACTTTTTAAATATTAATTAATTTAATATGCCTGGGCTGGTGTCAGTGGTGACGGAATTGGCGATCTTTTACTTTCCGACCTAACCATGAAAACGACCACCTACAGCCGCCAAACTTCTCCTCACATATCTTACATACACATACTATGCGACTATCCGTTGCTCCGCGGTTACCATAAAATTTATATTGTGTCGAGATTCACAGAAATTCCGTACAGTGGCGCACGATATAATTATAATATATCATTAATATATACGGGCACGTGAGTGTGTGTGTTAGTTGTTGTTGGCATTGTTTCTATTAAAAAAGTAGCTCGATTAATTAAGGCATAATTATTATCATCAGTATGGTTTGCAGGTAATGAAAGGTTTCTACTTACATGTATTGTAAAAAACAAAATTAGTCTTACAAATTGTGCATAATTTGTTCCAAATCTGCACTTTTAATGGTGACAAAGAAAACTAGCTGAAAATGAGGATTTGCATCTTCTAAGTTCAGTTTGTCACATTAACTAATTACGGAAATGACTTTCCCAGCTTAGCAAAAACTACAATTTAACAAAGTGTTCACATCAACGAATATATATGAATCATTCTAAGTCTGAATGCCCCCCCAAAAAAATTGTGTCATTCATTGGAGCACTGACTCATGCGTTGGTCATCAACCGAAAAAGAACTGACCCACGGGAACACAATTATTGTAAGACTTATTTAGTTTTTTACATTATGTAGAAACCTTTCATTACCTGTAAACCATACTGATGATAATAATTATGCAGCATTTATGCCTTAATTAATCGAGCTATTTTTAAACAGAAACAGTGCCAATATTATAACTATCATACGCACACATACTATATATTAACGATATATTATATTTATATCGCGCGCGAACATGTGTACAGTAATGACAGCGCCACTGCACAGAATTTCTGTGAAGCTCGACACAATATAAATTTTACGGTAACCGCGGAGCAACGGATAGTCGCCGCCATAGAAGTCGAGTTTTAGTTCTAATTCTAATTCTAATTATGTACGTCGTAAGGAGCCACTGTTGGCTATGGTTTACGACGGGATGGGTGCGTATGGTGTTATTGAGTGTTTGAGCCGCAGGATAGGAGACTGAAATCGTTTATGGTCTCAGCCTGGACCTGCGACTCGTTTAGTTTATTCCAGTCTACTATTGTCTTTACAAAGTATGAGTTTTTGAATTGGTCGGTGTGGGATGCAGGTACTATATAGCACCTGGTGTTATTGGTTGTTAGGTGTTGTACAAAGTTTGAGGATACGTGATCTGGAAAATTTTTGGGTTGGATGCGTCTTTTATTTGTTTTTTGGGGCCGAAAGTATGTTTCTGCGGGGATGGCTGGGATAGATCCCCCAGCTATTTTGTACATGTATTTCAGTCGTAGATCCCGACGTCTGCTTTGTAAGGTATTGAGTTTTAGGTCTGTTAATATGTTTGTCATTGATCCTTCTTGTCTGGAGTGGTAGTCGCCGGTAATGAAGCGAGCAGCACGGTGTTGTATGCGTTCCAGTTTATTTATGTCCCCCTGATGGTATGGGTCCCACACTATGGCTCCGTACTCTAAAGCAGCGCGCACAAGGGCAATATATGCGGTCCGTTTGTTGTTTATAGGACAGTGTCGTATGTTACGTCTTAGGAAACCAAGTGTTGAGTTTGCTTTTTTAGTTGTTGTTGCGATGTGGGAGTGCCATTTAAGGTCGTCGGAGATAGAGATACCAAGATAGGGATTGCAGTTTACACGTTCTAGGGTGATGTTATTTAAGGTATAGAAATAGTCAGTTTTATGTTTTACGCTGAGGATGTAGCATTTGTTTGTATTGAAGTTCATGCCCCAGTCTTTTGCCCATGTTTGGAGTTGTTTTAGGTCGTGTTGTAGTGCAATGTGATCGTTGAATGTTTTGATTTCTCTATATAGTAGGCAGTCATCTGCAAATAGGCGGACTTTAGATTTTACTGATGCTGGTAGGTCGTTTATATGACAGAGGAATAGTAGGGGGGCAAGTACAGTGCCTTGTGGGACGCCGGATTTGACGGGTACTTCTCTCGAGGTTTCGCCGTCTAGAACAACTTTCATAGATCTGTCAGTGAGGAAATTTTCTAGCCAATTGAGCGTGGTTCCGGTTATGCCATAGTGGGATAGTTTATGGAGGAGTTTTGTGTGGGGGACTGTGTCGAAAGCCTTGCTAAAGTCTAATATTGCTATGTCTACTTGAGTACCCGAGTCGAAAGAAGAGAATAGGTCATGCGTGGTGGTTAGGAGTTGTGTTTCGCAGGAGAAGCCTGCTCTGAAGCCATGGTTTAGGTGTGTTAGGATGTTGTGCTCTTCTAGGTAGGTCATGATGTGGCGGTAGATTATGTGTTCGAGAATTTTGCATGGGACCGATGTCAGGGAGATGGGGCGGTAGTTTTCTGGTAGGTGCTTATCTCCTTTTTTAAATACGGGTGACACATTTGCTGTGCGCCAGTCTGACGGTAGGTTGCCTGTGTCTATGGATCTCTGGAAGATGTCTCGGAGTGCAGGGGATAGGGTGTCGGCACAGTTCTTAAGGACAGCATTGGGGATCTGGTCAGGGCCACATGTTTTATGTGGTTTAATGGACTTGAGTAATTTACATACTCCGGTGGTGTCAATTTTAATGTCACATATATTGGGGTGTTGTGGGGGATCAAGGTGTGGGGGCGCGGATCTGTCTTCTTTCGTGAAGACACTCTGGAACTGGTCCAAGAGGATCTCAGCCTTTTCCTTACTGTTACACACCAGTGATCCATTCTTTTTCAGGGGAGCTACTCCGATGTTGTCTTGTTTTCTACTTTTGATATAGCGCCAGAATGGCTTTGAGTTGTTTGTTTGGTTTGTTTTGCGAAATTTGATCGTTGTCGGAATGTCAAATAATTTTTTTGGTAACATATAGTGTGGTATATGTATGTAAGATATGTGAGGAGAAGTTTGGCGGCTGTAGGTGGTCGTTTTCATGGTTAGGTCAGAAAGTAAAAGATCGCCACGGAATTAACGCAATGAGGCATCAAATTTAGGCAAACATATAATAGTTATATCGGCGAAATCAAGGTGGGCCCGGATTCTATACATTACATGTGCCGTTTTTCGCATAGACTGGTGGTTTATATGTTATCACTGGCATTGCCCACGCCATGGTACTACTGGTCATTGCCACTGGCATTGCTTGCCCCGACTGAGCCGAGGATGCCGGCTCTTACCGACTCGGTCTTTCAACTCTGCCTCTGGTCTGGTCTGGGCGTTTGGCAACTTAAATGCCCGCTTTCCTGTTACTATCAGAAAGTATAAGATTATAAATACATATATATATATTCCCGATCCATTATTTATATAAATTAATGTACTGCATTATTACTATTTTAGAGTATATTATGAGCCTTAATTCTTACCATATTGTCAAAAATATGTCTAGCACAACAAACGTGCTTCTTTGTGGCGGAAGTGGACTTTTCTTGCGCATGTGTATAATACATTGTATTTTATCGATACAGCTTTCATAACTGTGTGTTATTTGCTACACTCAATGGTTTATAGTTCATGACTATTTGAACATTATAAAAAATATAGATATAATCTAACTCGTACGGTTTCCGCTTATATCTTTAGACACTTTCTATTTCCGAATAGAAGCTGGAGTAATTTTCCGAAATATCAATCAGAGACAACCCGTCTTGCAGTGTTGGAAGTAGTTTGTTCCGTTAGAGGGCGTTAGTGCGCAAGAGATAGATCGCGAGAAGAAAATGTGGTGAAATATTTTTAAAATGCAAGTGTTTGAGACAGGTTATTGTAACAATACAGATGTAAAGTGTATTCTTCTAGTAAATTCATATCAATACGTTTATTAATATATACAAATTTCCAGTTACTTCAATATAAATAAAGTGTGCCCGCAACCAAAAAAAAAACACCGAGTAATTCCAACGGCAACTGTCGTCTGCTGTAGCGCTCAGCCTCTTGTCTTGACTTTGTCTTTGAGACTGACTTTGTCGACTTTGTACTAAGAGTCTAAGTATTTCGAGTTTGACATCAAGTGACTTTGTTCGCTGGTTTCCTTCCGTACTCATACCTCTTCGCTGTGAGTAGATCATAGGGCCGACATGATAATTGTTCGATTTTTGTTGATGTTTTCTTAATATTTTGTGTCCATGACTGAGGCATGGCTGAGAATGAGTCTGACTGAGACTGAGTGCCAGTGGCCAGTCTGGATCTCCTGCTCTGGACAGCTGTCTTTTTGCAAAATTTTGGTCTGCCAATTTTTGTTTTCCATGTGCATTTTCGTGCTTTCCACTCTAAGGCTTGTCTTATAACGTAACTGTGATAACTTCCTGTTGGAGGGTACGTGTATCCAAATCATTTATGATGCCGGGGCCTATTTTCGTTATGGAACCTCTCTAAGTCTAAGTTTCTTGGTGCTGGTTTGGTTTGCCCTATTTGTAAGTTCTATTTTCGTGCCGTGATCTTTTCTTGCCATTCAATTTTGAGTATGTTTATGAGGCATTTGTTAATTAATGTTTTTTTAGTTGTTGTGTTGTTGCTTTAATTTGGTGTGCCATAAAGCAGTATGCTTTTCATGTTCATGTTGAATATTCTTATTTTATTTATCGTTGAAAAGGACATTGTATTCCACGCTGTCTTTAAGGTGATGAATGCTTGCTTGGCTTTTCCAATCCAGCATCTGACATCTTCATAGATCTGTTCCCCCTTTGTGTATCACTACACTGCTGAGGTAATTTTTTTATTCTCTTTATCCATTCATTTGATCTGTACTTAGCTTTGTTGTGTGTTGTTCACCATCAAGAGTTTTCTTCTCCAGGGGTTTATTTATTCTCAGGCCTGTTTCTCTGCTTCCTTGACTAGAGCTGTCAGTTGGTTGTCCTTCTGCATCTATTTGTGTGTAATACTGTGTATAAGATATGGTAGATAAAAGTCATGCAACGTATAGGTCATCCAGCTGTTTAGTGAATGTCCACCAGATGCCATTTTTATGTTAAAATAAACTTGTCTTACCCTCCTTTAACGTGTATGTTTTTTTATTTGAAGCATGATCATCAACGTTTGTGCTGACAACTAATGATGGCAGAGTTGAGCAATGGGACAGACTGTGACCCAGCACCTGGCCGGCACTGCAACTCAACGATCCCTCGCTTATATGGATTTATATGCAACTTGACACATGAGAGGAGTAACTATTATAATATCGGTGACAAAATAAACCACACTTCATGTAAGTATGAAGAAAAGGTTTTATCCGGCACATGTAATATTTAATTCATAATAATGCCACATAAAATATATAAGTTGAATACTTCACACATAGACTATATGCATAAATAATATACACACACACATAAATGTGTGTATATATATATATATAGATGCCTTCGGTTAGTTATTTAATGGCAAAGCAAATGACTGCATTCATTCATTAAAAAGCTTGCACAGATGAACTTAACTGACTGCCTGGCTTCTCCATCTATTTGAAATCCATACTAATTTTTTTTTAAACAACAACCTGAATACCAAGATATGTTAATTTCCAGTGATTCACTGCATAGACTGCTTCTTTCCTAATCACTGCCTGGATAACAACATCTGTTTGTGGGGAACAGCAGGACCAACGTGTGAGAGATGTCTAAGAAAGGGTGAACAAGGAAATGAAAAGGGTATGAGATAATGGCATATATGAAATTATGAATAGGATTTGTGAGTAAAGCAAGCATTGGTTTCACATATAAAATATTGATTGATCTAGTAATATTAATTTTTTTTAGTTTAAAGTATTCTGACCAAAAGACATTGTTGGTAAGTTATTGAACTTCAAGTGCTTTAATTTTTAAGAAATTGAGAACTTCACTTGGCTGAGATTCAGAAACTTGTTTCATGGGGTACTGTGTGTTAGTTCTGACAGTGTTTGCAATACATGTGTAACCTCTGTCAGGTTCTCCAGTTGATATTCAGGTGACAGTTAGCACGTTTAGTCAAATAAGCTAGTCATTAATTTTATAGAAGCATCTTCTTGCATGTGATTTTCATCTGACCGATGTTTCTTGGTTACAGCGTTTTACCGCCTGGGGAGTCTTTGTGTCGAATGTAGCACTTTACCTTCGAGTGCTATATTCTTTCTTGTCATGTGCATTGCCTTAGTTATTGCAGTATCCAAGCTGGGGTTTTCAGTATCAGTGTATGTCAAGGTAAGCATAACAAAACACCATTTACATTATTTCAAATATAAGATTTTAAAATATGTCTTCCAAAGTAAGTGGACACGGAAGCATGCATTGGTTTATCAAGAGGCCAGCTGTGTTCACCAGTATGTCAGATATCTGTCAATGTTGCTTTTAATGTTATTGACAGGTTGCTGACATTTAGATACCAGTAATCTAGATAATTTGTTCCCATAATCTATCATCTTCTGTGAGAATAAATACCTTTCCATGTTGAGTCAAATGATTCAGTCTAATCAAATAAAATTTATGTACACACCACTTTGGTTGTTTACAACTAATAAAATTCTTTATGCGGGACAACACTACCAAATAAAGTTGTGACTCCGTCACTCGGAAACGTTGCTTGTTTGCTGATAACACAAGTCAGATGTATGTTTGTATAAGAGCTTAATAGTAAGCCAACTCTTTATGTATAACTAAATTACATAACTACAATAATAAAACTGACAGCAAAGGTGGGGGAACCAACCACATGCAGGTGGAGGAAACCCACCATCTTACGTACATGTGTGAAATTCTGTGATTCAAAACCATGGGGAAAGCGTTAGGTACATGTGCACATGTCCCCGCCCTAAAACCCCTTGGAAGATGTATCATATACACTGTGTACTATTATCATTAGCCAGAATCTCGTAAGACAAATTATGCTATAGAACGGATAGTTGCAAGAGATATCAGAGAAAACAATGATATCACAGAACACAATATTAAAAAAAAAACTAACTTAATAGAAACCATGTATTTAAAATTATATGCAAAAACACAAATAAGTATAAAAAACACCACCAGCCATCTAAATACTCAGGTGTGGACGGGGTAGGAGGTTGGGAAAATAAATTTCAAAAATCGAGAGCGAATATACCTTTTCAATTCTGGAAATTTTGATAGAGAGGCTGGGATTGTTATGTTTCCGTTGGCCTCATAATTTGTTAAGGATACTGTATGTTCCAGAATAGAAGCATTGGTTTTGTTGCCCACATAAATGCTGTTTGAATTTCATTCAAAAGGTGTTTTTGCATAAGTGGATGCAATACAGAACAATGCTATTCCTTTACTAATCTGATAAAATCAGTCATAACACTTTATTTCAGACTCCTCTACATGATACTTCATGCTTCCTCTATATCGTGATAATATGCTTGCTGTCAGGTACATGTTAATAATAAGATATTTCTATGGCACCTAAAGCCTCAAGATTTAACCTGATTTCAGAGGCATAGATATAATACAATATATGTATACTAGTTGATATTTTGAATTTGATTTGACAAGCAGCTGGAAGTTAGAGTATCGTTATCTATCTAAATAGGGGTAGTGAATATGAAAATAGCAAAATTGAGGCGCTTTGACTACAACACATTGCATCTTTATTATGAGTAAGAACATTACAGTTCATTAGTAGAAAGGCTTAATTTACCCTTTATCGGCATCATAAAAATCACAGTATTTGTCTGCACCACCATGAATTTATTTGCTTAAAGTTTCAGCCAAACAGTAGTACTTGCAGTCAAAAAAGTGTGCTTGTTTCAGCTGAAACTGCTGTGTAATTACCTGCAGCTGACTCTGTTGACGCTCAATGTGAGGATTCTCTGGCCTGGCATCTATCTAACTGTATTCAAATTTTTTGCATCTGTGAATTTCATCACTGAGGGCATATCTCCAGGTAAGTATGCTATTGACGTGCATTTTGGACTGCATGACACAATGCACACAATGTTGTATTAGCCAGATATGTATAACGTTTAAAAGGATTTCCATACAAAAACAACAAACACATGCAAGTATTTACACAATTGACATGTGGTATTCTCGGGGAGAAGGAGTACTTTCTTGTATTTATGACATTACTGATAGTGTGTTTAGTGCACATTCAACACTATTCTTACGAGGTTTCTAGAACTTTCCAACAATGAAACAAGTTTTATTTATAAAAAGAAGCATGCTGCAACTGGTTATTTTGAGTAAGATTATTTTGCTATATAAAACTTAGTATGTCCTGATACACCACAAATAGTGCAGTTATTTGAGGCAAAATGTTGCCATGTAACTAGTGTCGGTTATACAGTATATTAAGTAGATATATGATATATGTATGAGCACTACTTTTTTTACTTTTTAGAATGTTTCTTTGACCCACAAATCAATCTGCACTATTTCAAATGGCTCATGGTCCTGAGCATTCCAGTTCTAGCTGCCACATTATTTCTGCTCTTACAAAGATCAATGGTAAGTGAATCAGTCTACATCTTGTGTTTAGTTTTCACAGTCAGTAATAATTATGTATATTTATATATGTATCTCCATTCCTACATGTGTATTTCATGGGTGTGCAAATACAGTAAATGGCAATGTAAACCTATCCATATATAGCAATGTAGATGACATAGTTCAAGCAAATTACATTACTTGAAATGAGATGTGATGTGGTCAACTTGTTCCTTATATATCTTAATGTTCCTTGTATATATATAAAAACAAAGGTGACTTACTGTAACTAACAAACATACTCTTCCTGTGGAAGGGAATACTTCATAGTTCATAAGCAGCATTAGGTGATGTCTTAAACAAAACATCTAAGTCATTCATTTGATATTAAGTGCCAGAGGGTGATACATGCACATAGATGCAGGGGATGCTTTCATGAAGTATTCTTTCTGGACATTTGACGATGATTTGAACAGTTGTTTGCAATGGTCTGCTTGTTTTCTGTGATGTCTAGGCCTGGTGCTAACATGGATAGAATGTGTAAGCCACTAACACAGATCAATAGTTCTTTTGGAAATCTAATTACAGGTCATGTTACCTTAACTGTTAACTCACATGAACTAAAAAATAATAAATTACAAATGTATCACTTTAATTAATTAGAAACACTAAACTCGAGAACCTTGACAGTCTGCTTGCTAATATAGTCTGTTTCAGGCGAAGTGGGTTAGAGATGGAGTAGTAGAAGACAAGAGGCTAATTCTACTCTCGACAAAGCAACAGTGGCAAAGATTCTCTGTCTTTCTGTTTCTCTTGTGGTATTCTCCACTGTTGGTTACAGCTGTGCATTGTAAAGCTTGTTCAAAGAATATGTACCAGGTTAGACATGTATTTGTAACATTTTAAAGTGATTATTTGTATGTTTGTAGAGATTATTTAAGTGATAGGAACTGATTACACAGTATTTTAGATATTTATTTTTAACATCCTCACAAGATGTGGATATACTATGCAATGTACAGCAGGTCATTTAATCAGTTGCAGCCAGTCTGTTTCTTTGCCAGTCGTGATTCTGACCATGGGGATCATGCAAGTGCCTGCACCCCATATCAAAGTGCAACTCCACGAAGTCCCAATAATTACCAGTCAGACCAATCCATGGTAGTGCATGTTGTGTTAATTACATCTACTTCCTGAACATTACATATATAACATCATCCACGAATCGACCAAACCCAAATCAGTTTAACTTGAATGGCAACAAGATGACTGGATAATGGGCTCAACCAGACAGTTGTGTTTCGACAAGGTGATATAGGGTGCTGAAACTGATGCAATTAGCAGCTCCCCCTGGCTCGTAAGGATGGGATTCAGAAACATCTCCTGTGTTATACTTTCATTTATTGTTTATTTCATGTAATAATTTTGCAACTTGTTGTTGCTATCCTCTTTTTCCATGATGTCCAGGTTGAGGCTGGCCTCAACATAGGTTTTTTACTTTCTTGTTTTCCTTGTTGCGTCAGTGGTCCATTTCACTGCTGGCTCTACCACCCATCTCCATTCCACCACCCATCTCCACTCCACCACCCATCTCCACTCCCCCACCCATCTCCACTCCCCGTCTCACTCTCATTTTGCACTTCCTTCATAATCCTGCCAACTTGCAATTAGCCAGATAACTGTAGTTCATATTTACTTAGCATTTTGAGGAATATTACAGTAATGATCTCATCTATCATTCATTTTTATTCTATGATGGTAACATGAATTTGTGGTAGTGAAAAAAGACAATGGTAGCTGATTTTCTGTGCAGAATTATGTATTGGATGAAAAGGATGTCTTCATGTATGATCAAGGCACTGATATTTCATGCGACCAGTTGGCCTTCCAGGTAAATGGATGCAAGCATGCATGCACGCACACGCGCACACACGCATACACGCATGTATTTATGAATGCACAGACAGCACACACTGCAATTATACACTATCCAATAATCAAAAACCCTTCTGATGATAACCAAATGTAGTTGTATATCATATTTGTCTTTGGGTAATATCATAATTTATGTATATGGTTAAATTAAGATATTTCTTTAGGAACTATTATGCCAGCTCCGCAAGGGCTGTGTTTGTTTTGTTTTAGTTTTTCACTTCAGTGTGTAGCATATACCTGCTGCTTGGGATTTGTGTGCCTCCTGTAGTGCTGTTCTTTACCTTGCGGCAACAAAAGTGGCATCTTCTCACACGCATGATTGAGCATTATGGGTAGGCACTTGTTTAATTTTTATAAGTTACATTTATAGAAATGTGAGGATGTTGGTGGTTGTGTGGGCTGGTGGGTGGGTATTTGGGTTTGATGGATATATGAAGCGTTCATCTACAGATTATTCTTTGCTGTCATTAAGTTAACAGAAATTGAGGTAAGTTTTAAGCTCTATTTCTGCAGCAACTAACCCTGTAAAAATTTACTAAAGAAATAAAGTTCCTTGTATCTATCACAAGAGCAAGAGAAAACACAATTTATTTTGAAACGCACTGATTGAATCTCATGCGTTTTGCAGATAAATGCTTCACACACGCACCCCTGCACGCACACACAATCATGCACTCACACATACACGCACACACGCACACACACAGATTTGCTTCATTGGACCATTAGCCACCCAGTGGTGATGTATTTCAACAAACAGGAAGCTAGTTATTTAGAGTTGTTTACATTCCTGTTTGCTGCTCAAACAAAGTGCTTGTTTATTTGTTGGGGAAATACGTATAATGAAAACAGTAGATGAATTGAGAGGTGAGCCACTCTTCAGGGGATGCCACTGTGGTGTCATGTTCACTTTTTCGGGAAATATTGGTTTAGCATGATGTCTTTGGCAACAGCAGAAACTACATTGGCAATGGGAATGAGGTCTGAGAACAGAAATAAACACCTTTTGAATGAAATTCAAACAGCATTTATGTGGGCAACAAAACCAATGCTTCTATTCTGGAATATACGGTAAGCTCAAAAAATTATGAGGCTGACGGAAACATGAGACTAGCTCTCCAATCCCAGCCTCTCTCTCGAAATTTCCAGAATTGAAAAGGTATATTCGCTCTCGATTTTAGAAGTTTGTTTTTCCACCCTCCTACCCCGTCCACGCCTGAGTATTTATATGGCTGGTGGTGTTTTTTTTACTTATTTGTGTGTTTCTGCATGCAATTTTAAATAGACGGTTTATATTAAGTTACAGTGTATGCATAATTGTGTTCTTCCAAGGGGTTTTAGGGCGGGGACATGTGCACATGTACCTAACGCTTTCCCCTTGTATTTGAATCACAGAATTTCACACATGTAAGTAAGATGGTGGGTTTCCTCCACCTGCGTGTGGTCGGTTCCCCCACCTTTGCTGTCAGTTTTGTGTATTTGTTATGACATGTATAACTAGGTATCGACATTGTATATTATTGTAGTTATGTAATCTAGTTATACATAAAGAGTTGGCTTACTATTAAGCTCTTATACAAACATACATCTGACTTGTGTTATCAGCAAACAAGCCACGTTTCCGAGTCACGGAGTCACAACTTTATTTGGTAGTGTTGTCCCGCATAAATGTAATGATGATAACTGCTGTGGTTGGTTGGTTGGTTGGTTGGTTGGTTGGTTGGTAGGTTGGTTGGTTGGTAGGTTGGTTGGTTGGTTGGTTGGTTGGTTGGTTGGTTGGTTGGTTGGTTGGTTGGTTGGTTGGTTGGTTGGTTGGTTGGTTGGTTGGTTGGTTGGTTGGTTGGTTGGTTGGTTGGTTGGTCCATGGCCAGGTGTAAGCTAGTCTGTATTGTTTTGATAGGTCATTCTATGAGCCATACACTGAAAGGTTCTGTTTCTGGGAAACTTTGTTTCTGTTGAGGACGATGTTCATGATTATTCTCACAGAGGTGTATCTCTTCAGGTCAGTAAATACCTTAATCTACAGCCACATCCCCACACTCTGTATATAGTCAACATATTATAGCCACCTTACAATTTGTGCAACAATGATGTGTCTACACATTTGCAATTAGTTGTATGATTAATGACGGGTCCAGAAAAGAGGCTGTAATTTACACTAATTGAAATGCTATATTGAGCATATTTTTTCTTTGGATACCCTGTGTTTTGGGATACCCTAAAATCTGGACAATTAATTATTTGTGTATATTTCAAGTTTTCAGAAACTTCTGTAAACCATTTTTTTAATGGCAACAGTATACTGGAATGGTTCGTACAATAACACAACATTATTTTACTGTAAATACATATGCAGATATTTCCATGATGCATTGCCTCTGCCAGTCGACGTGCCATGTTGCGATTGAAGATGACAACTAAGCTGATTCTCTAAAAAAATAGAATAACAAATGTTCAATTACATGTGGCCAATACAGTAGGTTAATTGTGATGTTTTAAATTTCAGTCCTCAAACACAGATACTTGTGATAACAGGACTGACCACGGCCTACCTGCTGGCAGTCTGTGTATGCCGTCCATACAGGTGACTTGCTTGTTTATAATGAGCGGCTTATTGCTAAGTTAGGAGAAGTTTTAGAATCATAATGACTAAGCAAAACAGAACACCTTAAAGTGTTGAAGTCAGGATAACCATGGCTTGTACATCTAGAATGCCTAATGTGAAAGTCATCGCCTCCAAACATTTATTCCCCTGAATCCACACTCTTTCGTAAAGTAAGTTTACAAATGTAGTAATACTGTCGACCTGCACAGGGTATTTTTTATTAATAGTGTCCACAGTTTGTAATGTTTAATTATCTTATTATTTTTACACTTATTTATTTCTTAAATGTTTAATTTGTTAGCTATTTAAATTTTTTCATATTTATTTTTTATGTATTTGTTATACCTATCTGTATGTACCAGTTTATGGGTTTTACTTGAAATAAATGTATTCGTAGAAATATTTTAGTGTTTTGCCATTAGTTATTTGCAATGTTCATGTGTGCAGAATATTTGCCCAGATATTGGATCAACTCCCCTGAAGGGTCAGTTAGTAAAGAGACTTTGTTAAGCAAGTGGCATAAATTATATAGCAGTCATGCAAGAAATTGTAATGAAAATACTTGAAATAGTGTTAGTCATGCAGTTGATGTGGTGCAACTCTGCTTTGTTTTGTCATGCAGTAGAATGACACACCAACTTTGCTTTGTATAGTCATACAGTTAGTACAGTACAACTCAGTTTTGTTTAGTTATACAGTCATACAGTTAGTATGGTACAACTCTGCTTTGTTTAGTCATACAGTTAGTATGGTACAACTCTTCTTAGCTTAGTCATGCAGTGATGTGGTACAACGTACTCTACCATGTTTATAGTCATGCATTAGTATAGTACATCAGCAATGCTTTCTCTAGTCTTGCAGGTATAGTGTGTTTATGTAAACAAAATGCTTCTTCACAGAGACAGCAATGACTCTCACTGACTGTCATAATATTGAACATCATTTCAATACAATTTAAAATGATGTTGTTCAATATTACTTTGTTTTATGGTAATTGAAAAAAAAGTGATTAATCAATATTGTACTGCAAAACCTCAACAGCAGCATGCAGTTGCTTATTGCATACATGTATTCAAATACTACCAGTATTTGCTGGTTGCACTCATTTGATAAAAAGAAGCTTTGCTTTTCAAAACATACCTTATACAAATATATTGTTAACTATATCATATATTTTCTTTATAGAACATTGTTTTTGTTTCAGGAAAGTGGCATGGATTTGGATCCCCAAAATCTGTGTTCATACAGCTTTTGAAGTAAGTATTATTAAGTAATTAATCATTTTAGGTTGTAGATACTAACACTAGGTGGTAGATACTAACACTAGGTGGTAGATACTAACACTAGATGGCAGATCACAGAGGTAGACTAGAAATGTATTTACTTAAATTTCTTTCTAATGATAAATATTTACAGTAGTACTACCAAATGTTTGGTAATTATGCTGATGTTATACTTTCAAAGTGTTGTTTCTTAAAAGATGCTGATAAAACAATTTCCTTAATTTTGATCAAGCTGAGTAAAGTCCTAACCCCAAAGTTAAAAACCATTTCAGCTATATAGCTTTCATAAGAAGTGATATAAAATTCATACTTGATTAAGAAGCATTAGCAGTTAGTTGATTGTCAGCTCTGCCAAATGAACATACTCTGGCCAGCATGTGTTCTACATGTAACATGGGCTACAATAATAAACGCTGTTAAATTATGTTTTGTGGTCTTTATTTTATGTGGACAGATTTATTTGGATATGTATATGGTTTTATCTTAACAGTCATTAATGTCTTCAGTGAAATGTTTGGTTTAAATACATGTATGTTCTGAAAAGTAGTGACATCTGGTGGTATATAAAACAATTGTCTGGTGGGTAACAACAGTGGTGCCCCCTAGGGAACATTGCCTATGGCAATACATTAATCAATGTGCACAATGCTTTACACATAAATGCCATTCACAAGTACACTAATGAGACCTATACATGTTTCAGATATATGGGCAGTCTATTCATCAGGGCTGAGAAATTTCTGGTTTTTGCCGGAATTCCGGTTTTTATACTGCTCCAAAGATCACTTTTGTGAATCGTGTAAATCCGGGGAGAAAAAAATTAATATTGGGGGGTATGGCATATAAAATTCTGGACAATTCACCTACGATCTATCTGCGGATTGAGTTAACCATCTATCCACCGGGTGTCGCCACGTGTTAATGACATTGCCTGGCGATTAGAGACAGAACCGACCCAACCAAACCCGTGAATCTGCGAAGTAAAACCCTCAGCTTCAGTGCTTTCGAAGTGCGCGCACAAAAGCAGTGGACCAATAGGAAACGACGATGTATTTTGTGGAGATGTCGATCATTTTCGAACACAATAGCTAATCGACGATTTGTTGTACGGCAAGACAAATGTTGTGTGAAGGACATTGACAAAAGTGTCAAGAATAAGTGGAATTGGGCGTGGCTGGGGAGATCGGCTGGAGACACTATGCTGGATATTTTCATCAGTAAATTATGTGCGCCAGGGAATGCCTACTGTTTGTGGTGCAAGGCCGATGTCAACCATGCGGATTGGATCCTACAAGTTACAGTCAGATGGGAACCGAAGGCATTGAAGTACATGCTGGCACTGCCCACGCTGGTCACCAGTGTTCTATTAGAAACTGAACAGAGGGTATATCACATGGAAGTTCGCCGCCTCGTTCACAACACGAGGTGTGCATACAAAATGTACTCCATCCATCTTGCCGAGGAAGGAAAGATGAAGGAGGAGAAGAAAACTGAGCTGAACATGTCAAAGACGAAGGCAGCCACCAAGTACAAAGCTAAGGAAGCAGTTGAGCTGGCAACGAAGAAAGCTATAGTATAGAATGGCCCATCAATGGGCTGTTTTGACAAAGCTGGCCAAGGAGAAAGCTGCCCGTCAGCCAACTCGGGTTCAGCCCAGAAAATATCATTAACAAGTGAGTTAGTACTGTGACATGTGTGCGTGAGTCCATGTGCTTTTTTTGCTATTGGAAATGTTAAGATTTTCTATTTAATATTGCGCCAAATACACCATATGTTTTCTACAATTAAAACATCTCCGAAGAGTCTCCCCTTCCCCCGATTAGATGAGACAGTCCTCTCGAACTGAAATGTTGGCTACAGCAAAATTTCCGTTTTTTTCTCTGAATGTCACTCTCATCCCTGATTCATTAACCACTGAATATGCCCAAGGCAAGCATTTTATCCAGCTATTCTACTCTCAGTGTGTAATATAACCAGGTGAAGGTGAACAGAAAGTGTTGTTTGTCGGTTGTAGTATCATGTTACAGTTTGTACCTTGGAAAATCTTATGCCACCCAGGTAGTGTGGCCGCTTGAGATCAGACAAATGTTTACCAGGCATCCAAACACCCAGTGAAGTTATGCATTTAATTCTTTGTTGTCAGAATATAAATCTGAACTGTCTAGGTCCATCCAGCCTTTTCAGAAACAGAGCATTTGATAGTGTAACGTGCATAATTTTTCTAGCTGTAATTCAGTCAGAACTTTTTTATTAAGCATTTAGCAGTTCTTAGAAGTCATGGGCTTTGTCATAAGTGTATATCCATTGATATCATCAGCTCTTCAGTTAAAATATATGTCAAGGTAGACCATGGTTAGAGTTATTACAATGGAAGTGCTAATTACATCAGTGCATTTGGTGTCATGAGCGTGCAGTCGAAAGGCGGGAAAAGAAACTAGAGCAGTGCTTCTCCAGCAAGCAATTCACTGCTTTACACACAGAACACATGACACTTCCATGCCTCAGTCAACTTTACAGGCCAATTGTCCTGAGTCTTGGAAATACACAATGAATAAGGCAATTATGATCCAGTGATTCATGGCAGAAAATGCATAGTTGAGTAAATATCTGTCAAGCCCTTTCAAACTGTGCTTGACAGTTCCCACAATTATTGTCTGCGTATGTTTTATTATTAACAATACAATGCTGGTCATCTGGTGTAATTGTCTCATGGTCATTCTTTTTATCTTTAGTTTGCGTAACATCACTGGAAGTAGGAGTTTAACCATAAATTTAGGTATTCAGATAGTTTTGTTAAGAAAACTCTGTGTTGCCTCTTTCATAATGGTTAACCAAATAAAACCTCTATATATGCATATGTTGATGAGAGAACAACTGTGTTTTGATGGATTAATTGATTGAACAGAAATATTTTCTGTAAAAATTAAAATAAACCATGCATGCAAATATGCTGATCTCTTTCATAAGTCTCAGTCTTACAAGTGGATAGTTTTAGCCAAACATCTATAAAGTTATGTAAGTTTATTTAACCAAACAACTTACAAAGTTAAGTAAGGTTGACCTGGACAAATAGTTAGTGCTTCATTGTGACAGCATCCCCAAGTTTGTGCAGGTTATGCAACACTGGATGGTAGCTGGTGATTTGCTTGCCTGTCTCGGCAGGCCTTTTGATCAGAAGATTGATGTTAGCTCAACAGCCAATCGTGCCAATGTCCCTGTGGTTGACAACTGGTACTGTTTTCATTGTCATGCATTACCGGGTAGCACGTTGGACGATAGCACTTCTAGGACATAGTCATAATACTACAGTTACAGCAATTTTTAAAGGTATTCCTCTTAGTTAAAGAGTTAGCATTGTTTTGTATGATTTTACTGAATTCTCAGATAGTTGTTTAAAAAAATGCATTAGATGATTTTACATAACACTTTATTTATATAATGAATCCTCGCTGATGTTTGGTACGTTATCAATTATCTGGTTTGCAGAATGAATAAACAGATTAATGGGTTTTCCATAAATCTTTTTGACTGTGTGAAGTGTTGAAAGGTTAATTCAAATTTGAGTAAATAAAGTGTCTCAGTTTAGTGAATGGAAAGTGATTGTGCATGGAGTGAGTGATTTTTAGAGCATGTGCTGGTATTTTGTCTGAACCGTTTGTTTATATGACGATGAAATCTCGTGGAAAACATGCACTGTATCGTGTGTAGGTAAATTACAGTTCTTCCATGTGATGATAATGGTGATAATATGCAAATGTCGACAGACAGGCAATGCAAGAGTGCAGTGGATTAGTCTAGTAGGCCCATGATTGGTTGCCGGCACCCCTACCCACCACCCCTACCTGCGCTGTTTTTACAAGTTGGAGAATAACACAAGCACGTGGCTCAACTGAATGGACTCCGACAAAGGGTGATTGGATGCTTCCCTTTGTGATCATGTGACATTGGAGGTTTTATATAATGATTTGTTATAAGCTCAAGCCCGACAGAAGTCGGTGATGGTGAGCGTACACTGGTGCATTACAACGTTGACACCCCGAGAGTGTAGACGCAGCAGACATGGTGCTCCGATACCTTGCACTTGTCATGGCCACATTTTTGCTGTCATCACTCAGCCAGTCTCCAGCATCAGCAGCAAAGATTCTCCTGTATCCGTTCGGCCACTGTTTGAACTCCCATCTGCTCAACATGGAGTACATCAGCGAGATACTCGCAAGCGATGGCCACAATGTGAGTCTGCTAATCTCTTCAGCGTATGGCAACTATGACAACAAGCGTTTTGACAACAAACACACTGTGAGTACTTCTGAGAAAGCCTTGAATGTGATCATGTTTGACGGGCCATCTGAATTCGGCAATGTGTGCGACATCGATACTGTGGATGCTCTCATCTATGCGCCTGCTGCCGAGAGGTACAAAAAACTGATGGACAATTTTGTGAGCTATTGTGACAGACTTCTGACAGATAAGCAGATGCTGCAGTTCTTGAAAGCACAGAAGTTTGACTTGTTTATATTGGACACGTTAGACCCATGTAGTCGTATCCTAGCTGACTACCTTGACGTGCTGTTCATCCCCATGATAACAACAGGACTTGGTCACTACGATGACAATCCTCGCCCACCTTCCTACATCCCTGCACCAACTACCACGTTCATGCCTGATATGACATTCTCGCAGCGCATTAAGAATCTTATCATGAAGTTCATGTATGACATTATACCGGTCATTGGCCGTTTCGATGAGCCATTTGAAGCCCTGAAACGGAAACATTCAATCAACACAAGTCTGTCTCTTGCAGACACATTCAACAGGGCTTCGTTGAAATTTGTGAACTCTCACTTTGCCATTGAGTATCCGGCACCCATTGCTCCTGACACAATCCTTGTTGGTGGCTTCTCGGTAAAGGAGCCTTATCCCCTGAACGCTGAGCTAGAAGAGTTCATGCAGAGTTCCGGCGATGACGGTGTCATTCTGATGACTCTGGGCACAATCACAAAGCGCTATGATGCCCGGTGGACAAAGATATTTGCCGATGCCTTCGCACGGTTGCCCCAGAAGGTGATCTGGCGTTACTACAGCACGGATAGCGAGGTGGAGAACTCGTACCACTTCAGCGATAACATCAAGCGCATGAAATGGGTGCCGCAGGTAGACATCCTCGCACACAACAAGACGCGACTGTTCATCAGCCACTGCGGCCTGCACGGCCTCTACGAGACCATCTACTACAAGATGCCCATCGTCGCCCTCCCCATCAGCTGCGACCAGTTCAACCACGCTGTCAAACTCACCCAGTATCTCCAGCTCGGCGTCCAGCTTGACGTCTTCGATCTGACGTCTGACAAAGTCTATGATGCCATCCAAGAGGTGCTCCAAAACAGCAAGTACAAGAAGAATGCTGAGGCGACCTCTGAGAGGATCCACGACATGCCAGTGAGTGCCAAGGATGCCATCAACTACTGGGTGTCATACGTGATTCGTCACAAAGGTGCGCCGTACCTGAAGTCAGTCGCATATAAACTGAAGTGGTATGAGTATCTATCACTTGATGTTGTTGGTTGTCTTCTGCTGGTATTCTGTTTTGCTCTGGCTGTTGCTGGGTTTGTCATCTACAAGCTGGGCTCTTTTATGTTGGTCAGTCTCTTGATCATATGGAAGAAACAAAAGTTTGATTAAATGACCACAGAAACTTGTTGTTCTGTAACCATATTAGCTGCAGAAAATCAATCAAGCTGGTTATAAGATAAAAACCACATTGGTTGCAGAACAGCAGAAACAATGGTTACTGAACAACAAATCTTGGGACATTCTATCTCAGGTTGTGTCAACAGCTAAATTTATTAAAATGTCTCTTCACTTGGTTCATCCTGAATTGTTTCTAATGGTGGTTTTAACTTTTAAGAAGCCTGTCATATCACAATGTGAATAGTTCTACACTTATAGTGGGCAAGAAATATTTCTTTTTGCCAAGTGTCGACTTCTGACAACCACGAGGTACCATCATACATGTTCTTGTTAAGTGAGAACAATATTCTGATGTCTGAACATAGACATTGTAATGATGACATAAAAGTCTACGTTTGATTGATAAATAATTTTTTTTAAAGATATATGACAATGTTGTACAGTAATCCAGATGTTATGTTACCCTATTTTTTTTTTATAATATGTTATGTGTCACTAATGTGATTATAAAAAGTGTATAATAGAATCACTTAGGACCAAAATAAGTATATGATATTAAGCAGCTGATTCATCCCAGTCAATACATGATTGTTAAAATTCTGAACAGCTGATTCTGTTACCTGCTTTTCTGTTAAGCAGACTCCCTGAAGATCATTATTTTATATACCATATTTTGTGTTATATTCTATTTATATAAGGAAACAATGATCAGACATGTGTTAGCTATGTACAGATGTGTTGCATTATTTTATAAATATTATAACACTTAGCTTTGTATAACATATTCAGATATAGTACTTTTATAATGAAGCATAGGTATGTGTTGCTTTAATGCCATTAAAATAGATTAGTGGTTTGTGTAGGGTGGGTTTTATATGTGAATTGCTTGTATAGATTACACAGTGATAACAATGTTTCAGAACTGTTTAGAATTGTGCTGGCAAACTGTTACAGTCATTATCTGTTGTCATTACCTGAATACCATTAGTTATTGCACCCCTGTGCTGTGCAATGTTTGCATTTACATGTGTATTTATAAACAGTTTGGTTCCCAAAAAGGAAATGTGCTTTCAGTCAAACTTGATATGATTTTGCTCTGCATAATGTTTGCTTGTCTATAAATAATTTGATCCTAAACAAGGAACTATATTTGCATGGATTTTGTATTTGAATGTAACAACATGTTTGATAATACTGTCTCAGTTTGTTATTAAATGATGGAATTGATCAGACGGCATTCACATTTTAATACAGATAATGCATCTATGTGTTTAAGTAAAGATACATGGACACTGTTTATTTGTAATTGAAAATAATAATACATAATAATAATAAAACTATATTTTAACACCATCAAACCTGGGGCTACCGCTTCGTTCACTTATGTACATAAACATAACATTAATTAACAGGATTACACTTGTAGGCCCTATGTAGATATTACAGATAATATTAGTGATAACTAGTGATAATTATAATAATAATTCATGCACTGTATCAGACGTTAAAAATTATTCAAAAAGTTCACTTGTGTAAATTATTTAAAGAAAAATGTTTACTGATTAAACTGCATTTGTATATATTAAATATCTAAAAGTGAAATAGAAAATTAAATATTAACTAAAACGCTAACACCATCAATATTAAATAAAATAAGTAGGATTGATAATAGTTATGTAATAAGATCATTAAATATGCAACATCACAGAAGTAAAACACATACACACAAAAGACCAGAGATTTTATCTTATCACTACATTGCCGCTGGTATGTAGAGTGTAGATACAATATTTGTATATATTTTAAACATACACAGCAGCTGAAATTTAAAATTGTTAAAACTTCTACTATTCCTTTTTTAATGAAAAACCCCAGTGTACCTTGAAATGAGAAACTCTTAGTGACAACTATGTCCAAATACACAATGTTTGTTTAGTAGATAAAGAATGTCAATATAAGTTTTTTTAAATGCACAGCTACCATTGTTTGTAAAGCTTCATTTTGATTCCAAGTCTGCATTGTTTCATGTTCAGGGAAATAAAAAAATTCAAAACTTGCAAGAATTTCAAATAAATTTAATTTATAAAAAATAACCTTAGTTTGAACAGTGTAAATTCTAATATATCATAAATGAAACCTAAAACAGGAAAAATATTAATTTACAAGTGCAATCTGAAGTGATATGCTACATAAATGTTTTAGCTGCATGAAAACGCTTTGTATTCAGTCAGGCTAATCCGATATGGCATGAGGGAAGTTGAAAGAGTTGAAGCCGAGATTCGGGTTGACGACTTTCTATGGACGAACACTAGGTTCAGTTACTTTGTTCCATGAGCAATAGTTTTGATTTCACTAGAGAACAAAGCCCAGGTAGCAGCAGTAAAGGCATGCTTCATTTATGCAAGATTAATGGTTGCTTTCTGAGAACTGCCTGCTGAGAGTTGTTATGTAAATGGTGGGTACTGAGGAAACTTGCTTTGGCTCTAGTTCAAGGACAAGTCCCTACTGCCATCCCAAAGTACAGTGTCTATATAGCGTTGTATCAGTGTACGTTCTGGCACAAAGCACACAGGTATAATATAATTACCCAATTCACATAAATTTACAATGCTTATTACACTTTGCAAAACTGAACAAGGATTTTGATATTGTGCTCTTTTATAAATGTTACGTTGTCTACAACAATTTGTTGGTTTAAGTTACCAGAAACGGGACAGTGCCATTCTGATGACTACAGGTGTACTAGATTAAGATATTGACAGTTTTAGAGAACATGTATGGTCATTGAGAATTTTGTTTAATCATGTAAAAAATTGTAAGAATAATTTTACTTGTGATCTAAATGGGTGAAGGTAGTTTATTATGTACAGCAGTGATTGTATATATCTTATTTATCTATAATTTAATGCTAGTTTATATACATGTACAGCTGTATATGACCTTTTAATTGGAAATAAAGATATCAGGTACTTGTATTTGTTCATAATACACATTTGTCAGTTTTGGTTCCATCTTTCCCTACATGCTTTCAGGGCCATCATTCTCTGGTTCCCTGCCTCCCTGCCTCCCTGCCTCCCTGAGAAGAGAAACACCAAACTTAAGATAGAGAGTTGATGTTTTAAGAGAGATCATGAAAAGGCATGTGTGAACAGACGAGAGTGGGCAAGAATGAGATGATTCATCAAGAGGGTGGAACAAACAAAATGCTGTAGACCCCACCGCACAATGGATCAGGTGCAAAAAGGAAGAAGAGAATGGAAAATCAGTTTGAGAGAAGTGAAAGCATCAAATTGAAGGAAGATAGCAAACTAAAGATATAGAATAGTTACATAGGAAAATAGAGCGACACATGTAATCAACATGTCCACAGCTCAGAATTAAAAGTATGGCAACACTAGTAAATGTTGTAGCTGGTTTTGTTGAAATGCCAGCTGACCATTTGATATTAAGATTCTGCTTCTGCTAGTGCTTTTTTCATTATCTTTGATAGCTACTTTATGACAAAACCACTGTAGCTCTTGTTCCGGTCGGTCTTTCGTTTAACTTCATTGCTCCTGTCCAATTAAATTGCTTCTTGGTTCATCTGTCATGTGGTATTCAGCAGCCAATCAGAGAGGGTATTTCTTATGACATTTTCCTGGATCAAAATTCTCAAACGGTTTTTACAAATTCTTCTGATATAAAATAGACACAAACACTTAGCTGTACAATTGCATTCTTCTAAACATAATTAGACAACAGGTAGATCCAATCCTTAGGGTTAATAGACAGGTTTCAGACATGACATAACAGATCTAGTGATCTTATGATCCTCCTAAGTTATTGCATTAAGGTGCAGGCTTGTTAACAATTGCATGTCAATGCACTTGAATGCAAATGTTTCACTTGATTTAATGCAAATGTCAATTTCCAGGAATGCATGCAAATGTTTTGTTGTGGCATTCAAATGCAAATGTACTGGTTACACATTTGCAAATGTATTTGAATTAATTTTAAATGTTAATATATATTTAATCTTACATTAAATAAATTACATGTGGACATGTAAACTAAAATGGTTGTGGTTTTATAGGTGTGGTAGAAAGAAGAAAAAGTAGAATAATTTGATGTTCTAGCATTCATAAGGAACCCGCGGCCACAAGCATAGTTTAAGGTGCTCGTCTCATTAGTCGTCTAAAGCTTACATGCAATGTCAAGTACAAGCAACACCCAAGAACATTATAGTTAGGCAGTTGTTATCTAGTCCAAGTGATTTAAACAACCCCCTTTGTTGTCCGAGCGGCCTTGGCCCGGTGTCCCTGTTCATTGAACAATGAAAATGCTTAATTTCTTTATTTCATTGACATAGAAAGCTGGGAGACTGCTTCTCCCATCCGGGAGATCGGGAGATGTGGTAGATTTCCGGGAGAATCCAAAAGCCACGTGCAACTGCTTCATCACTGCAGTTATAACATAAAAAGTAACTAACAATATTGAAGTAGAAAGTAAAAAAGTACAGATAAATATACTTTGTTACAAGTAAAAGTAATTCCAGAAAAATGTACTTCGTTACAAGTACATTAAAAAAATCTACTTAAATAAATGTACTTTGTTACATATCAGCACTGAACTGGAGTAACAGACGTACTCACACACATACACACGTCACGCATACACGCACACATACACCATGTCATGAAGTGGTGATTCTAGCTGGCCAACAGTCATTAGTTAGATAAAGATAACGTTTTGGCAGGTGGAAATGGGAGGGAGGGATAAACAATTGACAGTTTAGTGAGAACTGTGGCAGGGAATGAAAGGTTACTCATTCAGGTAGACCTGAATGGAAGGGGATCCCAAGACAATAGACTGTCCACTGGTGGTTGCTGGGATGATAACCTGCTGGATAATTACAGCTACCAGTGTACCATTAATCACTCTCTTTCTGGCTGTAAATATTTAGGGCTGGCCTTTATAATGTTTACACCTTCTAATGAGCTGCCACCCCACGTTTTTAAAGAGCATTTTGCGAAAGTAGATTCACAGGTCATACAATAATTTCATAATCTGCTGAGGATATTGCTCACTGCACAGCACTTTTTTCCAATGGCATGCTGTGAACTTGTGAAAGTGAATCTAACAATAACAATTGTTCAAAGAATTATGCATGAATTTGATTGGGATTTGATTGTGCATTTGGCAAATCAAATGTTTGTGGATCGCATTCAAATGCATTTACAATTTCACGGAGACATTTGAATGCGCATTCAAATGCTCAACATTCAAATGTGCTTTCAAATGCATTTGCATTTGTTAACAAGCCTGATAAGATATATATATATACACCAGAGGGTGTACTTGATCAAAATCTTCAATGCATCATGTCCTTCGTAGATTTCCCGAAGGCATATGACTGCTTCCATAAGGGTAAAATGAGGAATTCCTCCTCCACTTATTGAGGCCATCATGGCTGTCTATGTAAAAACTGAGACAGTTCTACTGTCTGCAGATGGTGAAACTTAAACCTTTGACATTTCAGCTAGCATCCTACAAGGTGTTATACTCTCACTTTGCCTGTTTGTAATTGTGTTGGATTAGGCAATGAGAAGGACCTTAACATGATTTATGATCACACCTTGACAGAGTAGAAAACATCCTGCAAGGTTCTAACGGGTACTGATATTGCTGACAACACCACTCTACTTTTTAACGGATCCAAGACATAACCCCACTGGAAAAAAACCCACCCAGACATAACACCACTGGAAAAAACCCACTCGGACATAACCCCACACAGACAAAACCCCACTCGGACATAACCCCACTCACAAATGAGAATGTTAAGTATAAAATAGAAAAAAATTATGATTTAGAATACAGTTGACATTTGTATTTTAGAAAATAAAATTATGACTGATGTCTTTGAATTAAATAGTCATAAATCATCACATGCATTAAAATTATTAATTAATGAAATGGACATTAATATTTTTGTTATTTATTATTATGCGTACAACATGTTTTGTAAGATTTCTTGAACATAATTGCACAGTCTGCCGTGTCAGTGGTGCCAGTCAGTTAAACCATTTAGAAATTAGGCTGGTAGCTTTTCCAGACAGAGGACTTGGCTCCTACCAACAGTCACAGATAGTGTTAGTTGGTGCTTATTTGATGAACTTTCAAGGCAGAGGAAAGGAACAAATACTGAAGGGAATATGGCTTCCCAGGCAACAGCAGTCAGTCAGCCAGTCAGCTAGTCAGCCAGTCATGGGAGTTTGGGTTAGGTAAATCCATTGGTTATCCATAGGGCAGGTTAGAATGTTCTGTTGCTACAGCCAATCAGTGGCTAGCTACACACATTTAAATTATTATAAGGTCCAAGAATACTGTGTCATTAATCATTCTCTTTTGTCCACAATTCTCATTTGTGAGTGGGGTTATGTCAGAGTGGGGTTTTGTCCAGATGGGGTTATGTCTGGGTGTTTTTTTTTCCAAAGGGGTTATGTCCGGGTGGGTTTTTTTCCAGTGGGGTTTTGTCCGTTCACCTTTCTAACACGGGTTCCCAACCATTTTCTCCCTGCTGTGGCCAGAGTCATAGCATGATGAATCATTTCCATAAAAGTCTATTGTTCATTAGAGGTAAAAGATCGGCCACCCTACCATCCAGGTTTTTGCAGATCCGTTTGATGTATATATTTTTTGTTTTCCACAATTTTTTCTTGTATGTGTGGAAGTTTACAAGATGAATCTTTGCACTAGTTCTTCTTTAGGACAACAACAGTGTCCAAATAAAATCATTAATTCATTCAGCTAGTTATAGGCAACTCATTTGAATATGTATTGTTAAAACTCATCTATATCTTCACAGTGGTGTAACTTCAATCGAGTTCCTCTCCAGATATTTTGTGAGTGGCTAGATATCAGGTCCATAGAGCAATTACTTTCAGTGGTAACCATAAAGAATGGCATCTTGAGGGACTTTCTAGTTTTATACTTTCATACGTGACTCGGCATGTTACTTGCTTGCCATGCTAGGACAAGCATTTGTGAATTTCTTTGGTTGTACGTACTCATGCAGTATCCAGGAACCTAAATACAAACAGTCAAGTACTACACCACTTGCAGTTTTTGTTATTTTACATTCATCTGTTATATGGTGGTGATTGTGTGTTTATTCACATCTGTAGCCAGTCCAACAGCTCTGTATAGACCTGACACCGTCACTATTCAGAATTATATTATCTGCAAACACAAGACCAATGATTTCTTCCTTTGAAAAATGTCTGTGTCTCCGTTCCATAATGGTAAAACCAACACAATCTTTTGTTCATTTTCTCATAACACGGTTCAATATTATTATACACACATGTATTTATGGAGCTAATGTATCACCACACAAAACCCTTCTATAATATTGAAGAATTTAGTTTATCCGTCAGTTGAAATATAACACGCTGTTGTGTCTTTACAAATTATAGAACTTCAGTAGCACCTCTAGGACACCTGTGTGGTGTATAGGCTCACCCCATGTTGAGAACCTCAGCATTGACACAATCAACCAAGCCCAAGAGTTACTGTACAGAATTGAAGTAGTATGCACCTCAGTGGAGTCCATTTCTCAGACCATTTGATCAACTTGTCTGATCATCTTGTAAATGCAGGGTTTCTCCTTCATGTGTAACCTTTCTAAACATTTTCCTATCATCTGTAAATTTCAGCACCTTGCTTGTTATATCATTTAAATAATTTATATAAATATAAAAACTAATTAATATAGGTCCCTATTCTGATCCTTGTGGTAACCCATTCAAAACAGGGACACAACTTCAAGATAATTAGAAGAATCATAACTCATTCTTTAAATTAATTATCTGTAGTTATGACTTTCTGCACCTATTTTTCTTAAATGTTTGCACAATTATGGAAAATCAAATTACGTATTATAGGCCAAGTAAAAAATAAACATGGTTTTCATACAAACTTTTTGAAAAAGATAAAGATGAAGGACCATAATAGTTACTATTGGATATTATTTTTTGCTGTTTTTAAAGATGACTGCCATCTCTAAGATCTTCATTGTTACTGATTTATGACTTCCTCTGCCAATCACTTAGTCCGCTGCTAATCATGTTCGTTGATGTTCCTAGTTGTGCTGTGTGAATCCTTTCAGTTTTATGCACAGTTGGATGAATGAAAGAGTATAGTTTTGTTATAGCAATTCTTTGTAAGCTAATAATACATTCGAGATGCACTGTATCAAAACATGATATTCTCCCATAGCTGCATTCTCTGCCACTTATATCACTATAATAAATAATAATTGTGGTCTTATTTATACAAAATAGCCCATAAATAATTGTGTTCACACAAATCATTTTGAACTTGTTGCCACATGGATGACACAGACGAGTTGCCAGCCTGTGATAGAGGATACAGTACAGATTTGTTTTTTCCATAAATGATTCTAAAATGAGATGAGTACATTTTTAATAGCGAAAGCAGATTTAAGACTTAGTTTACTAAGTGGAACATGCCTGTGGTATATATTACTATAAAGATAGCTATTCCATTTACAAATTAGCACATACAATATGTTTAGCTGGAATGGAAGATGAATAGAAACAGCTGCAAAAACTACTAAAATTTACTAAAAACAGATGAAGCAAACACAGTTTTGGGTATATTTGAATGTTTCTCCATTACAAGTTTTAACATAACCTCTGCTTTTACTCACAAATGGTGCATTTACTTGGTATTTGAAACTTCAAAGTTCATTTTATGTTAAAACAAAATAAGACAAACTTCTGGAAGGTAGTACCAGATGTGTTGATACTAGCAAAGATGCCCGTCAATAACGGGATGCCGGTAGTTGACAGTCATGATAGTAATATTTACCAAATGAGAAAACGCAGAGCATTGTTACATAAACACCATAATGTGTTCGCAGACACTCGTTGTTTGTTCAAATTGACGAAGATTGGAGAGTGAAGTTCACGTCAATCGATAGGCCCTAGTCATGATAGTGTAGAATTGTACAATAATATTCATATTGCTATGCTATTGGCATGAGGGTAGACATATGCATTGTTGTCATGTTTTGCCATGCACGCATTGTTTCTGCAATTGTTACGTTACGTTTTATATATTACACGCATATTACATTTTAACGTATTATGTGCACATTACAAGTTCAGAACCGTTAAGGAGCAAACTGATTTGCCTCATAAAGTTATCTTGACATATATATGGTATTTTGGAAAGATATAGGTTATTACGTCCTAATCTAGGGGACGTTGATTGTTACCTGAAAGTTTGGCGTTCGAGGTTCAAGCCGTCTAAGAGGGAAATGTTAAGATATATATGCTAGATCGATTATAGTTAGATTGTGGAAATGCCCACAAGCATGGGGTTGCTGACAATACGTCAGTACCGCAGGCATAACGACCAATTGAAACATCAATTTATTGGTGGTAGTACCTGGTACGGGAACCAGCCATATTGTCACTTTTCAGATTTAGGCGTTTTGGGGACTTTCCTACAGGGCACTTAGATTTAATTGCCTGTCATTAACTGTTGTTGCTGGCTGGGAGGGTAATAACTAATGACAGACGTTTCCTTGAATTGCTCTTTGAAGTTGGGTGGCTCCTGAAATCACCAGACAAAGGCAACAAATAGTATTCATGTAGTACAAATGATTCAGCGCACATCCATACTTGTGTGGTTTAAATGCCAAGGGTAGTTTAGTACCACATACTAGTGAATCTAACAGCATGACAAGTTTTGGATCAAGATTTCTTCACACTACCGAAAACAAATAAAATAATGATTTCTTTATTCAATATTAAATAATAATAAAGGAAGATGCGGTCAAACAGAAACTGGGCAACAATGCGAAACATATCTTTTTTTGTTTTTAAAGTAAGTAACTATGGTCAACTACCTTGTGTCGATATTGAGAAAAATCACAGCCATTTTGGCCAAGTGATGAAGGGCTATCCAAAATATATGTAATGTTAGTTTTTTTACCCACCCACCACTTCATAATGCTAGTCTGTACACCCCCTTAAAATTACATGAATTTTTAGAAAAAGGCCTATCTATTATGCATACATAAATTTTACATTCATTGCATAAATGTATACATTCTCAAGTAATAATGAGAAACTTATAACTTTTGTTATATATTAATTGTGCAGAAAATTGTGTGCAGGTGTTTAGGGCATATGATAATTGCCTACATTAAAAAATAAAATGTTATTCCCAGAACAGATTGATAATCAGTGAGAAAAAGCATGTTGAATGATATTTAATCCTATTAACTTCTCTCAGCATTGAATCATATAGCACTATCTAAGAAGAAAGTAGAAACTATAATATACTCATAACTATTGAGTGAGTCTTCCATACTCGTAACTGTTGAGTGCATCCCCCATACTCATAACTGTTGAGAGAGTCCTCCATACTCATAACTGTTGAGAGAGTCCTCCATACTCATAACTGTTGAGAGAGTCCTCTATACTCATAGCTGTTGAGTGTGTCCCCCATACTCATAACTGTTGAGAGAGTCATCCATACTCATAACTGTTGAGAGAGTCCTCCATGCTCATAACTGTTGGGAAGAGTTATCCATACTCATAACTGTTGAGAGAGTCCTCCATACTCATAACTGTTGAGAGAGTCCTCCATACTCATAACTGTTGAGAGAGTCCTCCATACTCATAAATGTTGAGTGCGTCCCTCATACTCATAACTGTTGAGAGAGTCCTCCATACTCATAACCGTTCAGAGAGTCCTCCATACTCATAACTGTTGAGTGTGTCCTCCATACTCATAATTGTTGAGTGTGCCCTCCATACTCATAACTGTTGAGTGTGTCCCCCGTACTCATAACTGATGAGAGAGCCCTCCATACTCATAACTGTTGAGAGAGTCCTCCATACTCATAACTGTTGAGTGTGTCCTCCATACTCATAACTGTTGAGTGTGTCCCCCATACTCATAACTGTTGAGAGAGTCCTCCATACTCATAACTGTTGAGAGAGTCATCCATACTCATAACTGTTGAGAGAGTCTTCCATACTCATAACTGTTGAGAGAGTCCTCCATACTCATAACTGTTGAGAGAGTCCTCCATACTCATAACTGTTGAGTGTGTCCCCCATACTCATAACTGGTGAGAGAGTCCTCCATATTCATAACTGTTGAGAGAGTCCTCCATACTTATAACTGTTGAGTGTGTCCCCCATACTCATAACTGTTGAGAGAGTCCTCCATACTCGTAACTGTTGAGAGAGTCCTCCATACTTATAACTGTTGAGAGAGTCTTCCATACTCATAATTGTTGAGTGTGTCCTCCATACTCATAACTGTTGAGTGTGTCCCCCATACTCATAACTGATGAGAGAGCCCTCCATACTCATAACTGTTGAGAGAGTCCTCCATACTCATAACTGTTGAGTGTGTCCTCCATACTCATAATTGTTGAGTGTGCCCTCCATACTCATAACTGTTGAGTGTGTCCCCCGTACTCATAACTGATGAGAGAGCCCTCCATACTCATAACTGTTGAGAGAGTCCTCCATACTCATAACTGTTGAGTGTGTCCTCCATACTCATAACTGTTGAGTGTGTCCCCCATACTCATAACTGTTGAGAGAGTCCTCCATACTCATAACTGTTGAGAGAGTCATCCATACTCATAACTGTTGAGAGAGTCCTCCATACTCATAACTGTTGAGAGAGTCCTCCATACTCATAACTGTTGAGTGTGTCCCCCATACTCATAACTGGTGAGAGAGTCCTCCATATTCATAACTGTTGAGAGAGTCCTCCATACTTATAACTGTTGAGTGTGTCCCCCATACTCATAACTGTTGAGAGAGTCCTCCATACTCGTAACTGTTGAGAGAGTCCTCCATACTTATAACTGTTGAGAGAGTCTTCCATACTCATAATTGTTGAGTGTGTCCTCCATACTCATAACTGTTGAGTGTGTCCCCCATACTCATAACTGATGAGAGAGCCCTCCATACTCATAACTGTTGAGAGAGTCCTCCATACTCATAACTGTTGAGAGAGTCCTCCATACTCATAACTGTTGAGAGAGTCCTCCATACTCATAACTGTTGAGAGAGTCTTCCATACTCATAACTGTTGAGAGAGTCCTCCATACTCACAACTAATGAGTCAGTCACCCCATACTCATAACTGTTGGGAAGAGTTATCCATACTCATAACTGTTGAGAGAGTCCTACATACTCATAACTGTTGAGTGTGTCCCCCATACTTATAACTGTTGAGAGAGTCATCCATACTCATAACTGTTGAGAGAGTCCTCCATGCTCATAACTGTTGGGAAGAGTTATCCATACTCATAACTGTTGAGAGAGTCCTCCATACTTATAACTGTTGAGAGAGTCCTCCATACTCGTAACTGTTGAGTGTGTCCTCCATACTGATAATTGTTGAGTGTGTCCCCCATACTCATAACTGTTGAGAGAGTCCTCCATACTCATAACTGTTGAGAGAGTCCTCCATACTCATAACTGTTGAGTGTGTCCTCCATACTCATAATTGTTGAGTGTGCCCCCATACTCATAACTGTTGAGAGAGTCCTCCATACTCATAACTGTTGAGAGAGTCCTCCATACTCATAACTGTTGAGAGAGTCCTCCATACTCATAACTGTTGAGTGTGTCATCCATACTCATAATTGTTGAGTGTGTCCCCCATACTCATAACTGTTGAGAGAGTCCTCCATACTCATAAATGTTGAGAGTGTCATCCATACTCATAACTGTTGAGAAAGTCCTCCATACTCATAACTGTTGGGACGAGTTATCCATACTCATAACTGTTGAGTGTGTCCCCCGTACTCAACTGTTGAGAGAGTCATCCATACTCATAACTGTTGAGAGAGTTCTCCATATTCATAACTGTTGAGAGAGTCAACCATACTCATAACTGTTGAGAGAGTCCTCCATACTCATAACTGTTGAGAGAGTCCTCCATACTCATAACTGTTGAGAGAGTGAACCATACTCATAACTGTTGAGAGAGTCCTCCATACTCATAACTGTTGGGAAGAGTTATCCATACTCATAACTGTTGAGCGAGTCCTCCATACTCATAACTGTTGAGAGAATTCTCCATACTCATAACTGTTGAATGAATCCTCCATACTCATAACTGTTGAGAGAATCCTCCATACTCATAACTGTTGAATGAATCCTCCATACTCATAACTGTTGAGAGAATCCTCCATACTCATCTCTGTTGAATGAATTCTCCATACTCGTAACTAATGAGTCAGTCCTCCAAACTCATAAATGTTGAATTAGTCATTGTACTCAACTAATGAGTCAGTCACCCCATACTCATAACTGTTGGGAAGAGTTATCCATACTCATAACTGTTGAGTGTGTCCCCCGTACTCAACTGTTGAGAGAGTCCTACATACTCATAACTGTTGAGTGTGTCCCCCATACTTATAACTGTTGAGAGAGTCATCCATACTCATAACTGTTGAGAGAGTCCTCCATGCTCATAACTGTTGGGAAGAGTTATCCATACTCATAACTGTTGAGAGAGTCCTCCATACTTATAACTGTTGAGTGTGTCCTCCATACTCATAACTGTTGAGTGTGTCCTCCATACTCGTAACTGATGAATGTGTCCCCCATACTCATAACTGATGAGAGAGTCCTCCATACTCATAACTGTTGAGTGTGTCCTCCATACTCATAATTGTTGAGTGTGTCCCCCATACTCATAACTGTTGAGAGAGTCCTCCATACTAAAAAATGTTGAGAGAGTCATCCATACTCATAACTGTTGAGAAAGTCCTCCATACTCATAACTGTTGGGATGAGTTATCCATACTCATAACTGTTGAGAGAGTCCTCCATACTCATAACTGTTGAGTGTGTCCCCCGTACTCAACTGTTGAGAGAGTCATCCATACTCATAACTGTTGAGAGAGTTCTCCATATTCATAACTGTTGAGAGAGTCAACCATACTCATAACTGTTGAGAGAGTCCTCCATACTCATAACTGTTGAGAGAGTCCTCCATACTCATAACTGTTGAGAGAGTCATCCATACTTACAACTGTTGAGAGAGTCAACCATACTCATAACTGTTGAGAGAGTCCTCCATACTCATAACTGTTGAGAGAGTCCTCCATACTCATAACTGTTGAGAGAGTCATCCATACTTACAACTGTTGAGAGAGTCATCCATACTTATAACTGTTGAGTGCGTCCCCCATACTCATAAACTGTTGAGAGAGTCCTCCATACTCATAACTGTTGAGAGAGTCCTCCATACCTATAACTGTTGAGAGAGTCCTCCATACTTATAACTGTTGAGAGAGTCCTCCATACTCGTAACTGTTGAGTGTGTCCTCCATACTGATAATTGTTGAGTGTGTCCCCCATACTCATATCTGTTGAGAGAGTCCTCCATACTCATAACTGTTGAGAGAGTCCTCCATACTCATAACTGTTGAGTGTGTCCTCTTTACTCATAATTGTTGAGTGTGTCCCCCATACTCATAACTGTTGAGAGAGTCCTCCATACTCATAACTGTTGAGAGAGTCCTCCATACTCATAACTGTTGAGTGTGTCCCCCATACTCATAACTGGTGAGAGAGTCCTCCATATTCATAACTGTTGAGAGAGTCCTCCATACTTATAACTGTTGAGTGTGTCCCCCATACTCATAACTGGTGAGAGAGTCCTCCATACTCGTAACTGTTGAGAGAGTCCTCCATACTTATAACTGTTGAGAGAGTCTTCCATACTCATAACTGTTGAGTGTGTCCTCCATACTCATAATTGTTGAGTGTGTCCCCCATACTCATAACTGTTGAGAGAGTCCTCCATACTCATAACTGTTGAGAGAGTCCTCCATACTCATAACTGTTGAGAGAGTCCTCCATACTCATAACTGTTGAGAGAGTCCTCCATACTCATAACTGTTGAGAGAGTCCTCCATACTCATAAATGTTGAGAGTGTCATCCATACTCATAACTGTTGAGAAAGTCCTCCATACTCATAACTGTTGGGACGAGTTATCCATACTCATAACTGTTGAGTGTGTCCCCCGTACTCAACTGTTGAGAGAGTCATCCATACTCATAACTGTTGAGAGAGTTCTCCATATTCATAACTGTTGAGAGAGTCAACCATACTCATAACTGTTGAGAGAGTCCTCCATACTCATAACTGTTGAGAGAGTCCTCCATACTCATAACTGTTGAGAGAGTCAACCATACTCATAACTGTTGAGAGAGTCAACCATACTCATAACTGTTGAGAGAGTCCTCCATACTCATAACTGTTGGGAAGAGTTATCCATACTCATAACTGTTGAGCGAGTCCTCCATACTCATAACTGTTGAGAGAATTCTCCATACTCATAACTGTTGAATGAATCCTCCATACTCATAACTGTTGAGAGAATCCTCCATACTCATAACTGTTGAATGAATCCCCCATACTCATAACTGTTGAGAGAATCCTCCATACTCATCTCTGTTGAATGAATTCTCCATACTCGTAACTAATGAGTCAGTCCTCCAAACTCATAAATGTTGAATTAGTCATTGTACTCAACTAATGAGTCAGTCACCCCATACTCATAACTGTTGGGAAGAGTTATCCATACTCATAACTGTTGAGTGTGTCCCCCGTACTCAACTGTTGAGAGAGTCCTACATACTCATAACTGTTGAGTGTGTCCCCCATACTTATAACTGTTGAGAGAGTCATCCATACTCATAACTGTTGAGAGAGTCCTCCATGCTCATAACTATTGGGAAGAGTTATCCATACTCATAACTGTTGAGAGAGTCCTCCATACTTATAACTGTTGAGTGTGTCCTCCATACTCATAACTGTTGAGTGTGTCCTCCATACTCGTAACTGATGAATGTGTCCTCCATACTCGTAACTGATGAATGTGTCCCCCATACTCATAACTGATGAGAGAGTCCTCCATACTCATAACTGTTGAGTGTGTCCTCCATACTCATAATTGTTGAGTGTGTCCCCCATACTCATAACTGTTGAGAGAGTCCTCCATACTAAAAAATGTTGAGAGAGTCATCCATACTCATAACTGTTGAGAAAGTCCTCCATACTCATAACTGTTGGGATGAGTTATCCATACTCATAACTGTTGAGAGAGTCCTCCATACTCATAACTGTTGAGTGTGTCCCCCGTACTCAACTGTTGAGAGAGTCATCCATACTCATAACTGTTGAGAGAGTTCTCCATATTCATAACTGTTGAGAGAGTCAACCATACTCATAACTGTTGAGAGAGTCCTCCATACTCATAACTGTTGAGAGAGTCCTCCATACTCATAACTGTTGAGAGAGTCATCCATACTTACAACTGTTGAGAGAGTCAACCATACTCATAACTGTTGAGAGAGTCCTCCATACTCATAACTGTTGAGAGAGTCCTCCATACTCATAACTGTTGAGAGAGTCATCCATACTTACAACTGTTGAGAGAGTCATCCATACTTATAACTGTTGAGTGCGTCCCCCATACTCATAAACTGTTGAGAGAGTCATCCATACTCATAATTGTTGAGAGAGTCCTCCATACCTATAACTGTTGAGAGAGTCCTCCATACTTATAACTGTTGAGAGAGTCCTCCATACTCGTAACTGTTGAGTGTGTCCTCCATACTGATAATTGTTGAGTGTGTCCCCCATACTCATAACTGTTGAGAGAGTCCTCCATACTCATAACTGTTGAGAGAGTCCTCCATACTCATAACTGTTGAGTGTGTCCTCCATACTCATAATTGTTGAGTGTGTCCCCCATACTCATAACTGTTGAGAGAGTCCTCCATACTCATAACTGTTGAGAGAGTCCTCCATACTCATAACTGTTGAGTGTGTCCCCCATACTCATAACTGGTGAGAGAGTCCTCCATATTCATAACTGTTGAGAGAGTCCTCCATACTTATAACTGTTGAGTGTGTCCCCCATACTCATAACTGGTGAGAGAGTCCTCCATACTCGTAACTGTTGAGAGAGTCCTCCATACTTATAACTGTTGAGAGAGTCTTCCATACTCATAACTGTTGAGTGTGTCCTCCATACTCATAATTGTTGAGTGTGTCCCCCATACTCATAACTGTTGAGAGAGTCCTCCATACTCATAACTGTTGAGAGAGTCCTCCATACTCATAACTGTTGAGAGAGTCCTCCATACTCATAACTGTTGAGTGTGTCCTCCATACTCATAATTGTTGAGTGTGTCCCCCATACTCATAACTGTTGAGAGAGTCCTCCATACTCATAAATGTTGAGAGTGTCATCCATACTCATAACTGTTGAGAAAGTCCTCCATACTCATAACTGTTGGGACGAGTTATCCATACTCATAACTGTTGAGTGTGTCCCCCGTACTCAACTGTTGAGAGAGTCCTCCATACTTACAACTGTTGAGAGAGTCATCCATACTTATAACTGTTGAGAGAGTCCTCCATGCTGATAACTGTTGGGAAGAGTTATCCACACTCATAACTGTTGAGAGAGTCCTCCATAATCATAACTGTTGAGAGAGTCCTCCATACTCATAAATGTTGAGTGCGTCCCCCATACTCATAACTGTTGAGAGAGTCCTCCATACTCATAACTGTTGAGAGAGTCCTCCATACCTATAACTGTTGAGAGAGTCCTCCATACTTATAACTGTTGAGAGAGTCCTCCATACTCGTAACTGTTGAGTGTGTCCTCCATACTGATAATTGTTGAGTGTGTCCCCCATACTCATAACTGTTGAGAGAGTCCTCCATACTCATAACTGTTGAGAGAGTCCTCCATACTCATAACTGTTGAGAGAGTCCTCCATACTCATAACTGTTGAGTGTGTCCTCCATACTCATAATTGTTGAGTGTGTCCCCCATACTCATAACTGTTGAGAGAGTCCTCCATACTCATAAATGTTGAGAGTGTCATCCATACTCATAACTGTTGAGAAAGTCCTCCATACTCATAACTGTTGGGACGAGTTATCCATACTCATAACTGTTGAGTGTGTCCCCCGTACTCAACTGTTGAGAGAGTCATCCATACTCATAACTGTTGAGAGAGTTCTCCATATTCATAACTGTTGAGAGAGTCAACCATACTCATAACTGTTGAGAGAGTCCTCCGTACTCATAACTGTTGAGAGAGTCCTCCATACTCATAACTGTTGAGAGAGTCATCCATACTCATAACTGTTGAGAGAGTTCTCCATACTCATAACTGTTGAGAGAGTCAACCATACTCATAACTGTTGAGAGAGTCAACCATACTCATAACTGTTGAGAGAGTCCTCCATACTCATAACTGTTGGGAAGAGTTATCCATACTCATAACTGTTGAGCGAGTCCTCCATACTCATAACTGTTGAGAGAATTCTCCATACTCGTAACTGTTGAATGAATCCTCCATACTCATAACTGTTGAGAGAATCCTCCATACTCATAACTGTTGAATAAATCCTCCATACTCATAACTGTTGAGAGAATCCTCCATACTCATCTCTGTTGAATGAATTCTCCATACTCGTAACTAATGAGTCAGTCCTCCAAACTCATAAATGTTGAATGAGTCATTGTACTCAACTAATGAGTCAGTCACCCCATACTCATAACAAATGAGTGAGTCCCCCATACTTATAACTACTGAGGAAGTCCTTGTGCTCACAACTAATGAGTGAATCCCCATGCTCATAACTCATAAGTGAGTCCCCCATAATCATAATTGTTGAGTGAATCCCCATACTCATCTATTGTATGAATTCCTATAGTCGTAACTCTGGAGTGAGTTCCCTATACTCATAATTGTTGAGTGAATCCCCATACTCATCTTTTGTATGAATTCCTATAGTCGTAACTCTGGAGTGAGTTCCCTATACTCATAATTGTTGAGCGAGTCTCGAATGCCCTATGCTCAACTGTTTAGTGAATTCCTTATGCTCATAACTGTTGTGTCAGTTACTTCATACACATGAATCTTGAGTGGGTCCCCCATACTCTACAGTAATGTTGTTACATTTGCAGGTGATTTCAAATGTCAGCTTGCTACTGTTACAAATATCTGGGTATGTTGTGACAAAAGAACGACAGGACTGGTATCATGTAGCGTTAAGTTACACTGTCCTCTCCCTATTGGCTGTAACCCTTCTCTTCTGGAGTGCCATGTTTTGTCTGTTTGCCAAGGAAGGACCAATGCAACAGGTGAGATATCTTATCAGAGCAACAATACCTTCTTATCTCTTAACTGTTCTATAGCTGCATAGAACACTTGTTTGTTACTCTAACAAGTGCCTTAGATAAAGTAATTGCGAATCAAGATTTAACAAGTGGACAGGAACAGAAGGTTTGACTTATTGATAGTCCAATTCTTTATCTATAAAGTATTTGTTAATTTTGTTTTTTTAAATGCATCCACGCTGCTAGTGTTTATACAGTCAGTGGATAGTCTGTTCCAGTCAATCATTTATAATTCTCTGTCAGAATGAAAACGTCCTTGTATCTAATCTACATAGTTTCTTCACTATGTTTTGACCTCTGGTTCTTCTACCTTTCTTAAATACTTCTACCCTGTATCTACATTTTCATAGCCATTGAATATCTTTAAAATGTCTACATTAAGGTTTCTTAATTAATCTCAAGGTCAATAGGGTTGTTTTTAAAAAAAATTTTTTTACATCCGTGATGATCCGGTTTTGTGGTTATTCTTGTTGGGTATACTTACCTCTCAAGAATTTTTTTTTTCTCTATAATTTCGACTGCATTTCGCAGCCTTCAGCAGATTGAATTTATGGTCGTGTCACATGACCTACATAATGTGACACAAGATGGAGCATGACTGGCGGAAGCTCCTGGCCGACATCTCTGTTAAGTGAAGGCTTCCCCCTGTAGATGTTAATCGCCTCCTTGATCTTTCTCCTCTGCCAGTTCTCCTCGAGGTCTAAGATTTTCACATCTTTCATCGAACACTCGTGGCCTGTGTTCAACTTGTGTTCACTTATCGCTGATAGGGGTTGGCGACACGATAGATGTTCTTTAATTCATGTGCCCATTGCCCTTGCTGTTTCTCCTATGTAGTGTTGGTCGCATTCTGGGCATTGGATGTCATATACCACCCCACACTTTGCAGCCTTGCCTGTTTATATACTGCCTCTGTCACTTATTCCAGTGACATAAGCAGTATTAGTGATCAAGGACCAATTAAACCAGGACACAATACTGAAAGACAGATGTGAACTATCAATAGACCAGATCACCACACTGTTAAAAATCTGTCTAAACACCACATATTTCAGTTTTAATGGAGTGTACTACAAGCAGAAGAAGGAAGCGGCCATGGGTTCACCGGTGTCCCCGACACTGGCGAACCTGTACATGGAACATTTTGAAGGAAGAGCCATCAGAGAAGCACCTCACCCTCCAGACATCTGATTGAGATACGTGGATGACACATTCACAGTGCTCCAAGGGAGTGAAGTAGAACAGTTCACACACCATCTGAATTCAATGGACGATATCATCAAGTTCACAGTAGAACCAGAACATGACAACACACTTGCCTTTCTAGACACATGCATATGTCTGAAGGACGATCGATCAACCAAGGTTAGGATGTTCGGAAGGCAACACACACAGACCAGTATTTGAACTGGGATTCAAACTAGCCATTAGAATACAAACGATCAGTGGTGAGGACACTCTTCCAAAGGGCAGAACGTTTGGTAACTGAAGAGGAGGATAAGACCAAAGAGGTGGAGCACATCAAGAAAGTTCTGAAAACGAACGGTTACATACCTTGGATATTTAACACCACACAACCAAGGAGAAATAAGGAAAATATCAACACCAAAGAAACCAACAGAAGATAACAAGCCATAGGTCTACCCTATATCAGTAAGCTGTCTGAACAATTGGCAAGGGTTTTCAAGTCCTATGACATACTAGTGTACCACAAACCGTCAACACCCTGAGGTTCCTGCTGGTACACCCAAAAGACAAAACGGGCAAGGCTGCAAAGTGTGGGGTGGTATATGGCATCCAGTGCCCAGAATGCGACCAACACTACATAGGAGAAACAGCGAGGGCACTGGGCACACTATTTAAAGAACATCTATCGTGTCGCAAACCCCTATTAGCGATACACGAACACAAGTTGAACACAGGCCACGAGTGTTCGATGAAAGATGTGAAAATCTTAGACCTCGAGGAAAAAGATCAAGGAGGCGATTAACATCTACAGGGGGAAGCCTTCACTGAACAGAGACGTCGGCCAGGAGCTCCCACCAGTCATGCTCCAGCTTGTGTCACTTGATGTAGGTCATATGACACAACTGTAAATTCAGTCTGCTGAAGAAGGCCATGAGATGTGGTTGAAATTATACAGAGAAAAAACAAAAAAGTTTCTTGAGAGGTAAATATACCCAACATTCTTTTACATGTTTGTTATAACTTACATATATCAGGTCTTGACTGATTTTAGTTGTTTCACTATATTCTTTCTAGGGTATCTATGTCCTTCTTATAAAGAACGTTGAAACAACTTGTGTTGTTATGGAATATGTTATGTTACTATAAATAGGACATTATGTCAGTACAGCTTTACCTCTATTGTGTAAGATGCGTCTGTCCAGACCTATTAAAGTATTTTATGAGAATGACGTTTGTCTGAATCTTATTTTAGATATAATGGTGTGAATAGACAATGATGCATTGCCATTTGAATGCATCCTACACTTGACACATCAACTATGGCCTTAATTTTACTTTCTAATGTCACCCGTGTTAAGTCTTGGGAACTTGAGTTTGTGTGTAGTATGACAATATATCTCCATCCTTCATGTCACCTACTGTAACTAAGTCAGTGGGACTTTTTAAGGCAGTCTATGGCCCTGAATTAGAACTAAAAATTTGGGGAATGATACTATAGACTATTTGCCTTTGTAACATTTGTTGTGTACTGGTTGGTAGAATTGGGCCTTTAGAATTCAACTAAAGGACCATAAGTGAAAGCATAAAAAATGTCTGTCTCGGTGGTAGAACGTCAGACCATCAACTGACTATTCCAATTTAGAAACTTGGTAATTTCAGTTACCCCATTTGGCCTGTGTCTTTTGGAAGAAACACTAAAAGCTGTTTTGTTCCCTTTTACCTGGTGTTGATGCCATAGAAAGTAAAAGATCCCGCACAGGGAAATAAAAAACGTATTGTGTACTCACTGAACCAATACACAGCCACTCAGGCGCTGCAGTAACTGCTGTCTAATAGCATGCTGTCATAATGAGTAGAGTCACGAGTGCTTTGTTTCGGGGGATACTGGCGCTATTTAAGTCTGCACATTATTAACTCTCTAAATGGAAGATTAGAAAGGTAACCACCCAGGATACCTTCTATCCCACAAACTTTTGTGGACTGTATAAGTGATAAGGAAAAGAAAATCATCCTACAGTATTACAGTGTTATCAGTATAGAGATGTGTTTGAAGCACCAGTTTTTTGTATTGTACCCACTGCTCTACAACTGCCTATCGTCAATTTGTCAGTGAGTAAATGTGAAAAAGGTGATTGGGATGGAACACAAATAAACACCTGCCACCAGTGGAATCTTGATCCCTATGTTTGGCAGGAGATGCAGGCACTGTACTTTTGACCTTGATGTATTTTGTAGATCAGTAAGAGTTACCGCGTAAAGAGTCTAGAGACGTCAAGTGAACAGGAAGCTCGCAGACGAAGCAGTGTTCAGGGAAACTACAGCGGTCAGGGAAACTTAAGTAATCTGGGGAACTACAGCAATCAGGAAAGCTGCAGCAATCAGGGAAACTTCAGCAATCTTGGAAGCTACAGCAATCAGGGAAACTACAGCAATCGGGGGAAATGCAGTAGCAGCAGGCTTGCGCCTATTAGTCAAAGGTAACATCACTTTCATAATTTGATTCGTGTTATTCAAATTAGTGCTTCCAGAATTGACTAAGTGAGAGATCAGCATGTTGAATGACAGCTGTTGGAAATTTTGTATCATGCATTATAATTGCAATGTTTGTTGATGTATGATTTAAACAAAATTGTTACCTGTGAAAACAAATGAGGCACTCATCCACAAACCTCTTTAATTAAATTAAATGTGGTTTTGGGCTGCCGTAAAATTTCTTTCGACAGTACACTTCACTATTGACTGATAATGGATTTCTTATCTTTCACTTAACAGTGTGCAACAGAAACATGATTTATCTTGAAACACACAAAATGATGATTCCCTCTTTTATAGCTAAAATATATTGTTAAAATATATTTCATATATGAGAAAGATAACTGAAATTGAAGAAAGGAATCGAGGCCACCCTCACCCCTGACAACAGGGAATTAAGGCCAGCCTCACCCCTGACAACAGGGAATCAAGAGGAGAACAACATATTGCTAAAATATATATTATTAAATTCTTTCCATTTGAACTGTTTGCATAATCAAAATAGTTTGTTAGTTTCTATGACGTGTGATTTCTTGTTTGCAGCAGCTGGGAGCATAGAGGGGGTGAGCATTACACTCCAACATATCCACAGCACTCGTACAGCAGTCTCTATGCAGACAGCCTTCGTCACATAAACAGTATACCTGCTCATCATATTACCAATAAATATTAAACCTTTATTGGTTTAACACATATTACATCTGTTCCATATTTAACAACCAAATACGTAACGAATAATTGCAATGATAGTATAGTATTAAAGCATGTGTTGTTGTTTATATTGAAATATATTCAGATGTTGTTGGCATTAGTTTGGCAACAGTGCAGTTGTTTTGTTGTCTATGTTATTTTTTCCTACATTATTTTGTTACCTTATTTATTGCCAATGTATTTCTCACACCATTGGTTGGTTCCTCATCTTTTGGATGTATCTGATTAAACTCCCAACCATCAGTCATATCGTTTTTCTCCCTCAGAAAGGGACACCTGCTATACTGAGAACTAATAAAAGCCATTTCTCAAATAGCATGCACAGTTCGCAGCGCCAAAGGCAGTTCTCAGAATTTTACAACATTCTGAGAAGTGTTATTTGGTGTGTTTGAATAACAAAGGAATCTTTTGAATTCTGGTTACCCATTTCTCTCCATATGTAAGTGCACAAGCCCTCGGTCTCCATCACGGCATCACGTGGCACCATTCTAAACCTCGTTGTTCTTATTTTGCTATTGATTGGTTACTTTGTGACATTGGACAATCACATAGGAAACACTCTTTATCTGGTTGTATCATATTCTATGTGTTTCTGATGAGCGACATAAGATGATGGCCTTTTAAACATTCTCATTCATTTAGTGCTTTATAAATTGCTATCGTTTCCAAGAAATAGAGGCCAGCTAACATGCACTGTGATACATGTCATGTGAAAGGCAACATACAATGAATTTCATTGGTTAACGGACTGACTGTTTTCCAAACATCGCGATTCTGTTGTTTCATTTACAATATATTTAATATTTAGACAAATTTCATTTGTTTAAAAAAATATTAATATACAATTTTCACCTCTAAATATTATCAGTTATCATAAACTATAGACAATTGCGCAATTATTTAAAATATGCTAGTTTTATCAAAATCACATTTGAAGGTGAAATATTTATTTATTGATCTGTCAAACTCCCATGTTATATAATTGTTTATTTAAATGTCCTGCAATAATAAAATCATCAAATATACTATAGCATTGTTAGTTTAGGTGTACTCTAATGTGGAGAAATTAAGATAATTAAGGTTTTTTTATTGTATAATAATAACAATATTATATATCATTTAAATCCTCAAGAATCTGAGCCCAAAAGCACAACAAGCCAGAATCTGAGCCCAAAAGCACAACAAGCCAGAATCGTTAGGCTTTAATCATGAAAAGGGACACACAAATGCAAGGGACTACCAAGGATTTAGGAAGGAGATGCAATTTTGAAAAATATGCCACCAGTATTTTGCTCAAGGTGGCTGTTATTTCGGATGATTTTAAAGTGACGGGGATCTCATTCCAACTGTTGGACACAGCTATAAAAAAGCATGCTTGCCAAAGTAAAGCTTAGTTTTAGGAACAACAAGTTGTAAGATAAATCATCTAAGCTGCCTGGGTATATTTGATAGACATGAGAGAATATCCAGATATGGTTGCTGTTGAGTTACTGTTAGAACAAAATGCTACCTGTGCATCAGTTAACAAATGTTCTCTTTAAGAGTGGAAATTAAATAGTTTACTTGGAACAATTAAAGTGATGAGTGGAGTGTAAACATCAGCTGGTCGCGCTAACCTCAGAATCACACTGACCCCAAGTCTCCCAGTGTGCATCATTCATGACATGCACCAGTCACGACCAGACAGTGCCACTGCTAGGCCCGTCACAATAATAGTTGTGTGTTTCCTATTACATGTTAAAAAAACAGAATTCAACTGAGAAAGAGTTTTGAAGTCCTGAAGACATAATGGAGGACTCCATAGACACTATCTGGGACACATTACAAGAAACCTGGAAGGGTGCTTGTCTAGTCTTTATGCAGGATCAGATTTTTACCAGTTCAAACATTTTGTGGTAGATATGCGCATCTGTGTGCGCACATACAATCCAGTCCAAATGTGCCTTATATAATACATACATTCACAAGTGTGGCACACATTTTGAAAGCATAATGGACATATAATAACAGTGAGAGACAGATGTAAGTAAAATAAGTTTGTTGCCCCTCAAATTTCCACCCGTCCAAATTCAAATTTTCAACCATCCAAAACGAACTCAACCCATCCAAGACGGGAGGATAGGTCTCTAGATAAAGCTGTAGTACGCGTGCTTGTAAGATGTTCTATGCAAAACATCGGGTGTTCCTGTCAACAGAAACATGGATGCTGAACAAAATAGATTAATGACCTAGGAACACAAGCTGAAATGGCAGCAGACAGAAGAGATATGAAGAAACTGTATGATATAACAAGAACACCAGCAGGGAAAAGATGGAACAACTTAAAAGCAGTGACAAACAAAGAAGGAAGAACCATAAACAATGATGCATGTATCGTAAATTTATTTATCTCTGCATCGTAGTGACAAACAAAGGCCTTTCCAATTCAAATGCAGGATTGGAAAGGTCAGGCATGCATTCATCACCGACAGTGTGAAATAAACCATCCTTTTCAGCAAGAAATTAAATTAGAATATTAAAACAAACATGAAAAGTCTACTGAAGAGCTGCGGAAGCATGAAGACAAACAATCAAACATCAACGAATGTCTCGGAAGTATTCTCAACATAAAATGGCAATTAAGATAAGACAATGAACACTGTCAAGATGACAAATCAAACCAGCTAAAGAAAGAGATTTGAAAATGGACATCGATTGGACACTCACTGCGAAAGGTAACCACAGTAGTTACAAGAAATGCCTTAGAGGGGAACCCACAAGGAAAACAGCGAAAAACAGGCAGACCACAAAACAGCTGGATAAGATCCACAGCTGAGGAACTAAAGTAATATTGAACCACTAGGAAAGATATGAAGAAAGCAGCGAACAGCATCATGTTAGAGAATTTTCATTTCACCCCTATGGACTACTCACAGCTGAGGAAGAATGATCTCTTAGTGTAGTTAGATTGAAGAGATTCTATTTTATTATTTTCCTGGGGAGATACTTTAGGATTTGTAGTATTTTCTACATAATCTTTGAAGTGCTACAACTCAGTGCCACACTAATATGATCTTGTCATCGTTGTAGCTTTCCAGTATGTGTCACATTACGTATGTGCATCAGCAGTAAAATGGGATGGGCGGTAAAGATTTAAGTTTTACTTATGCTTGGATTTATAGTGTCGCAAATAAACATAAATTATGTATCTTCCTTGCCATTGTGTAAGAACTTCCAGGGTCAACTATATTTAACAGAGCCAGTCGTTTAACCGGAAACATAAATATAATTCTTGTAGGCATAATTATGTTGCACTTTCAACCATGGGTGAAGGCGAGGATTCAAATCATCTTGCTGTCATTTTGAAACTTGTGCAATGTTCTTCATTCCATGCATTTTGCCTCACCACTTGGCTGTCGAAGTTTATAGAATACTTGTTTTAATTAAAATTAATAAAGTGATGAAAATGGGAAATTCACAAGCAGGGATACTTTTTAATTTGTTTTAAATTAGCAAAAACATTGATGGTTGCCTAATCAGAATAGATTTGAGTGGACAGGCTACACAACAATAATTGTATATAGTCACATCTCAGCAACCATCCAACAGTTTGCTGACCAAATTTCGAACAGATGTTCCTGGTGTAAGGTGGAGACAAAACTAAAGTTCGGCTCATTTCCATTATTGATAACCATGGTAAACACTTGTAGCTTGCCACCATGTCATGCATAAATGGGAGAAATTGGGGGGATGCATTTGCATACTGTCCCACAGAAAATATTTGGCTAACATTTGTATTAATTTATGACATTTTATTGTGTGTGATGAGTCATTCTGAATATGCTACTACATATGTAAATTAATAAATAAATCATTAATAATTATAAAAGGGTTAATTAAATTGTGTAAAAATATATAAAAACTGTTTATATGTGTTCCCTTCTTGGAGGATACAACTATGAGATTATCTGGAACTAAAATATAGTTTTAATGCATGTCAACAATGTACATAGAAGATAATAAAAAGACAATAATTACATATTTTAGCACACACAACCACAATGCCTGGCTATAAGTGCTTACCATTGTTACCAATATACAAACCAGTTAGTTAATCTTTATAAATATGCCTTTGTTTCATATTTAAGTAACAACAACTCTTGTATTTTGTGGAGAAAAATACATTTCATTGTGTCACCAAAAAGTGGATTTTGTCCGGTATTGACGCAATCTTTTTTTAAGCCAATCATTTATTTCAATCAACAAAGAAAGAGGTAATTTGCAGCATGACTGCAGTAGCCCCAGGGTTCATACACATATTTAATAATGACTAGGTATTCTTGTTGGTTTCTGTTCTATATATTGCTAAATTTAATATAGTATCTGATGTTATCGGTTATCAAATTAGTTTCCACACTTTCAAAACCTTTATATCTTTGAGATTAGCAAACAGCGTGGATTTCCAGCATTCCTGCGTTTGGTATGTTGAGTCAATAATATGAGGTGGGCAGGTCAGCAACAGTGAAGGAGTTGTGGCATGATACAAATATAGCCATGCTGCCCAGGGTACCATACAAAGACTGGCCAGTGCCCGTTCCACTACACAGTCAATGAACCGGTGTGTGTATCTGCACAGTTAATTAACTAGTATTGTTTTTCACAGACAGAACTGGTGTTATTGTATAAAGTCATTTAACAATGTTGGTTCTACACCGGCAGTCAATGAATGGTGTATATGGTTGTACGCAGTCAATGGGCCGGTGTTTTCCCACCTAGCCAATGAACAGGTGTGATTCAACCACTACAGCCCAGTCATATAATACACAGATGCATCATCGTAGAGTGTAGGAGAGATGATGGCATCAGCGCCACTTAGAGATAAACATAATAAGTTCTGCAGATATCTGAAATGTCAGCTTTAATTACTAGTGGCATGTTGAGAAGAAAGGGACAAAACTACTCCACATATGAGATCCCTGCCGTCAAGCACTACCTGGCACCTGCGATAGCATTGTCACGATATGTTATTCTGTGTTCACTGTGTTAAAAATAGCATTTGTATGGTTCATACCAGTATAATTAATGTCAACCGCAAGTGTAATTTGGTCTTCTGTAGTAGTAAAGATAGCCTTTAAATATCATGTGGTGTGTACTGGGGTACTGGCTTAGATTTTAGAAAAAAATGTAGAGGCGGGGTTAATGATAAGTTGACCACTGCTCCGTGAGATACCCATCTATGATAAGTGCAGAAATTGTATATAACATCATTTTAATCAGGAAAGCTAGTGATATGATTCATAATGTGAAGAACAAAAATTGCAAGGTATAATTATTTAACGTTGTGTAGTGCATGTCATGAGCCAATATAGATTTCTTTGAAAATGAAGAGGTCAGGAGCAATTGATAATGTGATGAATCATATATTTTAAAGTTGCATTATCAATATGTGTGTGTGTGCAGAGGTTCATGGGTGCATGTGTGTGTAGGCAATACCTCTACAAAATGAGTGTAGATCTAAGATAAACTAATCCCCATGCATGAGGGTGAAGGGTTAGAACTGTTTGAGGGAAGAGAGTCCAGAATCCAGGTGATCCTGAAGCAGACATGATCTATTTCCACACGACATAATGCAGCAGAAACATAGATATAGAGTAGTTAGATTTACTAGTTTAGATTCACCTATGTAGCAATACGCCAAAGGCAGCTGTTATCAGCAATACTGTATTTTGATCTCAAACCATGATAATTTTCCGGTGTATTAAACATGTATCACAGTGGTGCTCTCTGATGAATGTCCCACCATTCACTGAAAGAAGTAAATAACTGTAAACAACTGTATGTTTTTAGTACATCAACGCTTGATAGATGAGAGGTGAATGATCGAAGGAAACCAATGAGCATAGAAATAAGAGAGTGGACCGAAGGGGAAATATGACTCCAAATTAGTGCATTAATGTGTACAATAATAGGTGGTTGGTGATATTAGATGGCGTGACAGAAGAGGTGTGTGACAGAAGTGGTGAGACAGCATAACATGGGTGCGACTGAATAGGTGTGACAGTGTGATGGGAGGGGGGGACATTTGACAGATGTGATCGATTCCAAAAATGCGTAGTTTCATGCAGAACCTGTTTGCACTGCTTGAGTGAGAAGAGAGCAACAAAGTGTGTGAATATCACTTGAGGGGTGAACTGTGTGTTTAGTTAAGGACAGGAAAATGTGGTTAGCGGGGGAAGGAAAGTGTTTTTAATGCTGACATGTTTATTAGGGAAGGGGAGGTATGCTTACATTATACAGTAGATAGGTTACAGCAGCTTTGTTGTCTTAGCTACAGGCAGTATTTTGGAAGACAGGATTCCAGACATGAATGCAAATTGTTTACATTATGTACCTCCGATTACATTGCTTGACTTCTCAACCACAAACCACTGATAAATGCAGCTGTTATATCTACCTGTGGCTTTGATCATCATTCACTGTATATAATGTATTTTATCATTTTTTATGTAATCTATTTTTGTGGCATTTGTCGTTATCTAATCTACCTACTACATCTCTGGTGGCCTTGTGAGTCGTGATAATTAGGTATGTAGGCAAAATATTGCATAGTATCATAATGTCCACGCAATGCCCTTGTGATGCAGTCAACATGATATGATCTACTCCGATACAACCTTGATTAGACCGCAACTAAAGGCACAAGGCTACAGGCAACATGTTTTGCTGAGTACTTTTGGGTCATGGCTAATCAATCTGTCTATAGAAAAAAAAGTTATTTTATTCTAAGATTAATATTACACTTTCACAAAGCCAGTGCAGACAGTTCAGTACTAATATGTCAAACATAATTTATATAAGCATGCCATTGTTTTGTGTTAAACATGATCTCATAATGTTGTGTTGAGAAAAGAGTGAGTTAAAAATCAGTACTGGTACTTATTAGTTATGCATTTATAGAAATCAGATACTTACACTTGTGCAATTCAATGTTGCAAATTAGTCAATCCATATTTGTTGGTAATATATATTATTATATTGTATAGATATAATGTATAGATATCAAGAAATGCATTTAAAAAAAAATGCAGAACAGCTTTGAATGTTGAAAGCACCTTTTCTTAATTATATATGATATGTACCTTTGTCTTATTTGTTCCATGCAGTATATTGTATAGTGTCTTACATTTAGTTTTATTTATTTATATAAATATATTTATTATGTAATGTTTTACATTGAACAAAAGTGTGATATCAAGCACCATAGAACATAGATGTTATTTTTAGATTTTGATAAAAATATTTAGTTATTGAAACTTCTATTGGAAAAATCAAGTTTCAACAAGTTACATAGATGCACAGAATCATTTAGTATGAACAATAAAGATAACAATTTATTTTTCAGTTCTGCTAGACTTTAATTATGAAAAGTACAAAAATGTGTTGCATTAACCACCTATCTGGCTGTCTTCTAAAAACGTCCACAAACAAATTATAATAGTCTTCTATTGTTATATCTTGGGAAATTATACAAATGAAAGTCTTCTATCGTGACATCTTGGGAACATTCGAGAGGTTCCAATTTGTAGAGCGAATAAGTTGATGCAGTTAACTTGATATGATCTGCCTCACACAATATAACGTCTCAGCTCCAGTCATCTGTGGCCGAGTATTTTTGGCTCAGTCATACGGGAACACCCCCCATTTCCTATGTACGAAAGATTCAAAACAAACTTTGGTCTAGTTTGTTCACTAATTGTTCCCGACTTCATTATGGGCATTAATGGTATCTTAGACAGGGGTATGCCCTGTAGTGGGACGTTTCCAAATGGGTATCACCCTGTACATTACAGGCTCGTAGCGTGGATGAATTTTGGGGGGGGTGCATTTTTAGGGAAAGCAGGAAGGGGCAGTGCTGTTCTATTTTATTTTGAATCATACATCAGTGCAGGATTTTGGGATTTTCTAGGCAACCCTGTTAAGGGTTCAATATAACCAGTTAGTACTGCTGCCAGATCAACACATAGGTGCTAACTTTTATGGTTTTCTTATAAGACTTAGTTTTTTTTAAATTTGAATGTCTTATAGGCATAAGAGACAATGCCTTTCTGCATTTTGAAATAGGCTTTTTGACAGGATATGGTCATGGTTAGTTAAATGACAGATCATCACTTCAAAACATATCTAAAGAGTGACTAGTGAGTGTTTTGGTTGTGCACATGCATGTGCTAGTCTTAAATAAAAAAAATCACTATACAGCCTGTACAGTATATTCTAGATTGGCAAACATATAGGCATAAGAGACAATGCCTTTCTGCATTTTGAAATAGGCTTTTTGACAGGATATGGTCATGGTTAGTTAAATGACAGATCATCACTTCAAAACATATCTAAAGAGTGACTAGTGAGTGTTTTGGTTGTGCACATGCATGTGCTAGTCTTATAATAAAAAAAACCACTATACAGCCTGTACAGTATATTCTAGATTGGCAAACATTTCAAAATGTACTCCTATTTTCAATATGAAATAAATATTCTTGTGCCTTATAATAATGAAACTAAATACAGATACAAAATAAGTGCGTGTGTGTGTTCTGATTGCAACATTGTTATTTTATGGTATGTTTTGTAAAATAAAATAAAAAAATAGCAATTTTTTTCTAAATATTTGTTGGACAAAATGGTCCAAAAAATTAAACGTGAACATTCAGAATTATAATAGTTATTTTGTACCTTAGACAAGAAGACCAAACAATGCATTTCAGAATTTGGTATTACTTATGTTATCTTGATAACAAGTTTAGTTGGCTAATTTATTCTGATTTATTCTAGAAATTCCTGATTTTTTTCTGAATAAAATTACCCTTATGATAAAAAATTGATACTCAAAAATGACACTTTTGTATCACGTTACATTAGAAGACCAGACAATCCATTGAAGAAAAAGTGTTGATACCACGATACAAATTGTAAAAAAATGCAAATTGTCTTTTTAAAAAAAATTGTCCATCAAATAAAACCTGACTCAAAATGACCAGATTGTTACCACATTATGCAAGAAAAGCAAATAACTAATTTAAGAGCATAAAATATGTGTTACCATCATCAATTTTATATACACCGGTACAACTGTAATTATGTTATAATTTATTAAATGTTTCTGTGTAAAAGGTAAAGGTATGTTCTTATATAGCGCTGTATCCAGTCCATAGGACTGCTCAAAGTGCTTTACACTTCACTCCATGGCAGACCTGTTCATTCAAACACCATCTCGCCTTCTCTGGGAAGCATTCAGCCACACTCTTAGCCTTTATGTTACTGCACCACACAAATGTCAATCTATACTTATTGTAGTGTTGGTGTACATGTTCCAGAACAGTCCATCATCTTAGATCTGCACTAGCAAGGTGATGTAATTTAAACCTTTTTCAGAGGTAAATTGATCATAATATATATGTAGGGTTTTGTTATTTACTGCTGCCTGGAGATTACCATCCTTGTGGTTTTTATACGATGTGCCTGATTTGATTTATGCCGCCAATGCAAACACAGTAGCAGTTTGTTAACATGGCAATCCATTAATGAATTTATTGGTTTGCCGGATGCTCACACACACTGTGAACGTAGAGCTGACTTGTGTAAGTTGTTGATATGTTTCCATTGATGCAGAATGAAGTGTACGGTCTGCTGAATCGACTAAACAGTGTTCACGCCATTCATGCCCATGGTGTTACTTGTTTTCTACTACACTTGTAGAGATCATTTGATGTGCCACCACTCTCATGTCACGCCAGGTCTCGCCCATTGCATCTCCTCATTCACGCACACAACCACTCTTATCTCTCTCACAATTTGTTTCCAATTCTGGACATTTATAATGAGTCCATCAACTAATTAGTTTATCACAGAAGATCTAAATTTGTTTGTGATTTTACGATTCTGTGAAACTCAGTGAAAATTAACACAACCAAATAGAGGGATGGTTTGGTATTTGTGTTGACCCCCAAACTGACTGGTCACGTACACTGATAGTTGTGGCTATTAACAATCGCGTGTTCAGTCGAGTGGATTGGTGGGATTCGTTTCGCACCAGGCTGTGACATTGACCTCGTATTCTGCCAGAATCTCAGACTGAGATGTCATTTACTGAGCCCGTTCAACGAAGCCTGACCAAGCCACGTCTTTCATGGTTAGTGAGCACAACCGCACTGACAAGCTAATCATGGCACAACACAATGCTGGTTATTTCCGTTTTACCTGGAAGTCGAACAATCACAGGAGCCATTAATGTGAACCAGGTGTCACAGAGTCAACTCTGTCAGCAGAGATCTATACACGATGCTATCATAACTAGTTCACGTGTTCCAGTTTTGCTGCCATGCTAACCCCCCCCCCCCAACCAAAGTGTGTACATTTAAAAGAAAGCCATTCTCACTAAAAACTGACCGTGGGACCACGTTTTCAATGAGTTCATGTCGGTACACAAAGCTGCTTACGAGAAACACCAGCATGATGGCTGGATCTATTCACTCGGGGGAACTTTCACACAACTTGAAGCAACCACGATTACAAAGACACATTATTTATATAACAGGTGAGGTCCACTGAAAGGGCTAATTTGTGTTTGTGATCATTTCAAGTCTGTCACCTACTGACCCAACCAGGATGTCACCGTGGGGCAAGGTGTCTATAGTGACACATTAACATCAGGTGACCTTCTCTCGTTATTGAATTGAATTTATTCAACATAAGTACAAAGTGTAATTTCAAATAATGTGTAAACATGCACATTTGTAAGGTAATCCACCATAAACAGTGGAACAATGAAACGTGTAGTTAAGCATTGAACAATAAGAACATGTTGAAGGGAAATGCAAGAAGTTGTAACCATGTAAATAGCATTCTCCATACTATATAATTGCACTGGTACATATACAATATATAACTTAACATTAAGCTAGATTTAAACTACCTAAAGGTAAGGTAGTTAATACACAATAACATAAAATCAAAACATGAGTTTGTCATATCTTTGCAGGAGTAAAGCTTTGTACATCTTTTTGAATTGATAAGTAGAATTGCACAATTTAATGTCGGCGCACAGGTCATTCCACATCTTAGATCCCTTTATACTGATACATTCCGCATTTTTATTAGTCCTACTAAATTTTATTTTAAAATTGCAATTTTTTATACAGGTGTTATGATCATTAACTCTCTGGAAGTACTGTACAACATAATGTTTGCTGGTAAAAGATTAGTATAAACCTTGTACATAAACACCATGCTATTGAAATACACCATGCCCTGTACAGTTAAAGTTTTCAATTGATAAAAGATTGGTCTTGTATGAGCCTTGAAGACGGCCTTTTGACAAATCCGAATAGCCCTTTTCTGAATAATATGCAAGGGTTGAATATGAGTCTTATAGGTATTGCCCCAAATTTCACAACAATAATATAATACAGCATGATAAGAGTACAGTATAATGAAGGTTTATCCAATAAATGTTTCACCCTATTCATTACAGATACAGTTTACTTTTTATGTGGCTAATGTGTTCATTCCAATTTAAATGGGAATCAATGTGTCAAGAAATTTGGTAACATAGACTCTATTAATGTTCTTACCATTAATACTGACCATGTGCTTGTTTTCACTTTGTCTATTGCCAAAAATCATAACATTTGTTTTGGCTATATTTATTAACTTGAAACCATCTATATAATTTGTTTAATTCTGTTGATACTGTTTCACACACATGTGACAGATTGTTACCTGAGTAAAAGAGATTAGTATCATCAGCAAAGACAATCGATTTCATTACCAATGACACATTACACATATCATTAATATATATGATAAACAACGCAGGACCCAATATAGATCCCTGTGGAACCCCACATGTAACATTCATGCATTCTGAAGTTGTGTCATTAATACAAACATATTGGCTCCTGTTATTAAGATAACTACGGATCCACATATTAGCTATTCCATAATGCTCAAGTGTTTTACTAGAATGTTGTGATCCACCGTATCAAAGGCCTTGTTCATGTCAATGAAGACACCAACAGTAGATTTACAATCATCAATAGAAGAAGTAATTTCTTCCATGAGTTCCAATATTGCCAGTGATGTTGACATATTTTTCCTAAACCAATATTTGTTTGTCGTCTATAGATTACATCATCCTGTTGTGGAAGATCTTTTCTAGGATTTTTGAAAACTGAGATAACAGATATAGGTCTGAATAACAAGATAATTCTATTAATTTTCAGACCATCTGGGAAAATTCCCTTCCGTAACGAGGTATTAAAAATATGCACTAGAGGTCTTACAAAATATGGTATTAGTTGTTTAACTACACACATGTCAATATATTATGATCTTTAGATGTCTTGCTTTTTGTTTTATTCACCAGGTTAATGATTTCTTCTTCAGTAACAGGTTTTATGAGTCGCCTCCGTTCATTCAACCCTCCCCTCTAGCCGTGACCTCACTCCCGGACTCCAACAGTGGCAGGTGGCGTGAACCGCCCCGCCCCTGTCACAGCACTTACCATCCCTTGTCACCAGTGCTGCCCTCTACAGAGACTACACTCTCCCACACACATTGGCTAACATTGCCAACCAGGAAGTAAAATGTTGCCTCGTTAAAAATACAGTGAATCTTCCCCGGTTTTAGGATTAAACACCATTATTAGATGAATGTTTCTATAATTAAACATTTCTACAATTAAATAATTGTGATAATTAGTCATCTGTTAAAAATTGTTTGGAAAAAATGGGCCAAGTGGCCCTATGGACTAATATGTCTATATGTGACCCCGGCTGACCAAATGCGTGGTAAGTCGGAAAAATTGTAACATTGTTTTCTTACATCCTTGTAAAGCTTTGGTAGGGTGCTTTACACGGTTTCAAAAATTATGACAGCTACAAAAATTGGCAAAGTTATGGAGCATTGAACATGGTAGGGATCAAAAAGTGAAAATGAAGAAAACGGCTGTTGAAGTTTTACATTATATATATAAATGGATTGCATGGAAATGTTACATGCACAACATTCAAATGTGGCACACAGTATGTAATATGTATGTTATGTTGCAATGATACACTGGAAGTACAAATGTGCTGCTACAAAGACTGATCAAGTTATGCCAGATTATGTCTTCATGTGTAAAACTAAGAGGACAGATTATTTGAGAGCAAAAGGTAGACTCACTGTTTGACACAGTTTAAAACCTACAGGCAACTGTCCAGTTTAACAGGGGTCTAGTGGCTTAATGCTCTCTGTTGACACAAGCTACCGCCTGTGACCAATTACACATTAGTCACAGTTTCCATCAAACAATAGCAGGCAGAGAATCTTAGCTCCACAGCTGGGTGTAATACACAACCAGAGCCACCACTGATTCATGGTCAAGTAGATTAGCTCAATGCACCAACTAAGACAATACACAACACTGAGTGACAGTGTCCAGAGTGAGGCCTAAGCAGTGTCCTCATTGCTGAATAGATCAATTAAACCTGCCAAGTGGGTGACATTCTGCACAAGTGTTCATTAATCCTTAGTGATTGTTCAGAACACCAGACTGACCACATACCTAAACAAAGCGAATGTAATAGGTGAAGAACAGGCAGTGTTCAAATAGGGGTATTGGTTGAATTGTATTTGTCTCGACATAAAAGGCTTTATTGTGCCTTCATCGATTATAAGAAAGCATTTGATTTAGTAGACCGGTCCTCCCTGTGGTCTAAGATAATTTCATGCGGTATTAATGGTATTGAGTTGAAAGTTGTATACAACATGTACAAAAATGCTAAATCATGTATAAATCAGGGCCAGGCTGTGTCAGCCTTCTTCTCATGTGATTTATAGGTATGGCAAGGAGAAAACTAGTGTCCTTTGTTATTTGCTATTTACCTGAATCATTTTGAACACTGTTAGTCACAATTATAACGGACTTGACATGGCAGCTGGTGAAATTTACAACCTTAGTGATGATGATGTAGAAAATGTATGTTTTACTATATGCTGATGACACTAGAATGATTCAATCAAATACAGATTTCTTGCTTGTGTATAGCGGAACTATGTCAACTCTTCTAATGGTTGACATTTGGTTGTTTCAGGTGTCAACTATATTGTGAATCTGTAATTATTAGTCTATAATTGATACAATTGATTTACACAGTACCATGTCTACACAAGGCATGGCAAGCGTAAACAGAACAGTAGGATGCATTTGATATCAATAAAGTGTAGGATATTTCCCTCTGTAGTTGTCCAGAATATTAATTTTCTATGTTTGTCACCTACAGGTGACAGAATATAAATGTTCTATGTTTGCCACCTACAGGTTTCTACAGACAATACATCTTTAACCAATAGACACCACAGTCACACCATTTTATAATAATTAAATGAACATTAAAATAAACACAATTTGCAATTATAAAAAATCAATAGTTTTGAAGATAAAAAGTGTTAGGCAACTGTTCAGTCTAACAGGGGTCAAGTGTGTCTACTCTGCCTGGACACTGTGACCAATTAGTCAAGGTCTCAATGGAACAGTAGCACTAAGACACTGTGACCAATTAAAGATTAGTCAAGGTCTCAATGGAACAGTAGCACTAGGCTGCAGAGTTTAGTCATGCTGTTGACTTTGTGGCACATTAAACAAAATCTACTGTTGGGGGTGGTCTCAAGGGCCCTTCTCAAAACCACATCACTAGTTAATGTAAAACTGTTGCACTTTGGGGGGCCCTTAGGATGATTAAATAAAATACAGATTTATTGTATATAGTGGCAGCACCCTAATATACATCTATGCAAAATTAGAAAAAAAGTTGCTGAACAGTTTTTGAAAAAATAGGCCAAATGTTACATTTTTACAAGTTTTGGGGTCCTTGGAGGCCCTAGGGAGCCTTTAAAATGATTCAATCAAATACATATTTCTTGTGCATAGTGGCAGTGCCCTAAGATATATCTATGCAAAATTAGAGAAAAAGTTGCTGAACGGTTTCTGAGACACGGCAGCTAAAGGCAGACGGCGGACGGCGGACGCAGAGTGATGGCAATAGTCCCTTCGGCCGAAGGACTAAAAATAGTTCTCATTTGTCCACGCAAAAATTATTATTCTTACCACTGATATAGTATTTGTTTTGTATAACAGTTTAAATGTTGTGATGTAATATTTTATGTACAATTAATTAATTAAAATTGACAATATACTCCATTGAAATGACAACATTATTTTAGTTGGTATATTAAAAGTGCTCCAAAACACTGTTCACAAAAAATGCTAACATTTAAAACAAAAGTAATGCCATTTTGAAGATTCAAAAATGATAGCCTGCTCGAGTGCACTTTAAATGGAATAGTCTTACAACATTAACAATGAAGTTATGGTTACACTAGGCATTTACTTGTTTTTAGCAAGTAATACATTCATTTGACTTTTAGTGTTAAATCTGGTAGTTTAATTTTAATTCAAGCACAGATAGTGCAGAGTACAACTTCATTACTTTGATAATCCATCATAAGTCACAAACAAATATTTATTACAGGGAACGTACAACTTTCATCAGTAAACTGAACGAGTGCTTTCTGGACATTATATGATATATAGATATTATATAGATCGCTTCACTATATAAAAAGACTGACCAGTAGATCTTCACATTTGAAGGTAAAGCACAATTAATAATTTACTGGTCTGTCCAAAGTCCATAATTTAATTGAAATATTCAGAATTTTGCTATTTCAATCATTAATCCCCAGTTGTCTGAGTTACTGTATAATTAAAACAGTTGTATCACTACATTCCTTATTAACTTGAATATATGAATAACTTGTAGTGTTTCCCGGTACCACCAAATTGAGTTAACACTGTATTGTTAAGTCTAATAGTAAATAACTGAACTGATCTGCATCTGGCGTGACACTCACGCCTTCAAGGGCCATTTTGCGCTGTCGTGCCCTGGCACGCGATGTTACGAAAGCAATAAATTAACAACTCAGTACCTTTTATCTCTGTTTTATCAGTAATTAGTTACCCGGTATTTAAAATGCACCATCTTGCATCAATTCAGAAACAGAATTATGGGGTATTCTAGTGTGGCACAAGTTGCTTTTAATATATCTTTCTTTCCTGTAAAATCAACCCATAAAATTAATGGATGGTCCTTTTATCTGTAAGAACAAATATGACGAGGTAGGAATATAATGAGGATGGCGGCTGGTAACCATCTGTCCCAAATGCATGACATATCCTGGATCTGCAAGGGATAGGTTTACCTGTTGTTGCCAGCTCAGTAGGACCGAGTTAATAGAGTGCATGGGTCAGTCTTTGAACTGTGACAGAGACTTTGTTGGTTTGTTTTCAAGTTTTGGGTTTACCAATAAGCTAATTTACATACATTTCAAATGATACAATTGTAACTGAAAACTGCCATAAAACAGAAATGTTTTTTGTCAAAGGCAATATGGATGGTGTGTCATGGATAAGGTCTCACTGCCCACATGATGGGACTGCCAAGTTAAAGGTATAGGAACGTATACAAATAATTATGCATATTTTTGGCATATATTTTGCAAGCCATGTTATCAGTGATCACAACATATATGCAAAACTGGTTTGTTTTGTTCATTTTCATGGCAATGAGAACAGCTATTCATTTTGGGTCATTGAAAATATATCTGCCTAAGGAAGATATTGAAAGTATACTGGCCCCAGACCATTTCCAACAAGAGCAACAAACGGATCTTCTTCATGTATGGGACGATATCAGAATTTCTAAGTGAATCAACACATTTTTTAAACTCACTCTGATGTTTGTTTATGTCCAACAAAACATTAATAAAAAAATTCTTTATTAGGTGAATATACATCTAATATCCAAAATCAGCAGTCTGTCCAGTAAAGACAATTATCCAAACAAGAAACTTGTATAATGGTCAACCACTAGGTGGCATTATTGGTGACCAGAAGCCCTATTCAATTGGTTAATTCAATTATCTACAAACATGCACAATCTGTATGCTTATCCACCTAATTGTCCGCTCACATTATACATGTATAGTATATGGTCTACACCGACGTAGACTTGTCAAAAATTAATATATTATATAGGACATTATATTATAACTAAATAAAACATTAATTTTTTGCCCATCTTTTGTTCTAATCTTCCTGTTTTAATGACTTGAAAGTTCTTATATTATACATTTAATTGTGAATGCATTAATGATATATCCGAATCTGTTTAAACCATTTTTGTTCCTAATTGGTTAAATTGTATTGATGCTATAGCCAACAAAAAATACTACCAGCAAAGTGCCATATATGGTCGACTATTGGTAATAATACTACAGGCCTGCATACTAATTCCTACTCGGTGGATTAATGCACTTGGCAAATGATACAAAAAAGCTACAACTATCGATATAAGTTGTACAGTAGGCTGCAATAAAAATACACACAAATATATTCTTAAAGGCCACCGCAGGGTGTTGTTAAATTGGCAACTGTATCAGAAAAATCTTTAGAGACCAAAGTAGTAAATGTATGCAAAGTGTCACAATTGTATACCAAAGTGCACAACAATCTTTGTTCTTATCCACTTGACGAGAACTCATCACTGTGTACATGAGTAATTCTTCTCTGATACTTATTTATATAACAATATTATGTAACTATAAAACGGGTGGCAAAGTAAAGTGTAAAGCTGCCACAACTCATACCAGAGGCAATCATTATGCAGAAGGTTGTGTGATGAAGCATGTGTGGGAAGTTTAACATTACATAGTAAAGGTGGCTTGTCCTCGTTGTTTACCATTGACGTCTGGTAATGTATGCACGCCTAGGGGGAATGGCCTCCTGTTCGTTGAACTGTAAATAAGGTAACAATCCTGCTTACAGGACAAGACATATGAATCACTTGAGCTGCACTGAGACAATGAAACAACGCCTGCTGCCAGATCTGTCAACGAGGTATAAATACAGGTGGCAACATTGCAGTTGTCCCAGTATATGACCATAGGGTGGCACACTTACATGTGTTAAGGTCACATGTCCTGGTTGCCATCCACGCCCATCTGACAGCTTACACAACATAAATGATCGCATTGCTCATAAAACCGTCTGATAAAGCAAGGGCAATCCTGCTTTTTGGACAAGATTCGCTTTGACAGGTCACACTGCCCACAGCTGTAGGGGACACAGTACATAGGTGTTTACCCTCAACTACTGGAGCAGTAAACAGCCAGTGGGACAGTTTAGATACATCCAGTCAGGGGAGTTGGAACACTCGGCCAGTGAAGTAGTTTGGATACAAACAGTTTGGACAAATAAACAGTGGGAAAGTTTGACCACCAAGCCAATGGGCTGGTTTCAATATGCAGTCAGTGGTACAGTTTGATGACAGTCGTTGGACCATTTGGACTGTTTGGACAATGACAGTTTGGACACACCCAGTCAATGGGGCAGTTTGAGCACACACAGCCAAGTTTGGACACACATCTAATTGGACAGTTTGGATACAACCAGTGGAACAGTTTGGACACAGCCAATGGGACAGTTTGGACACGCAGCCAATGATACAGTTTGGACACACATCCAGTGGGGCAGTTTGGACACACAGCCAATTGGAAAGTTTGGATACGCAGCAAATGGAACAGTTTGGGCACACATTCATTGGGACAGTTTGAACACACAGCCAATGGAGCAGTTTGAACACACAGCCAATGGAGCAGTTTGAACACACAGCCAATGGAGCAGTTTGGACACACAGCCAATGGAGCAGTTTGAACACACAGCCAATGGAGCAGTTTGAACACGCAGCCAATGGAGCAGTTTGGACACGCAGCCAATACAGCAGTTTGGACACACAGCCAATGGAGCAGTTTGGACACACAGCCAATGGAGCAGTTTGAACACACAGCCAATGGAGCAGTTTGGACACACAGCCAATGGAGCAGTTTGGACACACAGCCAATGGGATAGTTTGGACACAGCAAATGGGACAGTTTGTACACAGTCAAAGGCACAGTATGGAAATGCAGCCAGGGAATTGGAAACAAATTCACTATCATCTGGAATAGTAATGAATCCTTGGGACATGCACAATAAAACTCACGAGTCAGTTCAGCTATTTGTTGAAATCATACAAGAAATCATCATATTTAATTTGCAATTAATTAATTACAATATACACAAGTGAGATTATCACAATCTGATTTCCAGTTACATAACCATCCATTCCAATTAAATATTATAAAAACAGTTGAAGTAGATTAAAAGGTATGAGCCCTGACTACATTAATAAAGGAACATATCGGATAGATTTGCTCCGATTCTGTATTTATAATGATCACAATGGGCCATTGAAAAGGAATTACACTGAGTTACAATGGAGTGGAACGATATGTTACAATAATTATTTGTTACTTATTAGTTATTATTTAAACATCAAAGGTATATTTTCTAATGAATTATAATTTTGAACTTAAAAAACTTACAAATACTGTTGTGTTATGCTTGATCTGTTTGCTCTGTGTGTATCAAGTTTATGTGTAATTCACAAAAATACCACCAAATCGATATATACTGACAGTGAACAGTGCATTTTGTTCCAGTGAACAACACATGTCAGAAAAAGGTCATCTTAACCTCTGATACAAAGATAACACTCAACAAAGCCCAGTTAAAGTACATGCTTAAAGGAGGCATGACAGTAACATTCTAAACAAACAAGCCTGCCACAACCATTGTGAATTCAGGCAACAACACTGAAACAAAGAATGCATTTAGCCTTGATTTTACATAAATACATACCAATTTGCATATGCCAGAGCAGATTTAGCATAACACATTTGGTGCCTGCTGGGCCCTTGCAAGGCTATTTCACAAGTTCCAAGGGGATCTTAGAAGATTTTAAAATCAGAACAAAATCATCTGAAAAGAAATTTCATCTTAAAGCACCCAGAAGCTGCATAACAGCCTTTTCCAAATGTTCCTGAATAAAATTCAGACACATTTGATTGTTATTATAAATTGGATCTGAAAACGTGTAGAAATTGTGGAAAGTTCTTAAAGCTTTCGGTTAGCCAATTAGTAAGCTGGGGTAAGACCACATTTAAATTTTATATAGGCAGCCTTTATAAAGTTTCCTTCATTTCCTGCCAAATTTGTCTTAGGATTTTCTTTAAAATTTCATAGCATTTTTAACCTCCATTGACACAAGTGCTGTGGAAAACTCGTGAAATTCTCATACCTAATTTTTCAGAAAAATCCACCCAAACCTGACACCCCTCAATTTCGCCCCAATCTGGTGACGGATTTTGAAATATTGGTGCGTGCTGCAAAATAGCCACTGTACGAATACGCGAGCGACTAGCGTATGTTTATTGCTACCTCGTGAAAGATCTAATGCAGTAGTACATTCAGTATTCACTGGGCTAACATGTGCCATGTCAAAGTGCTCGAAAAAAATTACACATCACACCAAAATGGTATTGTCAAGGGCACTCTTTCGGTGGGTAATGGCGGACAAATCCTTAATGTGGTCTTAACCCAGCTTGCTACAAGTACTGCGTCTGCAACAAAATATTTAATAGAACCATAGCAAGGGTGTTGTGGCACAGTGGCGCGACATGGTGCATACATCTGAAACACATCATGGTGCATACATCTGAAACACTTAACTACTGTGCAACACTGAACCTGTGTCCAATTACAAAAACTTGTAAAAATAAATATAATAGGACATTACATATAATATTGTCACTAAATAAAAAAATTGTTTTTTCACCCATTTTTTATTATAATGTTCCTGTTTTAATTACTTAAAAGTTCTTACATTATGCATTTAATTGTGAATGCAACTTAATGATACATACATCGGAATCTGTTTAAACCATTTTAGGTCCTAATTGGTCAAATGATTAATGCTATAGCCAAAAACTGTACTACCAGCAAAATGCCACATATGGTTGATTATTAGTAATACAGCTGTAATACTATACTAATTCCCATTCAGTGGATTGATGCACTGGACAACTAAAATGATACTGTAAAAAAATTAGGTACATCTATCAATATAAGTTGTACAGTAGGCTGCAATAAAAATACACACAAATATATTCTTAAAGGCCACTGCAGGGTGTTGTTAAATTGGCACTATATCAGAGACCAAAGTAGTAAATGTATGCAGTGTCAAAATTGTATACCAAAGTACACAACAATCTTTGTTCTTATCCACCTGACGAGAACTAATCACTGTGTGCATGAGTAATTCTTCTCCGATACTTATTTATATAACAATATTACATAACTATAAAACAGGTGGCAAAGTAAACTGTAAAGCTGCCACAACTCATACCAGAGGCAACCATTATGCAGAATGTTGTGTGATGAAGCGTGTGAGAAGTTTAACATAATAATAGTAAGGTGGCTTGTCCTCGTTGTTTACCACGGACGTCTGGTAATGTATCCATGCCTAGGGGGAGTGGCCTCCTGTTTGTTAAACCATCAATAAGGTGACAATCCCTCGTACAGGACAAGACATATAAATTACTTCAGCTGCACCGAGACAACGAAACGTAAGCATCGCCAACAACAGAATGCTAGACATGTAGCCGCCTGCCGCCAGATCTGTCAACAAGGTATAAATACAGGTGGCAACATTGCAGTTGTCCCAGTATATGACCATAGGGTGGCACACTTACATGTGTTAAGGTCACATGTCCTGGTTGCCATCCACGCCTATCTGACAGCTTACACAACATAATAAATAATCGCATTGCTCATAAAAGCTTCTGATAAAGCAAGGGCAATCCTGCTTTCTGGACAAGATTCACGTTGACGGGTCACATTCCCCACAGCTGTAGGGGACACGCAGTACATACTTGTTTAGATACATCCAGTCAGGGTAGTTGGGACACTCAGCCAGTGAGGTAGTTTGGACACCAACCACCGAGACAGTTTGGACAAACAAACAGTGGGAAAGTTTGACCACCAAGCCAATGGGCTGGTTTCAATATGCAGTCAGTGGTACAGTTTGATGATAGTCAGGTCATTTGGACACACAGACAATGAAACTTTGGACACACCAAGTCAATGGGACAGTTTGGACATACAGGGCTGTACATCTAATGAGACAGTTTGGACACAACCAGTGGGACAGTTTGGGCACAGCAAATGGGACAGTTTGGACACAGTCAAAGTATGGAAATGCAGCCAGGGAATTGGAAACAAATCCACTGCCGTCTGGAATAGTAATGAATCCTTGGGACATACACAATAAAATTCACAAGTCAGTTCAGCTATTTGTTGAAATCATACAACAAATCATCATAGTATTTAATTTGCAATTAATTCATTACAATTGACAATATACACAATCTGATTTCCAGTTACATAACAATCCATTCCAATTAAATGTGATAAAAACAGTTGAAGTAGATATAAAAAGGTATGAGCCCCGACTACATTAATAAAACACATCGGGTAGAGTTGCTCTGATTCTGTATTTATAATGATCACAATGGGCCATACAAAAGGAATTACACTGAGTTACAGTGCAGTGGAACAATATAAAGTTACAATAATTATTTGTTACTTATTAGTTAATTATTTCAACATCAAAGATATATTTTCTACTCAATTAGTTTTGAACTTTTAAAACTTACAAATATGACCTCTACCGTTGTGTTATGCTTGATCTGTTTGCTCTGTATCACATTTATGTATAGTTCACAAAAATACCACCAATGGATATATACTGACAGTGAACAGTGCATGTTGTTCCAATGAACAACACATGTCAGAAAAAGGTCATCTTAACCTCTGATACAAAGATAACACTCAACAAAGCCCAGTTAAAGTACATGCTTAAAGGAGGCATGACAGTAACATTCTAAACAAACAAGCCTGCCACAACCATTGTGAATTCAGGCAACAACACTGAAACAAAGAATGCATTTAGCCTTACGATTTTACATAAATACATTTGCACATCCCAGAGCAGAGGTAACAAAACACATTTGGTGCCTGCTGGGCCCTTGCCAAGGCTATTTCACAAGTTCCAAGGGGGGTCTTAGAAGATTTTAAAATCAGAACAAAATCATCATAAAAGAAGTTTTGTCTTAAAGCACCCAGAAGCTGCTTAACAGCCTTTTCCAAATATTCCTGAATAAATGTATTAGCCAGCTCTTGATAACACATTTGATTTCGTTGGTATTTGTTTATTAGAAATTGGATCTGAAAACATACACATTATGGTAAGGTCTTAAAGCTTTCAGTTATCCAATTAGTAGGCTTGTTACACCGACTTTTCTTTCCAAGTATTGGGTCTGCACCAAAACATTTAATGGCACCATAGCAAGGGTATGTTGTGGCACAGTGGCGCCACATGGTGTATACATCTGAAACACTTAACTACTGTGCGCCAGCAATCAGTTGTACACTGAACCTGTGTGCGTGCAAGCCTGCATGGAATGTGCTCACTGGAAACTGGCCGCCCACACACTCGTGCAGTGAATCAGAACTTGTCCAGCAGTCTCTCTACAGCCTGCTGCAAATCCCTCTAAACCGTCTCACCCTGCAAGACTGACTAGCAATAACTTTAACTTTAAAAATTTACCAAAATAACCATAACAAGTATTAAAAACCATGTCTTCAACATTCGCCGCTGATCGTAATCACCGACTGATTTAGTGACTGATACCTGCTTTCTGTGAGTGTAACACTAACTATGCCACCACCAGTGGCTGTGTAATGTCAGTGACTATTTCCACAGACATAGAGAAATGCTCTAGTTACAGACTCCAGCTAGCAGTCTTAGATGCGACGTCGCTTGATGAGCAGTGTCTCTGCATAGTGGCCCCCGAGGCCCTGGGAGTGCTGACCCACGTACTGGCCCTCGGGGCTTGGCTCAGGGGAAGGCAACAGATGAGCCGGGTAACTTCTCTTCTGTCCAGTTGGGGTCATCTGAAATCAGATGGTCAGTTAACAGCTGACTGACAGTTGTGTGAAAATGAGTATTGTTTATCGCTTGCATCTTTACCCTCCATTGCTCGGAAGTGAATATTGTGATATGTGTAATTAATCATATAAATAATAAGACTTATACGACAAAAGAGAACTATAATTATGAAACTACTTCAGTTTTATTTAAAGTTCTTACCATAAAATGGCATAGTGAGAACATGGGTTTCATCAGATAAGACCAAATAACAAATAATGACATTGTACAACACAAAACGTTCTGTGTGTTGGTTTCTGTAATTAAGGCAACTTAAAATTTATTATATCTGTTGTGTCAATGGAATGACAATTTCAAAGATATTATTAATGTTGTGTCTATGGAACGACCATTGGAGATTTTTTCAGTTTGCATTAGTCACTATAGAATGATTTATGTAATATTATATGAAAGCATAATTTTGTTTGTGTAGCATATTATGATCAGTTGCCACTTAATAAGAACTCGCCTGTCAAAGAAGGCATAGTACTATTCATATGACACATGTGGAATCTGCAAACGTTCAATTCAATGTTACATTTTAAAGCAATTTTATCAACTTTCTTGTACCAAAACTATGGGATCTAAATTTTAGAACATGTCCCATTGTAATAAAATGAAGAAGCTATAGCCTTACCTTCACTTCACTGGATGGCTCATTGTCTGTGGGGGGTGGCCCTGGAGGTGGGGGTGGGGGTTGACTCGACAGGATGGGTCCTAGAGACACGGGCTGGCTGTTAGTTGTGGTAGCCTGAAACACAGTCGCTAACTACTGTTTACATCACAAGCCAAGGAGACAAAACTTTCACTGACATCATGTATGTCCCTATGAATGTAAAAGTTGATCTTGATCGCATTTACGGTACTACTAATAATGACGAAACAAAAAGTATGCCATAGACATATTTCTTGTCAAATACAAACATAATATAAATTAAAAAGGTGTCAGTGATTCCAATAATGCTGAGTTGCTCTCATGGGAGCCACAAAGAGTAGAACAAAAACAACAAGAAATCGCACATTCATAGCAATGAATGAGGAAATATAAAAGTGTAGAGCAGAACATGAAAGTTGATCTTCATTGCATTTACAGTATTGATAATACTCGGTGACAAAACAAAAAGTATACTGTATTCACTTTGACAAATACAAACATAATGTAAATTAGAAAGGAGTAAGTGATTACAATAAAGCCGAGTCGCTCTCATGGGAGCCATAAAGAGAAGAAGAAAGACTAGAAAACCAATAAGCAATTGCACATTCATAGGAATGAATGATGAAACAGGAAATAGAGAAGTGCACTCACCTGTGCTGAGCTGTAGTGGATCATATACTGGCGATACATCTCCTGGTACTGCTGCTGCTGCTGCATGTATACTGCCTGTGAAGTAGTAACGTCTGTCGTGGTCGTCGTCGAGCCAGTGTTTGATGTCTGGGAGTAGTAGTTGCTGTTGGCTGCTGTGTTATAGCTGTTCTGTGGCTGGGTGCTTGTGTAGCTGCTCTGTGACTGAGTAGCTGAGTACGACCCATCAGTTGCATTGCTGTAGCTGCCCTGCTGTGCTGTCTTGCCGCTACCTGTCTGACTACTACTGTAGCTGTTGCTGAAGTCGTACGCGCTGCTGCCGTAACCGCCCTGTGCAGTGTTGTATGGCGTGTTGAAGTTGTAGCTGTCTTGAGAACTGTTGTAGTTGTCCTGCGTGCCGTAGCCGGACTGCGCTGACGCTGAATTTCCATATGTCGAGTACGAGTCATAGTTTGCAGCACTGGAGTCGTAGCCCCCAAAGTAGTTGCCCTGAGAGCCATAGCCAGAGTTGCTCTGAGAGCCGTAGCTGGACGTGTTCTGTGAGCCGTAACTAGAGCTGTTCTGTGAGCCATAGCCAGAGCTGTTTTGTGAGCCGTAGCTAGCTGTGCTCTTGTTGGCGTCAGTGCCGCTGCCCTGCAAGCAACACCCAGCCAGTTAGTCAAACTCATTACAGCTCCATATGGGCTGCACACATTTCTATTCCTGTTGCGTTGAAACAAAACAAAGGTTTTTGCATCTGGACTGTACCAGAAATTAGCAGCTTGGTTGTGCTGTCAGCAGTTATTAAATGTTCTGACCATACTAATCCCAAGTTACTTGGGATTAGTACCAAGTCAAAGTCCACAGATGACCCTACCAACTTCAAGTCCACGAGTTGCTTTGCCAATTCCATGTTCACCATGCCAACTACACCAGTAACCATCCCCACTCCAGATATACCCATGACCATACCAACCCCCTCCAAGTTCACGCATTACCATACCATTACCAACTCAGATATCATCAAATTCACACAATATAATCTATTTAGATATACAAGAAAGTAAGATTTCACATGCAAAGTGACACTGGCCCTTAGTCCACAGCAACGTTTTGTGTTCATGTTCAGGACTGACAGAAAACGACATCTAGAAACATTACTTCACAGACGTTTCAGGAACAACCCAACATATTAACAGAAGGTGAAACATCATTAAACCTAATGGATTCATGTTAATCTACACGATGTAATCAAAACATATACCATATGCAGTGACAGGATGTAATCCATATGCAAACAAGCATGCACACATACACATCAATTACACACATATATAATGTACTGCCAGCGAAGGAAGAACAAAAGGAAAAACAAGATTAAACAAAGAAAACACAATCGACGTGTATGTGTTCATAAGGGCAAGTGCATGCAGCTTAATGTCCACAAAGACAGGAAGGGTTCTATAAAGCGTCGCTTGTAGATGTGATCTGTTAGACAACGGGGATTGTATGAGTGTGTGTGTTTAGTGAATAAACAGTAGCAATGGCAGGCACAAAGAATTCATTCTATGATTCTTACATATTCAGAACATAGTATACAATGAAAGTTTTGTTTGCAGTGTTTGTATGTGGAATGCATGAGTGTGGTAGCCATACAACACATGCATTGGAGCTCACTCTCATAAGACGGATGTCACTAGAGTATTCTGGTTGTAGTGTGTGAATGCTTGGTTCTTTCTGACTGGAAAATGTTCACTACACTCAAAAATAAAGTAATTTGTTGGGACCTCTGGTGTTTTGTGGGAGGATCAAGCTGCGTTGCACAGAGAAACCCGAAGGAAGCACTCTTATTGTCTGTACCTGCAATGAACAACAAAACAAGAGTCAGGCAAGCACCAGCTTCATCATAGCCGGATACACGCTGGTCAAAAAGGATGCAGTGAGACTAGGGTGTGTATGTGGACGTGTAGGCATGTGCATAAACTACACGTGGTGATGTGTGTGCACGCGTGCACTCTATAGGTGGTGTGTATGTGCTTTGTGTGTGTGATTATGGTAGTGTGTGCATACTGAGGTGGTGTGTGTGTGTGTGTGTGTGTGTGTGTGCACACGCTGTGCAGTTGGTATATATGTGTACTAAGTGTGTGTGTGTGTGTGTGTGATTGCTGTGCAGGTGGTATGGGTAGTGTGTGTGCGTGTGTTTGTGCATGTGGTGTGCACATGCTGTGCAAGTGGTATGTGTGTGTATGTGTGCCCGTGCGTGCGCATGCTGTGGTGTGTGTGTATGCTGTGGTGGTGTGGGTGTGATGGTGCATGTCTGTGCTCATAAAGTGCATTGTATGTGTTGCCCAGATGGTGTGCATGTCTCCCATATTCACCACCACAAACCCTAGATACTGCAACACCAACAGTGACATTTGTGTAGGACACCCCCATCAGATTTCCACAATGTTCTGTCGTGTGTGTGCATGTGTATTCACTGTATTCTTCATTCAACACACACCTGCTGACGTGCCACCTAAAATACAATGTGCAGTGGACTGAGAAAGGAGTGAACCACGCTGCATCAATTGTGTTTCCCTTCACTTCCTAGACCACAAATGATGTGAGATGAAACACCAGGTAGATATGACGACTTGAGTGTGCCATGAAATGGTAGTGTCAGAAACACGATGATGCGAGAAATTAGTGAACTGTCAACTGACCAACACAACAAAAGTGAGTGAACTAATACAACACAAAACACCATTAACACTGTTTACCGCTAAGAACAATTCAACTGAATCATGGCCCACACCACGTGGCGTCCTATGTTTTGTACACAAGGGTTTTCATCTATTGTTCAGTGCGAAGATTCAGATGTGTTAGATGTGCACTTACATTTGATGAGTATGATGAGTTCTGATCTTGGTAGTACATCTTGTAGTACTCTTGGTACTGCTCATACATCTAGAACACAAACCAGAGCATCAGCCATCAGGAACTGGCAACTCTTTAACAACACCATTATAGTTTAACCCTTTAGACCTCAAGTGGGCCAAACATGCTCATAGACCGACACTTCAAATCACCAAACCCAGGCCAAAATAAAAGTGTAATACTGTATTGTACAGTGGTGCCACCTGGTGGATAGTTTCGAAGATACTAGAAATGTTGTTTGAACGTATGAACCATATATTTTCATGTTTCAGGTTATATAAGTGGGGAAACAGGGACTTTTTTAAAAATCAGCTGAGGTCTAAAGGTCAATGGAACCATTTTTTAACAACTGAACTGTTTTAACAATTTACTTATGACAGTGAAACTAATGTAGAATTTGTTTTGTATCTACAGATGTTTATAACCAAAAAAGGAACATTGACATATATAGTGTTTAAAAGGCCAGTTCGCCAGTTTGCAGATATTTCCGTACTTTCAATCCAAATCCACTAAGTGTTTTACGGTTGTGTAAACGTTCATTGGCCAGAATTAGTATTGTTACATCAATCTGCAACACTTCGTGTGTTCAGATGATAACACCATGTTGTCTTGCTGGAAGTACCTTTCTGTATTCTGGAGAACCATAGGGTGGGTAGTTTGGGTACTGTTGTTGGAAGTCTGTGTTAGTTTGTTGAGCACTGCCATACTGCTGTTGTCCCTGCTACAACATGCAAAACATACATTGTATCTCACATTAGCTTAGGCAACCTTTTATTAACCAGTAAGCGATAAAACATAAATAGTCAACCAGTACTGCTACAATTAAGTTGCTATTAAGGGATCATCTCAGAATGACAATGTCCGATATCAGACAAAAATACTTTCGTTTGGGGAGAAGGGTCCGAGGCAGTTTTGTCTGCCATTGGACATTGATATTTCATGCTTCTGACTGATATTGTTAATATACATATATTAGTATCATCATATCAATGTTTACAAACTTCCGTCTGAGGGGAGGGGTGGGGGGCTGAGGCCAGATGAAAGTAATTTTGCCTGCTGTCAGACATCAATGTTCTGTTCCCTAAGGTTACAAGTAAGACCATAACAGATGGAACAACTGAAGACATTAGCGCCTACCTTCCAGTCACCGTAGTTTTGCCTCTGGTTTGAGGCAGAGCCTATTGAGCCCGATGATCCAGCTTGGCCCCCTGAGCCAGAGGAGTTGCCAGAGTTGTAGTAGTCACTGTTGTATGATGACGTGTTGTACTGCAATGACTTGGAATTGTCCTGTACAATAAGCACAACACATTTAGATGGTTGTCTGTTGCCCATCATATCACGCACTTTTACAACCTATGTCTGCCAGTTCAAATCATTTTAACATATCCAAATTGAAATGTGGCAAGACACTGTCAACAACATAAATTAACTTTTTTCATGTAGTTGTGTAGGCCTATCGAATTACCTCAAGAAAACATATACATATTCCTAAGATGTCACAAGACTTGGCCGGGACACTTCCGTTTTATATACACTTGTCAGTTGAACGTTTCGACTGTAATTTTGAGCATTTTAAGTGAATAAATACACTGCTAATTTTCATTTTTGGAGCAAAGTGGCCGACGTTATTGATGACCGTAAAGTATAACAAATACAAAATGAACATAGACCATGCCGACAAAATACATGATATCAGTAAGAAAGCAAATCTGCTTGGGAACTAGGAGGCTTATTTGGGACAGGCATCTGGGATAAAAAAGAGTTAACCATTTCAGTGCTAGTGTGCTGATTGCGAAGATCATTGTTTTTAAGCAGTACATAAACTAATGCAGAGACTTGTCACCCCGTCATCTGGACTGGCTGAGTCGACCGGCAGAGGGTAAGAATTGTGACAATCCATCGTTTGGACGGGTAATATATTAAGGTTTTTTTGACAGCCAAGAGGGCCTGATGCAGACCCGTCACCCCGACATTTGGACACGAATTGATTCACTTGGAAGTGGGTAAGAATTTTGACTGATGGGTACAAACCCGTGACTGTGTAATGACCCGCCCTAAGCTATATATGACGGACTGTGTGACGGGCGCCGCATGCACGGAGCCTTTCTTCGACGTTCGCACAGCTGTCACAGGGCAGTTCCTGGAAATACTCTACGCACGTGCGGCATGTGTAAACTTTTTGTCGCAATATTCAAATAGATACTGTAACAGCATAGATACACTGTTAGTGCTGTCAGTCAAATACTGGCACTACAAAGACTTGTGCCGGCACTGTTGTGGGAAAGTTTCCGGTGTTTAAATTGCCAATAAACAAATCGCCGCGCATCTATGGGTGGTAGCATACATTCTCAACATTCAACAAAACGTACATTATTACGTACTGGTGGCTTGGTAGTCATCACGCTTTTTGGGACATATAAATCACAACGACAGTGGTGGATATTACTTGTTTAATGTTGTATTAGATGAATTTATTAAATATTTTATTTAATAAATTTTAAACAACTCCAGACCCTGACACAAACCAATTGTGGTCGGGATGTAAAGTATTTGAAAATGACAGTATTTTACACTTTGTTAATGTGGTGTTAATTTCGCCCATTAAAACTGTTTCGTAACATGCGATTCAGCCAGAATTACGACGGCATCGTTTTAGCTGAGTTTACGGATGATTTCCTTATTTAGCATTCGTGTGCTGGCCTGTTATTCTCCGTATGCAAATATGAGTAATTGGGAGCATACAGGGTTTTGGCACCCAATACAGTGTATACTGAATGCACGTGCTTCATTATTTCCCTAGAGGGGTCTGGTTAATTGAAAGCATGTGACACTATCAATTGAAACTGCAATATAGCATTTTTTTCTCGCCATGCCGCCACCGTCGAAGAAATGCCGAAATGACATTTAGGTCTATGGTGATTTTTAGCAGTAATGACATTGTTTGATTTATGATATCATGTATACCAATACTGCTTGTTTTATGTGCCGAAATGTGGGCTCTGTCAACCTGATGTACAGGAGACTAGTATGGGCTCAGTCACAGGCCTGGCCTTGGGATGTCGAGCCCACATTTCTCTCTTATCACGTTAATAAATAAACGTCATTCATTTGGCCTTTTTTCATCACTATATTGGACTCTGTGTTGTTGCTTGCATAAATGACATTATGCATTTTTTGAAAAAACTACGAAAATTAAATTATCGTTCACCGGGAAGACGATGACGTGGACAAAGTGTAGCCTGTGCCAGTGGCTGTGCCTGTGTCGTCGGTGATACCTCGGTGTTGTCGTGTTCGGAGTCGTCACCTCTGCCCGTGTCGTCACATTCAGAGTTTTTTACGCTACCACTGCAATATCGTGCCTAAGGGTTAAGGTTTTTGTTGCATACCTGTCGACTGCAAACTATTTGGACTGGTAAAATTTGCGGGCAAATGATGCATGGCGCTGTTAGGACGGGCACATGATGCATGGCGCTGTTAGGACGGGCACATGGTACATGGCGCTGTTAGGACGGGCACATGGTACATGGCGTTGTTAGGACGGGCAAAAATATTACCCTGCATTAGTCCCTGAAGCAGTACAAAGTAGCTGATTACGCCAATTGCGTTTTTGCAATGTCTACTGACATTGGCTAGAATCTGTCACCATTTCAAACTGGCCAATAAGATTAAAAGGAAGGTGTTCGGATGCCGTTGTTATAATTATATTTGTATTCATTTAATGGGAAAAGTCAAACAGAAGTCATTAACAAAAATAGCGTGTTTGCCATGCAAAACGAGTCAGTAAAAGAGCATGTTAGTGAAAGTGGGTTGTGTTGTGTCATCTGACTATTGTTTATTTGGAATTAAACAGGAAACGATCTGTCATTTCAGGAAAAGTAGCTTACTTAGTTAAATTTGTACACCATACACATAAAAATATAATGTACATCAGCACAATTTTGTCTGGCACCAGGATGATTAAACACTAACGACGTTATTGTTAACTTACCGTGTTGTGATGATACGAGGATGCACTGTCCTCACCTGGCTTCATACTTGGCGTCTTGAGAAGGCCACCGCTCTGTTGGGATCCGGGCGTATACCACAACCCCCCACTTGGTGCATTCTGGCTCATCGGTGGTTGGTTTCCCAGCAGGCCTTGCTTTCTACCAAACATCCCACTTCCTGCTCCACCCCCACCTCCAATGCCGCCGCCGCCAAAATGGTACACACCATGCTGCTGCTGTTGTTGCTGCTGTGGTGGCTGCTGTTGCTGCTGCAGACGAGACATAAACAACCGAGCCTTGCTGACCTTCTCCAGGTTGAGCAGCTGCTGTCGTATCTGAGCCTCGATGAACATGGCGAGTATTGGGTTGGCCGCGCCTGCATTCAGCAGCTGCTGTTGCTGCAGCGTGGTGGTGGCTGACACCACATTGACCAGCTGCTGGGGGGTCATGCCGGAGGGGTGCCTCCCCAGCAGCCCGGGCTGGCTGACTGGGGACATGAGACTGGGTGGGGAAGTCACTGGTGGTTTCAACGTCGCTGGTTTGTTACTGCTTGTTGCGCTGTTGTCGCCGTCCTGGCTGATGTTGCCCTGGATGGTGGCAAGCATCTTCTGGAAGTTGTTGAGCACTTGGATGTCTGGAAGAGGCTCAGCTGGGTTACTCCCATCCTGGCCCTCGGGCTTACTGCCATCCTGGCCTTGGGGCTCATTTCCATCGTGACTCTGATCCCCAGTAGGCCCAGCTGCTTGCTCGTCACCCATCTTCTTCTCCCCCTCCACCTCCCCAATCTGTTTCCTTTCCTCCCCATCTTCACCAGTCCGCGTTACTTCATCAGGTTCCACATTCACTTCATCAGGTTTCACATTAATTTCATCAGGTTTCACATTCACTTCAGCATCCTGTGTCTTCTCGTCTTTCACAGTCTGGCCCTCTGTGTTCACTGATGACCCAGCCAGCTCCTGTGCTGAGGCTGTCTGTGGAGGCCCAGGAGGGTCAGTGTGATTGCCGTTGTCAGCTGCTGCTGCAGCAGGCTCCGGGCCTGACTGCTGTGGCTGCTCTGGCTTCATCAGACCCTGCAGCATCGAGTTCGCCTGAGCGATCATTGGATTGCCCAGCAGGGACGGCTTCTTGCTCTGTAGCCCCTATACAGAATGAGGAACAAATGAATATAAACTGGAAGGATATGTGGACGAAACTACAGAGTCAATCTTAAAAACTAGCTATTTTACAAGTATAGAGCAGTGATTCTGAGTTAAATCTTGTTATTTCAATCACTAACTATACACCATGGAATTATCATGTATACCTGAACATCAAGGTAAATGAGCTTAAACAGAATAACAATAATTGTTCCCAGTTAGATGTCAAAGATACAGTGAGATTGTCATGCAACTTCAAACATTAGTATATACAAGTTATAAAACAGAGTTGTAACTGCACAATCCATAACTAAACAATATGGGTCTTATCACATTACAAAATATAAATAAACATGACAAAATAGAGACTGTGACTGCTTGAGAAGGGTTACCACACAGTAGACTGCCATTGAGCAGTGTGTCCCTTCCATATATCCTCCACGAAGCACTAGAGTTCTGTTGCTATATGTGCATACTTACCATGTATCCTCCACCGAGGACCAGAGAGTTCTGCTGCTGTAGGTTGGCAGCAATGACCTGCTGAAGCACTGGGTTGTGAAACATCCCAGGCTGCGTCTGCCAACAACACACAACAATGTATCACTCAAGTAATCTATGCACAACTTGTATATCATTGTATATAACCACAACAGCACGACTACGTTCCAGAGTGGGATTGTGCACTTATATGCACCAAGAACTATCACCATCAATAGGAAAACGGAACTATGTATAGTTGACAGGGCCAGGATTTGTCATCACTGTTTTGACAAAAAAGACACTGTATAAAAAAATGCAATGAACATTTGAACTTTTGTTACCATTATCTTTAATTTTGGATTAAGATGTTCCAATATCATCTACAAGTTTCAACTTAAACTCTAAGCCAATTTTGTCCCAAACCAACAAAATGGACATATTACGTTTTACCCTAAAAACTTAATATTTGCAGTCTTGTGCTGTCGAGAGTTACTCGACATCACACATGTAAAAATTTACTATATAACAGATCTGCATTGCCATAGCTTTATTCTGAAGTGAACAACAGACCTACCTACAATAAAACATGAGAAGTACAAACCTGCTGAAGCTGGGTTGCCATGAAGACAGCGAGAATGGCAATCTGCAGATTAGGATTGTGCAGAGGGCTGGGAGGCTGGTTGTTTGGTGCTATTCCCAGCAGGCCTATAACATACATGCCGATTATATAAAATGTCAGATCAATGAGCTGGTTGGTACCTCAATTCTTTACATTGTTGAAATCTCAACGTTTGCACTCGCATAAGAAATGTACAATTTGTAAAAACTCAATGACATTGTATTGTATGAGTGGGACAGCGGAATCATCAAAAACAGCATCTTGTATTTTTAATATCATGCATATCAGTAAGTAAATTTAAAAACAATACAGTGAATGGGGTGCCACAGCAAGCTAAATACCATTACAATGGAGATGAAGGTTTCCAAATGCAAATAACAATGCAGACTCCTTAGGAGATTCTTGCCTCTCCCCTGTGTACAACTGCCTTGACATCAAAGTAGAACAATGTGTTCACCTGGCCGCTGCATCTGTTGTTGTAACTGAACTCTTTGCTGAAGCTGGCCAAGCACATTCTGAAAACTCGCCAGCACTGAAACACATGGCATCACTTGATAATACAACACTTCCAATACTAGCCATTGCACATGTCGTGAGAAACTGTCATTAACATTACAGATTGGTGGATGAAATTGTGATAAATTATAACAAAGTATAGTAATACTAATACTTATTACATTCAGTCACATGGTAACAAAAAGCTGTTGCTGTAAATTGTAGCTCTCTCTACATTGCCTACAAATTGCCTAGATATATTAAAAATTGGGCCAAGAGGCCCTGAAGTCCTTTGGACTAATACGTCGATATGTGACCCCGGCTGACCAATTGAGTGATAAGTTGGAAAAATTGTAACATTGTTTTCTTTCATTCTTGTAAAGGCTGGGTAGGGTGCTTTACACGGTTTCAAAAATTATGACTGCTACAAAAATTGTTATGGAGCATTGAACATGGTAAGGGTCAAAAAGTGAAAATGAAGAAAACGACTGTTGAAGTTTTATATTATATATGCAAATGGATTGCATGGAAATATTACATGCATGACATTCAAATGTGGCACACAGGATGTATGTTATGTTGCAATGATACACTGGAAGTACAAATGTGCTGCTACAAAGACTTATCAAGTTATGCCAGATTATGTCTTTATGTGTAAAACTAAGAGGACAGATTGTTTGAGAGCAAAAGGTAGTTTAAGAAGAAAAAAAAATGACAAAGCTAATGCAGAGTTAAGAGATTTGGCTAGTGGGTATAAATGTTTTATAAAATAAATATCAAAATGCTACCATAAACAGTTACATGAAAACTTGCGCAATCTAAAACGTAGCAAGCCTGCAGAATACTGGGATATACTTAATAAAGCAAGTAAAAGCAGAGAACAATGTGGAAATATTTCACTGGATAAGTTTATGAACCACTTTGAAAAACTCGGTGAAAACCCTGAAAGTGAAACTGCAGCTAGTGAGATACTTTTTGATCCAAGAAAGATTTCCCAGTCAAATGAACACATAAACAGACCATTCACACAAAATGAGGTACTAATGCAAATCAAAAACAAAAAGGCATGTGGTATTGATAATGTTATAAATGAATACTTTAAAAAAAACAGGGCCAGGCGGTGTCAGCCTTCTTCTCATGTGATGTAGAGGTACAGCAAGGCAAAAACTTGTGTCTTTTGTTATTTGCTATTTACCTGAATTTTGAACACTGTTAGTCATAATTATAAGGGACTTGACATGGCAGCTGGTGAACTTTACAACAACCTTAGTGATGATGATGTAGAAAATGTATGTTCTACTATATGCTGATGACACTAGAATGATTCAATCAAATACAGATTTCTTGAGTATAGCGGAACTATGTCAACTCTTCAAGGTCTCAATGGAACAATAGCACCAGGCTGCAGAGTGGAGTGATGCTGCTGGCTTTCTGGCACATTAAACAAAATCTACTGTTGGGGATGGTCTCAAGGGCCCTTCTCAAAATGACATCACTAGATAATGTAAAACTTTTGCACTTTGGGGGCCCCTTAGAATGATTCAATCAAATACAGATTTCTTGTTTATAGTGGCACCACCCTAAGATACATCTATGCAAAATTTGAAAAAAAGTTGCTGAACAGTTTCTGTGATACGGCAGTTAACGGCGGACACAGAGTGATGGCAATAGTCCCTTGGACCTTCGGCCCAAAGGACTAAAAACAAGAACATCAATCCATTAAAGAATGCCTACAATTACTTTATATACCTGTATCATACATATAAGAGACCACAAAAAGAGGATTAAACTGCACAGAGCAAATTGTCATAACAAAGCAACGTACCCTGTGGATTCTGTGCGAGTAGACTCTGCATCATAGGATTGGTGAGGTTTCCTTGATTTTTGCCCGAACATTGGTTTGGCACGTTGGTGTTGCCCCCTACTGGAGCTGCAAGGTTCCTAACAGGTGGAGCCTGGATGGGGTTGGGCAGTAGACCAGTCTTCAGTGATCCACCACTCTACAGGTGGCAACATACCAATGTCACTTGCATCACTGAGCAAAACTGTTCCCAACACCAAGTTTTAAGATTTAATATTCAAGTATTTATCTGGGTCCATACTAAATTAAATACTGTTCCCAACACCAAGTTTTAAGGTTTAATATTCAAGTATTTATCTGGGTCCATGCTAAATGAAATACTGTTCCCAACACCAAGTTTTAAGGTTTAATATTCAAGTATTTTTTATCTGGGTCCATGCTAAATGAAATACTATGGCAGTGACAGTGTTGAGTTTGGCTGAACACAAAGTAAAACTATGTATATTATTCAGAAGAGCTAAAACCTAAACACTTTGTGAAGTGACAAAAAATGGATATTCATAAATGAATCCAGCTGAATCTTTCCCATTGTGTACAAATTCAAAATGACTAAAGCTGACCTAAATGTTCATTTATTGATGAGTTGTGTGCAACCTGACAATGTCAATAACACAGTGAATAAATAATGACCACCACACTGGGGGATGTGTTCACAATCTATATTATATTGTTGGTTATGATGTGTCTTGGTAACATTTCTTACTTCCATTTGTACTTTGTCGTCAAAAGCAACTTTGCCAAATATACCATGGCTGCATTTGATACAATTTATACAACTGAACTAATTTACAGATAACACAGAAAGCATGATATTTCTGTTAGTGTCACATAACCTTACACCATTGCTATGTAATTTTTACAATGCTTACCACTGACGTCATCATTTTGTTGTATATGTCTATTGCGTTCTCCCCTGGGATGCAGAAGGTCACTCTGATGTTGGTGCCTTGCAGTGTGTAGCCATTCACAGCGATCTGAGCTGTCTCTGCCTGGTCTGCCATTGCATACTCCACGATGCCAAAGCCAAGCGCCTTCCCGTTCTGCATGCCGAGCTACAACACAGAGGGCACTAGCTAATGTAAAGTACTCCACAAAGCCAAGCGTCTTCCTGTTTTCTGCATGCCAATTACAACACAGAGAGCACTAGTTAATGTAAAGTACTCCACAAAGCCAAGCGTCTTCCTGTTTTCTGCATGCCAACTACAACACAGAGACCACTAGCTAATGTAAAGTACTCCACAAAGCCTTCCCGTTCTGTATACCAACTACAACACAGAGGGCACTAGCTAATGTAAAGTACTCCACAAAGCCAAGCGCCTTCCCGTTCTGCATGCCAACTACAACACAGAGGGCATTAGCTAATGTAAAGTACTCCACAAAGCCTTCCCGTTCTGTATACCAACTACAACACAGAGGGCACTAGCTAATGTAAAGTACTCCACAAAGCCTTCCCGTTCTGTATACCAACTACAACACAGAGGGCACTAGCTAATATAAAGTACTCCACAAAGCCAAGAGCCTTCCCGTTCTGCATGCCAACTACAACACAGAGGGCATTAGCTAATGTAAAGTACTCCACAAAGCCTTCCCGTTCTGCATGCCAACTACAACACAGAGGGCACTAGCTAATGTAAAGTACTCCACAAAGCCTTCCCGTTCTGTATACCAACTACAACACAGAGAGCACTAGCTAATGTAAAGTACTCCACAAAGCCCAGGGCCTTCCCGTTCTGCATGCCAACTACAACACAGAGGGCACTAGCTAATGTAAAGTACTCCACAAAGCCTTCCCGTTCTGTATACCAACTACAACACAGAGGGCACTAGCTAATGTAAAGTACTCCACAAAGCCAAGCGCCTTCCCGTTCTGCATGCCAACTACAACACAGAGGGCACTAGCTAATGTAAAGTACTCCACAAAGCCTTCCCGTTCTGCATGCCAACTACAACACAGAGGGCACTAGCTAATGTAAAGTACTCCACAAAGCCAAGCGCCTTCCCGTTCTGCATGCCAACTACAACACAGAGGGCATTAGCTAATGTAAAGTACTCCACAAAGCCTTCCCGTTCTGCATGCCAACTACAACACAGAGGGCACTAGCTAATGTAAAGTACTCCACAAAGCCTTCCCGTTCTGCATGCCAACTACAACACAGAGGGCACTAGCTAATATAAAGTACTCCACAAAGCCAAGAGCCTTCCCGTTCTGCATGCCAACTACAACACAGAGGGCACTAGCTAATGTAAAGTACTCCACAAAGCCTTCCCGTTCTGTATACCAACTACAACACAGAGGGCACTAGCTAATATAAAGTACTCCACAAAGCCAAGAGCCTTCCCGTTCTGCATGCCAACTACAACACAGAGGGCACTAGCTAATATAAAGTACTCCACAAAGCCAAGAGCCTTCCCGTTCTGCATGCCAACTACAACACAGAGGGCATTAGCTAATATAAAGTACTCCACAAAGCCCAGGGCCTTCCCGTTCTGCATACCAACTACAACACAGAGGGCACTAGCTAATATAAAGTACTCCACAAAACCCAGGGCCTTCCCGTTCTGCATACCAACTACAAAACAGAGGGCACTAGCTAATATAAAGTACTCCACAATGCCCAGGGCCTTCCCGTTCTGCATACCAACTACAACAGTGGGCACTAGCTAATATATAAAGTATTCCACAAAGCCAAGCACCTTCCCGTTCTGCATACCAACTACGACACAGGGCACTAGTTAGTATAAAGTACTCCACGATGCCAAAGCCAAGGGCTTCCTGATCTGGATGGGCTCTATGGGTGAATGTAAGCTAGTAAAGAAAAATGTATTCAACAACTTTTATGCAACCACAAGGGAGACATTTATAAGTAAAAAGTATGCAATACTCTTCTATGTACTATCTGTGGTCAATCAAATGCATCAGAAATGTAACATATATATACATTGCTGCCCTAAACGCCAGAGGGCATAACAGGTAGTAAGTAGTATATCTATATATATATACCGTAGTCATTATTTTTTTAGCATACAGTGTGCTTATGAAATATTTTCAAGGTTACAAAAAAGTGTTTCTCAAATCAGTGTGAAAATAACAAAATGGTAGTTCATTTCCGTTTTTAAAACAAACATGGCACCATCGACACATGTGTCATTCTGAATTAGAAAAGATATTTTTGTCAATTATTTATGGTTACCATGTATTTAAATTACGTCTCATTGGAGAGATAAGTTAGCAGTGGACAACAGAAGACAAACGATCTGCATGACAGTGGTGCTAAGACATGGACAACGTCATCTGCATGATACATTCAAATTTAGTTCAGCCGAGATGACACACGTAACAGAAACTAACTAAAAATAATTTATACATCCACGTGATGGTGATTTTGTGGTTAAAGAGATACTGGAACTTTGCAAATGCTGTGGAGTGTGGATGCAGGTGGAACTTTCTTTCTCATATGGTCAATGGTTGACAGGGAATTACAATATATGATGGATCCTGTCAGACCAACATCAGATACTGCCGGAAAAGGGAGGTGTACGTTAATTAGGGCAAGAGTGCTAAAAAGAATTAACACAGTATATACACAGGTACAAGAGTGACATTTGATCAAAACCGCTGAAAATGTACGAGATCGAGTGGAACAAGGTGCAAACGGAACAAGGTCTGAGTGCTGCAAGTGCTTTCTAGCTGAGGTTTGTGGTGGAGGGCACTGTAAGCCATTTTTTAATGGGTTAGGTCACGGTAAAGAGTAACATCTGAGATTATTTTAATGTTTTTCTCACCTTCCACCGCCCTACCCCCTATTATATAATTGGTACTGTCAAGCTATTGACTGTCTACATAGAAAAACTTCATAATTATTAGTATTTCAAAAGCTTTGGCGCTCTTTTGAAATGAAGTTGGACCATACAGTCTCAAACCTAATTGTAGTTAACCTTTTGAGAACTGTTGGGCCATGTTTCTACTTTACAATGTAGCAAAAATTAAAAGGTCAGCTTTCTACCGAAACAATTCAGCACTGTTCATTATTTTATGACAACCGTCTCTTCTTTATCAACTTTTCAAGTGCAACCATTTGCTTACGTTTGCGGGCTTGTCTTTCTTCCTTTTTAGTAATCCCAATGTTGTTGTACAGTATTTATCAGTTAAAAAAGTGGTCCCTTATTGACACAAAACCACGCCAAACGTACTTCACTGTGTCATTACAAAACACAATGCCTGGTTGATCCATGTTTTTTAGAAAGTCCTTGCCATTACCGACATCTATTTTGAAAGTTTTCGGTAACCAGTCTGCTCAAAATTTGTTCCTGAGTTTCGTCAATTTCTCGAAAGCGAATTTCATAGATTTTATCCAAAAGTGTCATGATGTAGTTGGTTATAGTACACGCACGAGGCCGCCAATTAGCACACCGTTCCGTGGTTCCGCAGCGAGAATACATTGTTTCCACCTAGCGGGAACATCGGAAGGCAGTAAACGAAACAGAGACACCAAAACCTGCATGAAAGCTAACTCTTCTATAGCAATATTGCGAATAAAAATATTTCTTATTAGCTTAAAACAGAACCAAATTAAAGACCTTTGATTATAAGTCTTCGCTTTTTCACGGCACAACAAAGTTGAGCATATTAGGTTGATTATGCTACCCTAACTAACACTGTAGCCTGTAGGTCGCCACTGTCAAGCCAGGAAATGACCTGATTATTAACCAACAGCGAAGTCGCCAGACGCCGATTTGTTGTTTCCTTTCGTGTTTCCCAGAATTGAATTATCCAATACTAATCACTTATGGGTTTCCGGCCGAATGATATCTCTTGGCCAATCAGAGGGCATATAACAGTACTACGTTTGGGACAAACACAACAGTTTTTGGCCTAATTTTTACTCAGCTTTACGACCCCACCCCACACATAAATAAAAAGTCTCCTTGGATCTGGACGAATTACAGGAATGATCCAATTGGATTCCCAAAATACAGAAATCCGCGTTTCCGTGGAACTCTCATCCCTGATATATATACATATAAAAGAAACCTATTTGTACAGGAGAGTCAAAAATTTGCTCTCAGTGGCAGAAAGGTTGCTGACATGTCGACCTCCTCACCTGACAGTATGGGGGTATCACCAGTCGACTGAAGATACCTCGCAATTCCATCACGTTCTTGTATTCAGTTGGCAGCTGGTCCACCAGGAGACAGCTGGAGTGTAGCTGGTCGAAGGAAATTATATGTGGCAGAACAAAGTCGCACTCTAACACAAACGAGTCAATCTTCTTGCCATCCAACTGTCTGCGTACGACATTTGATTTCTCTGGATTGTGAGCAAACTCAACAAAACCATAGCCTTTGCTTGTACCTTTAAAACAGAACATTCCAAGTTGTAGCAGGTGTTGTTTATCACATGCAAGTATTTAACTCATAGTTAGAGCAGGTCAATTGGCATAGTCATATACAAATTATTTATTAAATATGACCCACTCAACTGTTACAATAGCATTGTCAGTTCTAATAACAAAAATATCAGAGATGTAGTAATTAAAGACACAAAATATGTGTCTATTATATGGAGATATTGGTACAAAGTGCTAATGGTACACAACTACCGGTATGTACATGCGTATTGCATAATAGTGTAATATATGTATAATTTTGTGTGTGCATATCAATGGGGCGTATACCGACCTGTGCTGGTTTAGTATTATTTAGTCTTTTTTGTAATATATATGGAATGTAACATTCTGTAAAAAACAGATTCACTGATTCATTCTTTGCTGTATTATCCATTTTTGCTTATGATGAATCGTACATTAGTTATGATTTATGTGTTACTGGTAATCAGAAGCAAAAATTACATAACAAACAAGTCTTATGACACAGACCTCCCGAACTGCGCATGAGGAAAGCACGTTCAATCGCCCCATATTGTGCAACAAGTTCTATGAATTTTTTGTCGCCCATGTCGAAGGGCAGATGGGCAATACACAGCAGGTTCTCAGTAGGGTGTATCTTCACTTCCACGTCTGTGTCCAGCAATTTACAGTTGACCCGCTCTGCAACTACCTCCTCTGCTTCTTCGCCGTGCAGCAGAGTTACTACAGCTACAAGTTAAGTATAACAATTCATATAATTTCCAGGCATAGAACAGAAAATATTTCTAGATATTTATAAATGTTGTATTTGTTACATATATAGGTTCAGCATTAGTGAGGTAACTGTTCAAAACAGGTATTCATGCCACCTGTAAGTTTAGTAATAAATCATAAGTACTCAACCTACATTTTCAATTCAGACTTCAAATGTTGCCTGTTATTCACATGTGTCAACTTTCACACAATCATGTTCATGATGTTGGTGAGGCCGGTTCATTATCTTTTCATAAACTGCACATAGAAACTGACTAAGACCCCCATACCAGATCGCAAAGAACTAACAATTATTTAAACAGATTATAACAAGTTGCTAACAGTAAGACATCCTCTTCATATCTATTAATTATTCTTAATGCAATTGGTTAAATTCAGTAATATGCAGTTTATGTTAATGGAGATACAACTATAGCAAAAAATACTGTAAATGTTAATTAGCTCTATAACTTATAAAGTAATTAAAATAGTGAATATAGAAGCCTGATGTACCATGTAAATTAAAATCCTGTAAGTTCATGTGCAATTCCATAGATTTTGTTTCAGTGACATCTGCTATTTGGTATAAAACAAACACATACCAGTTCTAGTCTTTTTGCTGATGGATATGTTTTTTACACTGCGACCTCCAAGGTACTCCTTCACTTCCTGCAAAATCAAACATTTAAAAGTAAGAATATAAAAAACAACCATCTTTTGTTCCAAGTTAACCAACCATAAATGCTAATAAACAGAAAACTGGTGTATGCAAGAGTCAATCAGTGACGTTTGATTATGTGTTACATGTTTAAACAGACATGTTAGACTTTTGTGCAAGTACAAGACGCAAATACTTACATTGTATTAATTACGATGTTATAATAAATTGCCCAGGAACAATAATATAATTCATGAGAGATAGATTTCATAAAAGTACTCAAATTAGACATGATTATGATAGTACAAAGAGGCAGGTTGGACAAAACGTAAACATCTTCGTGCACAAGCAATTTCAGTCACATATAGAAATGATTAATAGTTACTTCTTCCTTACGTAAATGCATAATCCCATTCTGGAGCATTGTCGCAATGTCGATGAAGTTGGTATTGGAAATGGTGTTGATGAAGTTGGTGTCTAACCAAAACGTCCAAAAGTAATGGTGTTGAAAAGAGAATGTTTTGCTAAACACTTTGTTCTTGACAAATTGGATACAGTATTTCATATTTTTTTATAGACGTGATGGTTCGTTTTAAAATAAAACAATCCTTTTGTAACTTTACTTTAGCCTGTTTACTGTTAGTTTAGGTGTATTTAAATTTTAATTTATAACTACAATTCATGACATGTCCCATTGTTTATCAACTTTATGGCAATGCATCAATGACTGAGCATGTTGTATTTGTAAATGTGAATTCCGAACCTAGATGTGTATTCGTTACAGTTTGCATATAATTTGTTTTACTATTATACTAGCGTTAGTGGCCGACTAGGCTGGGACTTGGCCTGGGAGGCTGGGAAGGAAGTACAATATGTTAGAGCGATAATATGGTACGTTGGCATTTTACTATATCAAAATGTAGGCCAGACATTAGTAATACTTACATTATATGTTACAGGCGGAATGTCATTAATTATGAGTTTCCTGTTTTTGTTAAACTCTGCTCTGGCACGCTTCAAAGCGGACGATATGTCGTCATCGGTCAGAGGGACCGTTTCACTGGCTTCGTGAAGTTCGTCAGTTTCGGTTTGCATTTTTAAGTTTTCTTCGACTGCAGCAGGTAGCGTCGTCTCTTGAGCTTGTTGCGAATCATTCTGTGATTCTTGTGCATGTTCCATAGTTTGCGCATCATCTGTTGCTGTCGGATCTACACATGCTTCAGCATCCCATGAAGACATATTTTGAGTTATTACAAAGTTAGATAACCCTACCGCCTACCAAAACGACTATTTTCGTAATTCTTTCCCACCATGCAACAGGAATGCGAGGACGTCACGTGCCAAACTGCAATCCGAAGAACATTGAAATTGCAGTGCGCAAACCTAAAATTAAACAACTTTACCATTTTATTTGCCAATATACTTAATTAATACCAGTTTTTGCAGAAGTATGTAGTTGCATTTTGTATTGGCGCGCGAGCATTTTAGCATGGAAATTAAGTAGAATGTCACGTCACGTACTACATTAGCACATGTGTGATTGTGTATTGTATATGTAGGCCTACTGCAGTTTGTAATTTGCAGTGCACTGAAGTGCCTTCAATTTTGATGTTCAATTCATTTAAACAGTGCAGTATTTCGTGTATTGTCGTGTGTAATTTTGTTAATTTATGTGTACTGTAGTGTAGTGTAGTATGCTGTGCTGCACCTGCTGTTATGCAGCAAGTATATTAATGTAGTGACAAAATACAACGATTAATTCTTGAACCGCGTTGTCCATATCACTCATACATCTGATTATAAATATTTATTTGTTATTTATAACACGTATCCCATTTCAATATCATAACTGCCAATGCTAAACCCACAGGAGCTATTATTAACCCTCTATTGTGCATACACACACATAAACGATGTACACGCTGGTAACATAAATCTTATAAGACGGCAAAATGTAATCCATATGGTTATATCTAAGTCCAGCGTTTCATATTACTAGTCTCACTTAGACATGTGCCTACGGCCCACGAAGGCTAGGGGCCCACGAAAAAATACATACTCGAGCATATTATTTGTAAACTGATCGAATATTCCCGAAATCCAGTTAACAAAACCTGATTTGGCCAATGCTGGCTACTGTATACATTTCATTGGTACTTCATTGGCCCAATGAATGTGGCAAGTTGGGAATAATCATGATGTAGGCCCTACAAGTTTGAATGTTTAACATACATTATACAGGTGTTATTATATAACTTACTATAAAGGAGAAAATCGTCAAAAGCACATTCCCCGTCTTCAGATGTCATGATTGACAGCTCGACAGCGCGACAAAAATTAAGCGGGGTCACACTGAAGCTCCAGCAAAAATATTCAGCAGGATACCCTACGCCCCCCGTCTTCCGATGACATGACATGGCAGCGAAGTCATGCTGAAGCTCGGCTCAGCCTTCCCCATATTTATTTGTTTTGGCGCCAGTGGATTTTTTTGGCAAGCCTTCAACGGGGTTCATTTGGAGGTTTGGGCCTCCCCTAGACTATCTTCTCTGGATCCACACTTGGGTTTACTTAGGGCCTACGAAAATGCCGGGTGCCTACTGCCTATAGGACCCACAAGATTAATCCACCACTATTCTATCCAAAGGACCACACAAAAGATTCGAGTTTACTATATTTTGGTGGCTACATACATTGGATATCAGTCCGACCGCCGCGTGCGATATAGGCTAGCTGTACTTCTCTCTTCTTTCATTAATCTTTCTTATGGGTCGACAACTACTGACATGTCGGGGGAAAGAGATTTGCGCTGCTTGGGGTTTGAAGAAAGTAGAAACAAAGTATAAACAAAGTAGACATGCAATTAAGGTAGCCTAACTGTGACCACAACTGTATGCGGGGGTGCCCACAACCCTGTCCCGCCGGCAAGCTGAGCAGGTACCCTACTGGTGCCACAGGCCCGCGCACAGTTGCTTAGAATGAAGGTGCCAAGTGTGGGGATGGTTTAATAGAATATTATGTACTATAAAATTCTAAGGAATTTCTGTACAATTCTGTAAAAAAACGCGTCGTAAATATTAATAATAAATTATACAGATTTATATATATTTATAAATAAATTATATATATATACATATAGATATATAGATATATATATCTTTATGAATGTCCTTATATGTAACCACGTTTAAATGCGTGCAAGATACATTTCTTACAGGTTTGTTCAGTTTGAACACGTTGTTTTTGTACGGTGATAGGACACAACCCGGGTTTAAAAAAATGATATATAAGATTAATAATTGACAGATTACCGTCCAGTTCTACACACGTCCGAAGTGTAGCTTGTGAATATTGTAGCTGTGCCGTATGCGTATAGCTCCATACCTTCAAATTTGACGAGATTCAATCACTGCATCTATCCCGGTGTCGATGACGGCACAGCTACAATATATCTTCAATTTCTTCTTGTTCAATATACCCCGTTTCGCGGTGTGGGAATAAAAAACAAATCTTCGATGAGAATGCAAAATTAATGTAACAAGAATTCAACAGGGGGCGCGCATTGCCAAAGATGGTGGAACGGTTAAGTGTACTATCTTCCTTTAACCTCTTTGGGAAACTGAAGCGGAGTAAACTGTCTTATCCTTAACTTCTTTGGTTAACACACGTGTCGGACGCTGGGCAAAACACATGATGCTCTACTTAATTGGTCTTGGATTAGGTGATGCCGAAGACATCACATGCAAAGGACTAAAGATCATAAAAAATGCGAAGAGGGTGTATTTAGAAGCATACACATCAATATTAACAGTTGGAAAAGAAGCGCTTGTAAGCAGTTCAAGAACAAGTTGTAGATCGAGTAGCGGCTACGCGCGCTTGACAAGCGTAATCAAAACGCGCTGCGCTGATAGCCAATTTAGATTTCGCGCAGTGTTCACCAATCTTGTTCAAGTGTCCCACTTGAAAATTTAAAAACTAATAATTTACAGTACATTATTTTTTTTAATTACCTATAATCATATGATTATTACTTGTTAACTGACACGCACTATATCTCAACTGGATAGCAATATTGTTAAATATTCGCACAACAGATATTGCCAGCAGTCAACATAACCAATTATTCCACTGGTGACAGTGTATAATTTTGTTTGTTAATTATTCAAGCATCATAACTATAAAGTCCTAACTTAATTTACAGTGATATAACATTGATAGTTTTAAGCTGGTTCTATCATCACAGTTCTAGAAGAAATCTAACAAAACAGCAGCCAATAACAAAAAACCTAATGTGTGCTTCTCTTACTTTGATCAGTCAATCTAGTCTAGTCTACGATTATACCCAGTTCTGCATAGGCGCCAACTGTTGCCATTTAGTCAAAAGTCTTACAAATTAGTGACCTGTGTATCTGAAATTGGACGTCTCTAAGGAGTACATTATATATCGGACAGACCTGAGGCCGAGTACATTTTCACGAGTACGAATATGAGTACATTGACGATGGATGTGTACGAGTACGGGTACATTGCTAAAGTACGAGTAAAAGTTCGAGTACATTTAAAAAATATTAAATGTATTTTATAATTATTAATGTAATTAATATAACTCGGCACAAGTGAATATGCAATGGCAGTTGATAATTTTTTTATGACGAAAACACAAAAATCTCAATTTCATCAACAATGAAATTCACTTCGTTGGGATTCATTTCAGTAGCATTCTATGATCGTATCATCTATTTTCCATTGCACCGAATGAACATGAGTTGTTCAAAGGTTGAGTCTCAGGGCGGAATACTTTCCCGACTATGCTGAATACCCTTTCAACTGGGGCTGATGAGGCTGGAATGCTGAGATGATGAGGGACCAATTGAGCCAGAGTTGGAAAATTGTTGCAATGAACCTTCCACAACTGCAGTGGGTCATTGTGACGATCTGTACATGGCTAATTGAGGTATTCGTTCACCTCTTCAATCAGCAATCTGCCGATATTAGAAGTTTGCAATATACATATATTCAGATCGTAGACTACTGGTTTGCATACTATGTTGTGCTGAAGTGACTGAACTCAAATCAGTTATAAAGGTGTTGTTCCCTTCACAAAAGGTATTGTACCCTTCTCAAAAAACATAAAAACAAACTAATTAAAACAAAAACTAAAGTACCAAATCCAGTTCACAATTTATTTATACACTCATTCAATGTGGTGCTTGTGCCTGTAACTTACTTTAACATGATATTCACTTGGAAATGTACAAATAAGCTACAAATTTGTTATTGTGTTGAACTTGGCTGCTGAGTTATTTCATTAGTTAAACTGTTCATGTTTTTATACCTCTACAGGATGCAATCTTCATTTGACAAATGTCTTGTGAATATCAGATCAGTTCTAGTCACATTTAAAGAGCGACTCTTGCTAATATTTTAGCTGTGCCTAAGTCTCATTAGATTTAGTCAAATATGTATCCAATGTTTAGTTGGCAATTTCCCTTTGAACAGCAAATTAGCTAATGTATATAGTCATATGTACAGGTTTGTTTATGGTGTTATATTTATGTTACCATGGTGTTTTGACAGGTGTGTGTCAGTAAGGATTGGCACCTATGATCATGATGCTGGTTTTTACAATTTCGACAAACCTGTGTTACATGAAACATCTGGTTAAGGATTAGGTTTCGCATCAACCTAAATAAACAATATTATAATATAAAAGTGGTTTTCATAATCTAGTGTCTCTTGTAACAATAAGATACTATGGTTAATGTGTTTTCATAGCATTGATTAGAATGTGTTTTCTGTTGTAGGAAGAGTTCTATGGGCGCAGTGTGGTATTGGCTGACAGACAGATGGTGGAACAACATTCAGGTCGGTCTTGTTTTTGGTAAAGTTACACTGAAGATGAGTCAGACAGGACAGAATTAGCAAGTATATTATAAAGGTGGGATGGGCCATTATTCTATGGAGTATTTTGACATTCATTGTAGACATGTTATTCTATTTCCAAAGAGTTGTTTTCAGTAATTTCACAAAATGGCAAGAGTGAAACAGTCATTTCTAGTAATGCCTAAAATTACATACTAGGTCATTTCTAAAAATTAGTCATTACAAAAATTTATTGATTATGCAGTTTGCCTGTAACATTACTTAATCCTCTTCATGTGGGTTCACACATAAGGCCGACACCAAAGAACGCCAATGTTGCCTGCCAGCTGCCAGCTTTGTTACTTGGTCCCAGCTCCACCCGGGTGTCTTCATCTCCCGCTCCACTGATCTCCTCCATGTCTCCTTGGGTCTCCCCCTCGCTCTCTTGCCACCAGGGGTCCAGTGCATGGCCACTCTTGGAATGGATGTCAGCAGCATTCTGCAGATGTGTCCAATTCATCTCCATTTACTGCATTTAACCTCGAGATACATGAGCTGCATGCCTGTCCTTTCATGGAGTTCCATGTTAGAGATTTTATTTGGCCAGTAGTTTCGCAAAATCCTCGTGAGACACTTGTTTAAAAAAAACTTCCAGCAGCATCTGCCATATATATGCCTTTGGTGACCTTCCATAACATATAACCACATATAAATAAACTGATGTGGTGAATGTTCTAGATGTGATATTAGAAGGCGCGGAGGAGGAGGATATTGCCTTCTTGGTCGTTGGTGATCCATTTGGGTAAGTTCAGCATCATATCTTTCTTTGACATATTGATTCCAATATTTTATTTAATAGTTACTAAAGAATCTTAAATATACTAATTATGCTACAAAATGGCAACAGTAATAAAGCATGTCGACTAGATACTATACACTGAATGAAACGACTAGATACTATACACTGAATGAAACGACTAGATACTATACACTGAATGAAACGACTAGATACTATACACTGAATGAAACGACTAGATACTATACACTGAATGAAACGACTAGATACTATACACTGAATGAAACACATTAAATGTGTGTGGCAAAATACCAAATACGTACTTTTACTTCAATACTTATCTTTTAGCACTTAGCAGTTTACCAGCTGGACTACCCAGTTGTCTTATATCTAACTAGTAATAACATCTGAAGAGTAATAGGAATAATGCATTGTGTGTTGACTTTACGAGACATTATTGAGAGGTAATGCTGGAGTAACGTCCACACACCGTGTGTTATTCTCATTATTGAGAGCTAATGCTGGAGTAACGTCCACACACAGTGTTATTCTCATTATTGAGAGCTAATGCTGGAGTAACGTCCACACACCGTGTGTTATTCTCATTATTGAGAGCTAATGCTGGAGTAACGTCCACACACCGTGTGTTATTCTCATTATTGAGAGCTAATGCTGGAGTAATGTCCACACACCATGTGTTATTCTCATTATTGAGAGCTAATGCTGGAGTAACGTCCACACACCATGTGTTATTCTCATTATTGAGAGCTAATGCTGGAGTAACGTCCACACACCGTGTGTTATTCTCATTATTGAGAGCTAATGCTGGAGTAATGTCCACACACCATGTGTTATTCTCATTATTGAGAGCTAATGCTGGAGTAACGTCCACACACCGTGTGTTATTCTCATTATTGAGAGCTAATGCTGGAGTAATGTCCACACACCATGTGTTATTCTCATTATTGAGAGCTAATGCTGGAGTAACGTCCACACACTGTGTGTTATTCTCATTATTGAGAGCTAATGCTGGAGTAATGTCCACACACCATGTGTTATTCTCATTATTGAGAGCTAATGCTGGAGTAACGTCCACACACCATGTGTTATTCTCATTATTGAGAGCTAATGCTGGAGTAACGTCCACACACTGTGTTATTCTCATTATTGAGAGCTAATGCTGGAGTAACGTCCACACACCGTGTTATTCTCATTATTGAGAGCTAATGCTGTCTGTTATTCTCAATGTATAATTGCAAATCTTGCAGTTCTTGTACCACAATATTGAACAAATTTGCAGTTCTCTGTAACTGTCAGTACCTTTTCACAAAGATCATGTAGCTTTGAATGGTAGTTCGCAGTAAATGCATGTTTTGTACAGTTGTTCAAAGCTAAATAATCTGTTCACTGATCAGCTGGTTTACTCAACTTGCAAAACTTGTACAATATAAGCTGATTTCTCATAGAAATGCTTAAAAAATGGCCGTATGAAGTTACTTTTAACAAACTGTTATTATAAATCCTTTGTTGTGTCATAGACATCAACCAACCTAAACCACGGACGAATTGCTGCCATATCATTACTGCCAAGTATAGTGCAATATCCAGCAGAAATCATTCACTATCATCCAGAAAAATTTAATTATCTTCCTAAGCTGTTGAACTGCATTTTGTATGACATACATTTTTGAACACAAGGTGGATACCGCCGTTGTATAATAGTTGATGCGACGGCGTGTTCCACTCTGTAGAGCCACAACCCACTCAGACCTGGTCTTGCGAGCAATAGAGAAGAAAATCAAGTACCGCGTTGTGCACAACGCATCCATCATGAATGCCGTCGGTTGCTGCGGACTGCAGGTACTAGTCACATGACTATCTTTTAAAACCCACAGTTAACTATTTTAAAACACTTAGAGGGAGGTAGTCTGTTCCTCGTTGTTATATTAATTAATATAATGTTCCTAGAATAAATATATTGAAGGTATGCTGCCCACCAAATTGTGTTAAGTAAGCCCAAAACAGTGTTTGCCATTTGTATTTTGCGTCTGCTAAATGTATATATTTTAAACAACTCTTGGCGATTCAGTGGACACTGGTTCATTTAACACAAAGCTCATTGATTTTCAGTGCAACACCCAATTCAGCGAACTGCCTATTAATAATGGCCACTCAGACTTAGTCCATGTAACAGAACAGACAGCCTCTGTTTAAGAAAGTTATCATTATTTATTAGTGAAGTTTGCAAAACAAAAATATTAATTACATTGTATAAATTAAAGTTGCAGCCCAGAAAGAAGCTGACATTGAAGTCAAATGGTTACTCCTTATAAATAGTGACCAATATATGAAAATGTTATATTCAGTATTTGTATTTCACAGTTTGTCCTCATAGTTTAAATGTGTGATTGTCACCAGTATATTTTAAAACTGATTCTAACAACAATAGCAAACAAACTGATGTTATGTTTTTTATTTTGACCATTTTCTATTGTTGCAGCTGTACAACTTTGGAGAGACGGTGTCGATTGTGTTTTGGACAGAGACTTGGCGTCCCAACAGCTTCTATGATAAAATAGCACAGAACAGAAAACACAAGCTGCACACATTGTGTTTGTTAGGTAAAGTCTCCTTAAAATTGATAATGTCATATCTTTTTAATGTTGTCTGATACTGTTATGTCTATTGTAACTAATATATCATTAAAGTGCATTGCAGATTATTATGACTCGGCATTTTGTCAAAGGTTATAAATATAGGCTACCCATAAAATGTAATGTTTTCAGAATAATTATATCGATTGCAACCCACAGGAGATAATCTACACCAATAAACTTACATAGCAAACCAATACTGTATCCAGCTACAGAAAGTAACGTTGTATAATCTCATAATATCACTAGAATATTTATATACGAAGGAGGAGTTTATCATATCAATTTCAATTGGTAGACGCGTTGGTTTGGTGTCATTTATTTTACAATCGGGCGACACCGGATCAAACCTAACACCAAACCATTGATTTTCTTGACACTTCTGTTTTCACTAAGTAATATAAACCAAATAATTGTTATACTATAATGCACTGTTTGTATTTTTTTGAAATAATTTTTGTAGTAATTATTTATTTGTCACAAAAATATGGTAATTATATATAACGATGTTGAATGTTTCTAAATTTTATTTATCCAGACAAATCACAATTTGTTTTCACATATGTAATTACAATATGTTACTGTACAATATATAATTAATAAATTATATATCCATTACATTATATTTGTGTGGATAAATAAGATTGAGAAATATACAAATGCATCGTTATATACCTGTATATAATTACCATATTTTCATTTTATGGCAAATAAATAATTATTACAAAAATTAAATATTTTTAAAATGTGCATCACAACAGTGTATAAAAATTATTTGATTTATATTACTTCGTGAAAACATAAACAAACTGTCCAAAAAATCAATGGTTTGGTGTTAGGTTTGAACCAGCATCGCCTGATTATAAAATTAATGACACCAAACCAACGCGCCTACCAATTTAAGTTATGATAAATTGTACAACTCCTCCTTCATATATCAATATTCTAGTGATATTATAAAATGTTACTTGATGTAGCTGAATATCTGTTTGCTATGTAAGTGTATTGGTGTAGATTATCTCCTGTGGGTTGCAATCGATATAATTATTCTGAAAACGAGCCGAAGGTCTGCGATACCTTGTCGGCTTGTAGGTCAATTCGCATTCATTGTTTTGAATAAAATTGGATTCAAGTGGAACCATAAGATAACTGCTTGTTCCTCTATGATGACTAGTGTTTGTATTACTTTGGAATATCACACAATAACTCATTCTGACATTCGTTTCGACCCAAAAGCTATTCTTGTAAACATGCTCTGAATGCACGGAAGGGGGCGGCCTAATGCGAGTATATGTTGTCTGACGTCACGAAATTCGATTTAAAATCGAATTTATGCTACAAACGTATTTTTCTGTATTTTTTATGTTCTTAAATGTTACATACAATGTTGCACTTTGTGTACACATGGAAAATGGATTTAGCTAATGCCTTGTTTTTATTCCCATTAAACAACTGTCGTGTCTTAAAAAAGTACTCCTCCTGTCTTGATAAAACGTACAGTATATTATGTCTGTATAGGAAAAGAGGGTCACTACATAATAATCAATTTGCGTGATGGTAACCATTCTATATACTGGACTGTTTTTGTACTAAAGCACAAGCCACAAAACTCTTAGCAAAACAGTTTACAAATACTGTTATTTATGAGTCCTTTGTTGTCATACTATTGTGATCTTAACCTTGTTATATTTAGCTGCAGCTTTTAAAGCCAATATGGTGTCACACCTGCCTGTCAAATGTACTGTTTGTTGCAGATATAAAAGTGAAAGAACAATCTATAGAGAACATGATGAGGTAAGGTCTGATTCGTAACAAAATATACATCCATATTTTTGTTATATTGTGTTTTGGATAACCTATTAATCAATGTAATTATCTGCACAGTACATTTCAGTAACAAAACAGTTTGTGCCTTCCTGATGACGGTAATCAAGTAAAGATATGACACCATGAGTCGTAACTAACATGTCGGCAAATATATTCAGTTTCAAATAGTAAATCTGTTCTTTTTTAGACATTAGTTTATCAGAATAATATTTGCGTTCCCAGTTATCCGACCAACCCTGATCAACATAGTTGACCTTTGTAGTTCTTATGACATAATTTATTTGTGACCCTTTATAGAACCAAACACAAGGAAAACAATCTGCTTTTGACTCTTTGACTTCAGCAGTTAAAATACAAGAAATTGTTTTTCTGATAATCTTAACCCAACAATAAAAATTACCAAGAAAATACTACACGGAGGTCCTTCAGTGTAATCAACTGTACATTTGTAGAGGTCGGCCGATCTATGAGCCTCCACGGTTCATGACAGTTGCCCAAGCTGCCACACAACTGTTGGAGATAATTGAAGAACAGAAAAAGTTGGACAAAGAGAGTTTAGGTAGGAATCACTATCTTAGAAAATGTAGTGATTTAGTTGTTTATTACTTTGGCAGAAGTTGATGTCTTCCATTGCTTAGACATGACGATGTCTAAGCAATGGAAGACATCAAACATCACTCACCCACCCATCATACACCCACTCACCCACCCATCCACTCACGCTCACTCACTCCAAGCCTTAGGAAGCAGGTAAGTCTTCGACAAAAATGTGCCATTGCCATTGGTCTGCATACTGCCTGGTATCCCATGTCTGGCTACTTGCCTTCATATCTTTCTCCGTGGTCCTTGTCCATGTTTCTTTAAAGCAACTCCTACTAACAGCTATCTAGTTGTCGGCCATCTTGCAGTTTACTTTCTAGTGAGCCTGACATTCTCTTGGATTAAAAAAACTTGGCAGGTATAGTTTGTTGCAAGATTTCAATAAAACTGTATAACAAATTTGTACAAACAAGCGACAGTTTTGTTTTTGTGTGAAACGAGAAGAAGCCATCATGGTGTGTCTGGGTTAATATGTCGAGAAGAAGCCATCATGGTGTGTCTGGGTTAATATGTCGAGAAGAAGCCATCATGGTGTGTCTGGGTTAATATGTCGAGAAGAAGCCATCATGGTGTGTCTGGGTTAATATGTCGAGAAGAAGCCATCATGGTGTGTCTGGGTTAATATGTTTTATCTTTATTTCAGCGTACACAGCCGAGACAATATGTGTTGGCCTTGCAAGAGTTGGAACAGACACGCAGGTGATCAAAGTGGCAACTTTGAAAGAAATGACATCACTTGACCTAGGAGGACCTCTGCACTCCTTTATCATCACCGGTGACCTTCACCCATTGGAGGTGGACATGCTAAGACAATTCACAGTCGACCCGTCAATACTGCCATAGTGTCTGGGCATGTCATGCTTTAGAAACAATGAGGCAGAACCACCCATATGATCAACTACTAATCACACAAATCTGTTTCTGGACCATTCAAAGCAGATGCTGGTTTACTGTTTTAGCAATTTGACTTTTCACTTGATCAGTTACTGCAACTGAAGTCTTATGTTCTGTCCATGAGGATCCTCAGTCAAAATAAATGTCTATTAATAACTACATGACCTGAAGTTTGAACCTGATTATCATGCACAAGTTTGCTTTCATTGCAGACAATACACACACGCACGCACACTAACAAATGTGAAGTTTACTAACTATGTAAACACAGATCTGGTTGACTAGATATTATGTAATCAAATTCAGCTATATTGGATATAAATTTAAAATCACTGATTGTATGATGCATTGTGTATAGCAGTATGAACTGAGGGCAATGCAAATAAATTATGATACATGGCTTACTAAACAAACATTTGCATTTAGAGCTCCCGAGAGTAAAAACATCACTACTAGTGGGGGTTCGTTTGAATTCCCCATTTAAGAGATTGTTTAAAATCATAAAACAAACCCCTTTTTTAAGAGTAGGTCTGTTAAGCTGTTGAGTATTTGTGATGTACCTTAGGGGGTGCAGTTGCAGATTTTTGTGAACTTCAATGGGGTGTAATTGGAGGTTTTAGGGTACTGAAACCGATGTTAAACATAATAGTAACTTAATATTGTTGTAGCTCATAATTCCGGTTACGTTCAATGTAAACTGATTTCATATATTAATAATTCCACTGCAATCTTAATAATGATAGAATCTTTAATATGCCAAGAGATTTTCTGGCCTATGCAACAAAGTACATTTACATTGAAAAATTGCGAAACAGCACAAAGGAAGACCGCATTTTATTTTAATCAAAATGCAAAAGGTTGTCTAGAAAATGTGATTGAAGAAAGTAGGCAGTCAGTTTCAACAAAGAAAAATGTAGTTTTGCAAAAAAAACAAGTACATTCATGAAATTATGCTGAAATAGAACATTATTGGCACAATGACTAAGCAATAGAACTTATGCAGTGTGTGGAGTACATCAAAACCACACCTGGAAGACATCTTACAGCAAACAAGACTACTTAACTTTTTTGGGTTCATTTATTCATTACAGTTCCTATTATCATATCAAGAGGTAAATTTTACCTGTCGAATCTCTTGCTATACTGTCAAGATTGCATCATGAGAACTAAGGATGCCGTGATAGAATGCTGTGCAAACAAGGGGAATTACGTGCTTTTACTCATATAATGATATCATTCTACAAGAACTTTATGAGTAAAGTGTATACCTTTCCAGGGCAACCTGGACAAAAATAACCTGAACAGCGAGATGACCATAGTAGCATGATTAACTCCTCTATGTGACAGTAATCTCGGACTGTCCTGGGTGACATTAGTTTAGAACAAAACACAAGATCAGAAAGTTCAAAACACGACCGAAATCAAAGATAACAGGCCTGACTGATAGCCTACAGGAATGTGCTACAACAACGTCCTATTGATCTACTTAAAATCGTCCACCGATTCACACATCACGGGAGTGACTGACTGATCATGTGATAGAGCAGTTATCGTCGTCGTCATAACTTGAATCGTCATCATCATCAGACATCATCCCGTCATCACTGTCTATCAGATACATTCCGTGTTGAACCACTTGTTCTGCCACTGACGCATGTTCTCGCGGTTGTGGGAGCTGAAGTGGCTGGACGGGTCTCGACACTTCCACAGGCCTCGGGATGGCTCGTACAGTTCGTACAATCTGCAGACATCCAGGACAATGATGCATATAGCTATCGGAACATTCTGCAGATAAGCTGTTGGAAACGTGACTTATCACAATGTTCCAAGACAAAACCAGATTCCGCATAATGCCCTAGTGACATGAAGGCACTTATTACTGCCACCAGTCGCAGTATTCCCGTGGCAGAACGTGGCTAGTAATGGAGAGTAATTGTACTTGACGTCAAAATTAACTTTCTATTATTTCATGCATATTTCTGTGATGGCAATATCATAAGATGGTTTCTGGGATGAATTAATTGGTGTAGTTTCTTCACAACCAGTCAGCCAGTCATGCATGACCACGGCACTAGTCATTTGGTCTGCTGATGGCCAGGTGTTAATCATCTCATTTTGGTGATAGTTAATTGGTGAAAGTTTGGGGTGATTTTAAGATGACGTATGTGTGGCTTTGATAGAAAAAATAAACAAGCCATCTACAGCCAGGTACTCCTTTATACAACTTGGAAAATGACTTCAAGATGATTTGAACCAATGCAACTTCCCAAATTATATTACAACAGTCAGTATTGTAATTATATTATAACAGTCAGTATTGTAATTAGTAGCTTTTATTGCGAGCAGTTTTGTAGAACAAAGAAGTGATTCCAGATTCATTCACTGTTGACCAATAAATCAATCTGTAAACGTGAACATGAACATAAATACCTGAGGACCTCCAAATGCGCTCTCATCGTCAAAGTTGAATTCCACCTGTCGCACATCCTCGTCATTGTTTCTCGTGTACAGCTCATGCTCAATTGTGTCTTTGATGATCATGCGCACCACCACAATCTACACAAACAAGTCATCCCTGTTGTCATCCACTGTTTAATAAGGAACACCCACACAAACACCTCATGCACAAGTCATCCCTGTTGTCATCCACTGTTTAATAAGGAACACCAACACAAACACCTCATGCACAAGTCATCCCTGTTGTCATCCACTGTTTAATAAGGAACACCAACACAAACACCTCATGCACAAGTCATCCCTGTTGTCATCCACTGTTTAATAAGGAACACCCACATAAACACCTCATGCACAAGTCAGTCCTGTTGTCATCCACTGTTTAATAAGGAACACCAACACAAACACCTCATGCACAAGTCATCCCTGTTGTCATCCACTGTTTAATAAGGAACACCCACATAAACACCTCATGCACAAGTCATTCCTGTTGTCATCCACTGTTTAATAAGGAACACCAACACAAACACCTCATGCACAAGTCATCCCTGTTGTCATCCACTGTTTAATAAGGAACACCCACATAAACACCTCATGCACAAGTCATTCCTGTTGTCATCCACTGTTTAATAAGGAACACCAACACAAACACCTCATGCACAAGTCATTCCTGGTGTCATCCACTGTTTAATAAGGAACACCAACACAAACACCTCATGCACAAGTCATCCCTGTTGTCATCCACTGTTTAATAAGGAACACCCACACAAACACCTCATGCACAAGTCATTCCTGTTGTCATCCACTGTTTAATAAGGAACACCCACACAAACACCTCATGCACAAGTCATCCCTGTTGTCATCCACTGTTTAATAAGGAACACCCACACAAACACCTCATGCACAAGTCATCCCTGTTGTCATCCACTGTTTAATAAGGAACACCCACATAAACACCTCATGCACAAGTCATTCCTGTTGTCATCCACTGTTTAATAAGGAACACCCACATAAACACCTCATGCACAAGTCATTCCTGTTGTCATCCACTGTTTAGTAAGGAACACCCACACAAACACCTCATGCACAAGTCATCCCTGTTGTCATCCACTGTTTAATAAGGAACACCCACACAAACACCTCATGCACAAGTCATCCCTGTTGTCATCCACTGTTTAATAAGGAACACCCACACAAACACCTCATGCACAAGTCATCCCTGTTGTCATCCACTGTTTAATAAGGAACACCCACACAAACACCTCATGCACAAGTCATCCCTGTTGTCATCCACTGTTTAATAAGGAACACCCACATAAACACCTCATGCACAAGTCATCCCTGTTGTCATCCACTGTTTAATAAGGAACACCCACACAAACACCTCATGCACAAGTCATTCCTGTTGTCATCCACTGTTTAATAAGGAACACCCACATAAACACCTCATGCACAAGTCATCCCTGTTGTCATCCACTGTTTAATAAGGAACACCCACACAAACACCTCATGCTCTAGTCATCCCTGTTGTCAACCACTGTTTAATAAGGAACACAGACTCAAATATCTGTCATAAAGTTTAGTTATTATTAACAACACATCTTGGGTAACAAAAATAACTAAAACAATTGCCCGAAAGATTAGTTTATGTTGTCCCTTGTCCATATTTAGTGTTGTCACAAATCAGGTACTGTCATTCTATTGATGTCATTTTACTAGCAATGCCAACCAACGACTATGCTAGTTGATCCCTGCCACTTGCCATGCCACTCGGCTAGATGTGCCACTGGGGTACTGTGTCATACCATTTAGACAGCCATGCTGGCTGGCCATGCCCGGCCAGTTGGCTAGCCAGCCAGGCCAGTTAGGTACTCATGGCAGGCCAGTTCGCTAGCCATGCCAGGCCAGTTCGCTAGCCATGCCAGACCAGTTCGCTAGCCATGCCAGGCCAGTTCGCTAGCCATGCCAGCCATTGCCAGGCAAACTGGCTAGCCATGCCAGGCCAGTTGTCTAGCAGTGCCAGGCAAGTTGTCTAGCTGTGCCAAGCTGGTTCGGTCACCATTCCAGGCCAGTTGGCTACTCATGACAGGCCAGATGGCTAACCATGCCAGACAAGTTGTCTAGACATGCCAAGCTGATTTGCTCATCATTCCAGTCCAGTTGGCTAGCTACATCCAGCTAGTTGGGTAGCCATGCCAGGCCAACTGGTTAGTAATGTCAGGCCAGTTGGCTAACCATGCTGGGCCAGTTGGCTAACCATGTCAGTCCAGTTGGCTAACCATGCCAGACAAGTTGTCTAGATGTGCCAAGCTGATTTGCTCACCATTCCAGTCCAGTTGGCTAGCCACACCCAGCTGGTTGGGTAGCCATGCCAGGCCAACTGGTTAGTAATGTCAGGCCAGTTGGCTATCCATGCTGGGCCAGTTGGCTAACCATGTCAGTCCAGTTGGCTAACTGTGCCAGGCCAGTTGGCTAGCCATGCCAGGCAAGTTGGCTACTCATGCCAGGCCAGATGGCTAACCATGCCAGACAAGTTGTCTAGATGTGCCAAGCTGATTTGCTCACCATTCCAGTCCAGTTGGCTAGCCACACCCAGCTGGTTGGGTAGCCATGCCAGGCCAACTGGTTAGCAATGTCAGGCCAGTTGGCTAACCGTGCTGGGCCAGTTGGCTAGCCATGTCAGGCCAGTTGGCTAAACGTGCCAGGCCAGTTGGCTAGCCATGCCAGGCCAGCTGGCTAACCGTGCCAAGCTGGTTCGCTCATGATTCCAGGCCACTCGGCCAGCCGTGCCAGGCTGTTTGGCTGACCATGCCAGGCCAGTCAGCTAGCTATGTCAGGCCAGCTGGTTAGCCATGTGCCTCACCTTCTTGTCCTGTCCCATCCTGTGGGCCCGTCCAATTGCCTGAGACTCGATGGCCACGGCGCGTTCCTTCGTGTCGGCCACGGGGTCAATGAGGATCACGTGGGTTGCTTCCACTAGGTTGGTGCCTGAGGCGGCGTGCTCCAGGGACAACATGATCACACGCACATTCACCTGCTTCTGTTAACAACACAACACTCACGACATCGCTTGGCACAACATTGCACGTATCACTATTATTCTATAGCTGATTATGGGTCCCCCTTGAAATAAAATTTTGGGCTAGTTTCAGATTACATTTCACTAAATTTAAACGTCTCTAGTATCGACTAAGATATTCTCATTAATTATATACTTGTAGAAATGTTATTTTGTTTCAGTGAAATCACAGGCCAAATTATTACATTTTCATTTTGACTGGATCTGACTAAATTTTGACTGAAAAAGTGCAAAAGTGGTATCACACCATACACTATAACAAGACTTCATACTTTTACAAATTACCCTATCTAACGAACATAGTAACTTCTTTTGAAAAGGCATGCACTTTCGTTTTTGTTGAACAAACTAAATATTACTTTAAACTATTCAAATACTACAGCTCTGAACATCAATGAATCCATTTTGTGATGGGCTATACACATTGAGAGTTTTAAATTATTTATAAATTAGCTATTACATAATTAAAATCTGGGACATGTTCCAGAGATTGGTAGGTGTAAACCATTCATTATATGAGCTAAAATTATCCAATACAATACCAGCTGGCAGACATAGAACACTGGCTGAAATTACATGAACTTGTGGTAGTTTTGTCCAAGATACAAAATGTATGCAATCATTTCCACCATTACAATTCTAATGTTTTGAAATGTAAATTGCTTCCAGATTCAGTTAGATTCAGGTCTGATGAGGTTGAATCTTTCCATTGGCTCAACGGAGCTTTCGACACTTTCATGGTGCGTTCACCAGCGTTGTAACGTGCCCCTCTCAGTAGTCATGTGACATTGTTGACGATTTTCACATGACAGCAGTTCTAAGAATATCGCAGGATTTTCTTTGAACATCAGACTTTTTCTAAACAATCTATTAAGGCAGAAATAGAATCATCACTACTAACCCTGAAAGACATGATAGCCTTGTTGCGCACATGCACATTTCCCTTGACGAAAACGTTTTTCAGGCCACTTTCGTTCAGTGTCTCTCCAATCTTGTGTAACATCGGGTCCCACTGTCAAACATGACATGTCACCAATACAAACATGACATGTCACCAATACAAACATGACACCAATACAAACCTAACACCCAATAATAAAACGACCTGATTAGTCGAGAACAATATCTACTAATTATATGGATGACTCATTCTGAGAATCAAGAGCATTTAGGCCAAAGTAACATCACATGTTCAAAATATCCAGACTGTCACATTTTATATAATGAATTCATATCATCAACTCCATTTCATGGTTATTCAGCATGCAACACACCTGAGAGAAGATGATCACTCGACTCTTTGGGTCGTCACGGAAGAGATGTTTGAGGTAGAATATCAAGTAGGCCATCTTTGTGCCGAACTGTTCTGTCAGTTTGCGAACCTCTGCGTTCTTGTTCACTTTCTCTCGCATCGAGTCGTCCTAAAATCTCACAAGACACCTGGCTGCAACTCGTGAAACTAATCTTGCCAATTATAGATTTTTTCACTAACCAGTAAGAACATTTTTGTGGAGTTACTGTAATTATGTGTTTGACAATTCATAATATTTATTACCTGAGAAACAATATCACAGAAGTGTCAAGAAATGTATATTCACTGTTATGAGAACACATACATGCACACAGACAATAAAACACTGTCTGTGTCCCACGATGAACCTTACCAAATTTAACCAGTCTTTATTACAGTTGTGACAGCTGCATGAGCTTATGGCTGCTTATGTTTAGACTAAATATAACACTATGGTATGGGTGCTACAAGTGTTTTCTAGCTGGGATTCATGGTGGAGGGCGCTGTTTTTAATGCCATATGGTTAGGGTTAAAGCCATTCTAACCCGGTAAGGAGTAACATCTGAGATTATTTTCATGTTGTTCTCACCTTCCCCCACCCCGCCCCCATATATAATTGGTATTATCAAGCTATTGACTGTCTATATAGATAAACATCATAATTATAAGTATTTCAAAAGCTTTGGCACTCTTTTGAAATTATTCAATGAAGTCGTACCAATTCTTGTAAAGAAATATCTAACTTGTTAATAATGAAATCAGTTGGGTAACTGGCAATAACATGATACCGTACAGGTATGTGAAAAAGGGGTGATTGGGGCCTGGTTCCGTGCCGTAGTGCTGGATGTAACTGTTGTAGTAAGCGATCTGAAGGCACTAGAAATAGTGGTGTCCATCCGCCGCAAGCATGTCGTTGTACAGTGTTTATCAGTAAGAACGTGGTCCCTTATTGACACAAAACCACGCCCACCGTACTTCACTGTGCCAATACAAAACGCGACACCTGTTTGATCCGTGTTTTTTAGAAAGTCCTCAATTGTCAGTTATTTTGTTGCCACTACCGACATCTATTTCAACAGTTTTCTGTAACCAGTCTGCCCGAAATTTGTTCCTGAGCGTTTCGTCAATTTCTCGAAAACGAACCTTGTCGATTTTGTCCAGAAGTTTCATGATGTAGTTGGTTATAGTACACACACAAGACCACCAATAAGCACACCATTCCGTGGTTCCTTGACTATATGCAGCGAGAACATTGTGTGTCCACCTGGCGGGAACATTGTGTGTCCACCTGGTGGGAACATCGGAAGGCAGAGATGCCAACTTGCAACCATATATCAGAGTAATGATCTCGTGGGTTTGTCATTACGACGAACGCTGAAGACAGTCACGGTAAACACTAAAGGCATGGTAGGGTATGGGAGGGGTATTGTCTCTTGCCTATCAGAGTGGTCTGGGGTAAACACTGAAGGCATGGTAGGGTATGGGAGGGGTATTGTCTCTTGCCTATCAGAGTGGTCTGGGGTAAACACTAAAGGCATGGTAGGGTATGGGAGGGGTATTGTCTCTTGCCTATCAGAGTGGTCTGGGGTAAACACTGAAGGCATGGTAGGGTATGGGAGGGGTATTGTCTCTTGCCTATCAGAGTGGTCTGGGGTAAACACTGAAGGCATGGTAGGGTATGGGAGGGGTATTGTCTCTTGCCTATCAGAGTGGTCTGGGGGTAAACACTGAAGGCATGGTAGGGTATGGGAGGGGTATTGTCTCTTGCCTATCAGAGTGGTCTGGGGTAAACACTGAAGGCATGGTAGGGTATGGGAGGGGTATTGTCTCTTGCCTATCAGAGTGGTCTGGGGGTAAACACTGAAGGCATGGTAGGGTATGGGAGGGGTATTGTCTCTTGCCTATCAGAGTGGTCTGGGGGTAAACACTGAAGGCATGGTAGGATATGGGAGGGGTATTGTCTCTTGCCTATCAGAGTGGTCTGGGGTAAACACTGAAGGCATGGTAGGGTATGGGAGGGGTATTGTCTCTTGCCTATCAGAGTGGTCTGGGGTAAACACTGAAGGCATGGTAAGGTATGGGAGGAGTATTGTCTCTTGCCTATCAGAGTGGTCTGGGGTGAACACTGAAGGCATGGTAGGGTATGGGAGGGGTATTGTCTCTTGCCTATCAGAGTGGTCTGGGGTGAACACTGAAGGCATGGTAGGATATGGGAGGGGTATTGTCTCTTGCCTATCAGAGTGGTCTGGGGTGAACACTGAAGGCATGGTAGGGTATGGGAGGGGTATTGTCTCTTGCCTATCAGAGTGGTCTGGGGTGAACACTGAAGGCATGGTAGGATATGGGAGGGGTATTGTCTCTTGCCTATCAGAGTGGTCTGGGGTAAACACTGAAGGCATGGTAGGGTATGGGAGGGGTATTGTCTCTTGCCTATCAGAGTGGTCTGGGGTAAACACTGAAGGCATAGTAGGGTATGGGAGGGGTATTGTCTCTTGCCTATCAGAGTGGTCTGGGGTAAACACTGAAGGCATGGTAGGGTATGGGAGGGGTATTGTCTCTTGCCTATCAGAGTGGTCTGGGGTGAACACTGAAGGCATGGTAGGATATGAGAGGGGTATTGTCTCTTGCCTATCAGAGTGGTCTGGGGTGAACGCTTTGAGCTTGAACATCAATCTGGGTTGCCCAATAGATGTTTCTCCAAAATGAAGATTTCATGGTGAATCATAGTATAAAAATGATTTGATTTATATTACTTCGTGAAAACAAACACAAAAATTTCAAGAAAATGAATGGTTCGGTGTCAGGCTTGAACTGGTGTCGCCTGATTATAAAATAAATTACATGAAAACCAACGCATCTACCGACTTAGCTACTGAGGACAGCGGAAATTCACTGACTGATTTAAGTTGTTATGATAAGTTGTACAACTCCTCCTTCATACATCGATATTCTAGTGATATTATGAGATTAAACAACGTTACTTTCTGTAGCTGGATACAATATCTGTTTACTATGTATGTTTATTGGTGTAGATTATCTCCCGTGGGTTGCAATCGATATAGTTATTCTAAAAATGAGCCGATGCTCCACAAAACCTTGCTGGCTTGCAGACCTTTGTGTTTTTTGAAATGCATTACCAATTGATAAATCAGAGGTTAATAGTCCTTGGAAGTGAATGGACACATAAAGGACTAACCAGCTGAGAGGAGATACACATACAGTGCCTCTGAGTTAGCACATTTATATATAAATAGTTGAGAAAACACACCTTCACTTCGATAAGCTGTTTTTCCTGGACAGGATTGCGACACGTAGGACAACTAGAGTTCTGAACGATGCACGGCAGGATGCACTTGCGACAGAACAAATGTCCACATGGCGTCACCGTCAACGACTCGATTGGGTCAAGACAAATGACGCAAGGCTCGTCGGCGGAGTGCGTGATCTTTGGCAAGATTGACTCGAAGTACGACAATGCTCCATTGTGCTTCAGCATTTGTGTATCGTGCTGCTTCAGACTCTCCTCCAGCCTCTTGATTTGGTTCTGTAGGATCGTTCTGAAGACACCACATCATCACCTGCTTCCTACTGCATCAACTAAATTGGGAATCATCTATGTAAGACACAATATTATATAGTAGTTTCAACGGGGTAGCAATTGTTTTGTCCATTGGCGTAGTTTTCCACAAAACATTGTTTATTAATTATAATAATATTTGTGATGGGTTGTGACCGTTCAGACCGTAATATACATTTTGGTGGTATAGAGTTAAGGGCATCTTGTTAAAGGGCAACATTTCAGTTTTACACTGATACCAGTGTAATCCGTTTAAGTCCTCTAATTCAATCTGTGGCAAGGTTATGAGTGGTTGAACCCAAAGAATTCAAGTAATGAGACAGATGATATCAAAGTAAGATATTTACGTTTCAAATCACGTATCATTCAATCCAAAGGACCAAAACATGCATCAACAACACTTTCAAGTTAATCATTCCAAACAGCATTATTAAAACTGGTACTGAACTGTTTATTGTTTCTAAAAAGTCAAATTACACTTTCACCCCTCAAATGTATTTATGCAAGCACCAACACAAGTCATGAATAGTGATGAAATTAGGCCAAATGAATGACGTTTATTTAGGAGATTAAGTTAAAGAGAGAGAAATGTGGACTCTACATCCCAAGGCCAGGCCTGACTGAGCCCATACTAGTCTCCTGTATCTCTGGATGACAGAGCCCACTATTCGGCATATACAACATTAGCAGTATTGTTATAGATATATAAAACAACAGCATTACTACTGTAATCAGAGTAGACCTTATGCAATGTACCGTTCTACGACAGTTCCTTTATGATTTAATAAGTGTTGTATATTAATGTGTTCAGATCATCCCTAACAATGTTATTATCCAGTGAAGCTTGAAATTTCTTCTTCTCAACAGAATTTAGAATTTATGGAATTTGTTGTCACAGCCAACGACAACAATGGACTTAAGAATCACCTGCTTTTTAAAGAACATTCTCTATGGCACCGTCAGCAACGACTGTTGGATAGGCAGCACGCGACTTATAAATTTCACGATATAATTTGGTTTGACCATTTTACTCAAAGGATTGTATGGCTACGGCTAATATTCTCTTCTCTGTAAAATTTTTAAAAGCAATCGATCTTGCCATTTCATCTTTACCTCATTCCAACCTTTTTTTCATTGGCCAACTCCGTTCTAGCCTTCTTTATTTTGCCTTCACAGCTGGATATTGAGTCCGTAGTTTTCTGAATCTCCTGGATTGAACAATTAACACATTTCACACAATACATGGCATACCATCTAAATTTATACACCATTTATTGACAACTAACACAGACTACTACCGGGCACTTGAAGTGGCTCTGGTGGCAAAGACATGGTTGTTTTGAATTATAATTTCTAATAAAAGTTTTGAAGATAGATTAACAATTTTTTATCAGACTCTGCCTAAGACATCAAGCAATACCTTAGTCCAAAAAGAATTAAGTTTCTAGGTTTTTAGTGACATTTCCATGATTTTAAAGACAATTACAAATATGTCAAAAATCACCTCAAAATAGCATTTTATTTCATTTTGTGAAATACCCTAAACAAAAATTGCATATTTGTAAACACAAATATATTATTCACATTCACTGTTTGTTTTCTGAATAAATGCATATTAATCGTGCTATAGCTTTATAAAAAATGTGACAACAATGTTGAAAGACAGCCTAAACTTGAAGAGTATTTTTGGCACAACCCCTTCACCGATCATAAATCAATCCCATGCAATTTGGTGCACATGTAAGACTGTAAGGCCAGCTTGCATGCCAGTTTATAGCTTCATAACTATTGCAGTTTAAAAACAAATTACGTTAAGTAATGCTCCCTGGGTGTCATTGATAACAGACATGTCACCAGATAGGTGGGTTTTGCATAAAATGTGACGTTTTTCATTGGCAAGCAGTTTATTTTAATACAAATTGACAGAGACATTTGTTTTTGAGATATCCCCATGTTTTCCCGCCAACTAGGCCCTGTATTTGTAATGACTAAATGTCGAACGACTTCATGTTTATGACTGGCCTACGGCCCCACATGCTAGTCTGTGTTTTGGTGGCACCTGATTGGTCAGGGGTCAACACCAAGTTACTGCCAAATGGCGGCGTTGTCAAGCGTGGAACGGCGTTTGGTCGCAAAACAAGAAGACTACCGCCAACATTGGTTAGTTAACATCGCAATGCAATTATGTAACCTTCATAAAACAAGACACAGGTATCAGAATAACCAGACTATTTGATATGCATTGATGGCGAGCAAATTTACACTCGCGGACATCTGTGTTGATGTGAAACTGATGTCATTGTTTCCACGGAAACGTTGTTATAGTTTCCAAGAATTTGAAGGGGAATTCCACTGAGACACACAAAGTAGTAGTTTTTAAAGGATGGACTGGTGACATATGGCATTAAACACCTACCAGGTACTAATGTTCTATGAAGAAAAAAGTAAAGAAATCAACTGACATGATAACTGCTGCTCAAACTTTAACCATTTCAGTACGACAGGCCGGTTTTCCGGCCGCACTATCTGTGACGCTTCAGTATGACAGGCCGGTTAACCGGCATTAACGATGTCTGCTTTTAAAATCTTGTTTATTAATAATAATCCACTTGCTGTGTACAGTTGTCAAGGTGAATAAATTAGCTATTCAGCAGTCATAATCGTTTCTTATCGCTCAGTAATAGTTTACGCTGATTTTCGCGGTTTTTAATGATGGATTACCAAAATCTATGGTGGCCATAATGGTGGACAGCATTACTTCAACTAGCGATTTACCACCGTATGTTTTGGACAGATTATCTGATAGTTTTATCGAAGAATCTTTGTCGGATGTTAACGATCGACATAATAACGATGTCGGCAAACTTAGAATGCAACTGAGTTCGGCAACTACAAAAATGTTCAAATCTTGGTGGCCATCTTGGATTGTTGGTTACCATGACGACGGAATGTAAAACGATATGGCTCATTTTATTCGCTGATTATCATCCAAAAATATATAACATTCCTATTCATAAAATGCATTTTGTTGCTCAAATCTTGACTTGAAGTGAGGTATTCCATTCTCTTGAATATTCACTGGGAATCCAGTATTCAGTGGTCACAGCTGGTCAGGGCTGTAGTACTGAAATGGTTAATTTAAAAGATATGCATAAAAAGATAGGATTACAAATATACAGAAATATTAACAATAAACATAAACACATGGTGGTTTGATTCCTCTTGCCGCTGTTTCAAAACTGGGGCAATTTCATTCACTTCACATTGCCTGTGTCTTTTGGGAGAGACTATATAACCCGTTAGTCCCTTCTACCTGGTGTCTGTGCCAGGGGAAATAAAATAACCTGCCGTGGACTCACCCAGTGGTGGTCTCTGTCTCTAACCCGCTGGATCTTGATCTCTGCGGACATAATAGCTAAATATCGTAGAAGTAATATGGCAGCAGCCAAGTTACCTTCTGTGTGTGGTCTATGAGTGCGACTCGCACTTCATCCAGTGACTTTTGCTGAACACCAACGACGTGTTGTAGTCTTGTCGCAATCTGTAGGTGGCAGCACAGTTGTCGCCGTTCCAGCTCGTTGACGCTACGGTCGTAGATGCCCCGTTCTACGTCAGACATCGTCAGCAGTAGCAACTCTTCCATGTACTGGTGTACGAAGGAAAATAATATCGCAATTATAATAATGCTGGCCAAGGTAGAGAGACGAGATATTTTGTTATTACGATCAACCATGATTATATAAAAACTGTTACAATACATGACAACTGTGACTAATTGTTGCTTGATATAGGGAGATGTCCACTAAAACCTAAAAGATTGCTGGCTTACAGGTAACTACGACAGTTACATACAGCTACTTATATAAAAACATGAATTAACTCATAGATATTAATTATAATAATAGTTCATATATATTATATATTCCCATGTAAAGAATACTCTGACTATAATCACTGACCAAAATATACAAGAAAATAGTTACAGAATAATACTGGCAGGAGAAGAGGAAGAATCAAAGTTAAGATGGAAAGACAGTGTGAAGAGATCTCAAAAGAGCAGTTATTAACAGCAGAAGGTGTACTTGAAGAAAACACAAAAGTACCGAAATATGCAAATTTTTACTGTGTTTCGAACCGTAGATTCCCTTAAATAATATATGGAATTCGTGATTATTCCCTTGTCTATTATCGTGGCAGTAAACGTTTCTTGTGGAATGGAGGGGTTTGCATCCTCAAAGATTATTGTGCGCTAACAACTGTATCTGTGATGGTGCAATTATCAATAATCATTAGCTAGAAGGCCCCTTTGCCAGATAGTGTTTCGAGCAAGGTTATTTTTATTTCACCGACCGACATTTGTAAGATGGGACTTTAGCTTTGAGCGTTATTCAAGGCATCTTGAAAAATGCTACAACATAAAAAACAATAATTGAAGTCAGATATAACTGCTCAAAGTCACTTATCGAGCAAAGAAGCATTGAGCATTAAGAGAGATATGACCTAGTGGTTATATGGCTGTTTTCTTGTTGCCTGCAAACATCCGGAAACCTCTTCCCCAAGCGACCCGATGTTTCTTTTAGCTATGAAAACGTGTTGAATTGGTGTTGTCTTCTTCTGGATACCTCTGTAACTTGTATCACTGGATTCTGCACTAGACGTAGATGTCATATTTTGAAAATTTAAACCAACAAACAGTGTACAGACATGTGTAGCATTCTATGCAAACACACAGAGACGGCATATCGCATTTTGCATGTTTAATTTTTAAATAGATTAGTACATTTTGTGTGGAATACAATTACCTTTAACTTGCAATGTTATGAAATGAAGCACAGCAAATTTGGTTGGTCGACATCTTGGTGTTTTTTTGCGTGCACTATGGGAACTCGAAGCGCGTTTACAAAAATGACAAGGGGTCTAAATGACAAAAATGTCACTTACTGCTAACTGCAGCAATTGGTGACACGGGCCTGTGCCTTACCTCTGGCACGTCGTACTCTCCAGAGATGCTCTCCTTCGTGTGTCGCATGTAGAAGGTCTGTTGCACCAGCTGCCACAGTGGCCCCGTACACAGCTCAACGTTGACAAAGTTCTCTGATGGGTCAACCTTGAGGCTACCGTCTGGATGCATCATGTTCGGGTCATCGACTGAGAACTCCAGGAACTGTGGGTGGGCAACATGTACCAGTGGGAGCACAAACTGGCTGTCTAATTGTTTTTGCTGTTTTAAACAAAAACCTGAACAAATACTTTTGTAAGATATGTTTGTGTTAATCTCTAACACAAATTTCGCCAAATTTCTGCAAACTATTAGAAAAGTTGTTTTGAGTGAAGTATTTTTCACAGCACAGTTTCTACGGTTGTTACAAAGACTTAAAAGTTTTATACCACAAACCAGATTAACTAATAGTCCAGGGGCTCACATTAATGAGTACCATTGGCACAACAGGTAGTGAAACAAATTGAATGGTTGAATGGATCAATATTAATTAAATAAATGGCTCAAATGACACTGGTTTGTCATTGAAAACTAAACTGGCCAATAATGGCTGTGATTGATGTGAATGGCTTCCAAGCAAGCAGCTTGCACGCAAAAAAGGCTCACCTTCGATTAACTCAAGACTGGAATAAAATGATATCTGGGTAAGGGCCTGATGCTAATCTGATAATAGTTAAGACACATTAAGAATGCACATTTTTACAAAGCATTTTTAACAGAACATAGGACTGAAACAATCCTAAATAACGCTTAACAAAGATTACCTTGAGGGCAGCGCGTAGACTCTTGTGTTGGTGTGGGAAGGGTGTGCCAGTGACATACCACCGATGTCGGGCACACAGCTTCTCCAGGGTTGTCAGACCGACACTGGGCTGGGTCTGAAAACCCTTTGCTTTGTATTTTGTATCATAGGTCAGCAGTTCATGACCCTCGTCACACACGACACGCCACCATTCAAAGTGACACAGGTTTGGGCTCTTGGAGAGCAGAGGGTTGATCCCTACAGAAAACACAGTTAACATTCTATCAAGTGGCAAGCAATGTGTCAAATTAATTCACTTGGTGGCACCCCAAGGATGTTCATTCTGGCGGCCAAAATGGTGTCTCTTTTGAAAAGCCTTGACCTTAGGAAATGTTACAAATTCCTATTACATATAAACACGTCTTAAATGCATTACAAAAAAATTAATTGTACCTAGTTTACTGACATATACAATGTTTAGATGAGGATAAAAAGATTACAGCAAGAAATGTTATGAGTGGTAAATTATATATGCAGCTGTGAATTTTTAAATGTTCCTAATTTTTTAAGTGGAATACCTGGAAAAACCTTACGGGAAAAGCTATAAAACACAACAAAATATAGGAACTAACATGCATCCAAATAATTCAAGATCACCTTGAGAGAAGTACACTATAAAGGCATGAAATATAAGGAATCTTTAAGGCATTTACTCATCTCTGTAGCTTGGTTTCTTTACCTGGTTTTCGCATGAGGTTGATGAATGACGTCTCTGCACTGACACCTGTTGCCATGGTTGTGTAGGCCTTGTTTGTGATGAGAAACTGTACAGACACGACCACAATATCTGCTTGCATGATGTCCAGGTACGACAACTGAAAATCACAAACAGCATAAAACTGACCAATTAGATGCTAAATTTAATTTATTACAAGAAAAATTGTCCAATTTAAGTAAAATCAGTCATTTATAATTGTGTAAAATCCTAACGAAATGAGTCACATGTCCAAAATTGAAAAATCCATGCCATTGCAAAAAAAAGATGTTAAGCTTTCCAGTGGTGCATAAAATACGGACCTAGCTCACTCACAGCCAAACTTATGCCACGGTGAACATGACTGGGGTAAAAACGTTCAAACTGAGAAAAACGCAGTTGAAGTTCGTGTACATGTTTACACAAGTTAACTTCAAATTAGCTTAGTTACACTTATTATATTTCTCTGAAATTTTGCACAATGTTGGCTAATGGTAGTTTCCAAACATTGTGTAAATATGAAAAAAATATGTGGCATAACCAAGCAACAATGCAACATGACATTGATGCATTCGAAATACACTCCCAAGTCACGCTCATTGTCGATGATATATTTCGCAAACTGCTTACAGAGATTATCACAACAGTATCCGAGTAATTAGGAATGTTTTCTAATGACAAACACATCGTCACCATAAGTTGTTTACAGTTACCGAGGCCAAGACAGGATCTACTGCGCCTGCGCGCAGAATAAGCCAATGAGAGGACCTGTATCAGTCACGAGGCCAGCAGCAAGCAATTTTTGTTTATAGATAGGCCTCTGTGTTAGGCACTGATATCGGCTAACGTTGATGTAAATGGGGAATTCCCGTGCCTTATATGGAAAGTAGACATGCTGGACTTTCCCGTAGTACCAAATATATTATATATATATATACGCCTTTCTTTGAGGAATATCCCCAAAAATGAGACAGGAACATGTGCGATTTATCACTTTTGTTTTACAGAATTCAAGCATGTCCTCTTTCTAAAAAGGTTCTAATAAGTACTAAATATAAGTCAGAAAAAAAGGCAATCAGTAGGAAAGACCTTCAAGTTTCATTTGGAAACAAGAGTTAAAATCTTCAAAATCAATTGTGCAATGTAAAAACAGTATTTTCTCGAAATAAAGTTTGTGGACATCTGACTTATTTCATTAGGATTCGACACAATTAATTATTTAAAGATTACAAGCGTTGGCAGGCATCTTCTCATACCTATTGCTCTATGTTTTTATTGTATATAGATACTGGCTAAACAACCTCAAGTGTTATATCTTGTCCACACACATATAACTGAATATTTTAAATCTAAATAATTAGCTATCAGACTAACTAACAAGTTTACATTAAGATATGTTGTCCAAAATGAATGTGACCATGCTTAGAATGTATAGTTATGAAATATGTTGATATGAGTAGAAATCCTTAAACCAGCGCTGCGTCCCCATCAGTATTGGCTTTATATAGGAGAGGTACATACCCTCTCAAACTGTGGTTTCGTTGTGATGAGAAGGACCTTCAAGTCGGGAGCGTGTTTCTCGCTCTCGTGTTTCCACTGCGCTGTCAGATGACTTGGTGCCACAACCAGCGTCGTCCAGCACGGCAGTCGATACATGGTTTGTGTGTCAAAGCCTGGACAAATCATATACTCTCTGTATAACAAGTCATTGATGCATATGCAATATGTGCGTCTGCCCACCGTCGACAGCTTGTGCTAGTGTTTCTGTGTAATAGGTGTGAACCCAAGCGCTTGCATCACACAGCTGTGCATCTATTTGGAACTATACGATATAGGAGAGAATAAGAGGAAGTTCCTACCATCAGGTTCAGGTACCCGCGGGAAGTCTTTGGGTTTGTGGGACACAATCAGGGCCAACATTGTGATTGTCTTCCCCAAACCCATCTCATCTGCAAAAAACAGGACGAGAAAAATCATATCATAGGTTCATCGTCCGTGGACTTTTTTGCCATGTGGCTGTTTATATCTACCCAGGTAGGTATGCCAGAAGATATAGATCTGTATTTTATATCACTAAAAAGCCATGTATACAAGGGCAGCTCATGTTAATGCAAGTTATACACCAGAGCAAATGGCAAATGTTCAGCTATTTCATTAAGCCACACAACAAAGTCTATTGATGGAAACATTTGTATATAACAGTTTCATACAATTGGATAGCAAGAAAATGACTACCTTGACACTTGGAAACCTCCCACGAAATCAACCCACATAAACGGCTTGCTAGTTTAACATTTGTAAAAATGTGAACAAATATTAAGTCAAACAAATTCTTTCTCTTGCTCGACATGTTTAACTGCATTTTCTGCTACATACAAAGTCACTAATATACACTGTTGCACACCAGGGGGTGCTGCTAATTACATCAATCTCAATACCCCATGGCATATCGTTTTGTTAAAATGCTGAAGTTATGCTGACCCAATAATCTTGATGCCTTTCAAAGTTTCGGCTGTTTGGGTTTTGGTACGGGAAGTAAGACTAATTATTTGAACTAGTAATTATATCTGGATTCCCTGGAGTCGCCCTTTGTCTTTGATACTGTGCAAAGGTGTGTGCACTGTTCTCACAGGCGGCACAGTTCCAATCGGTGGAGTTAATTAGATAAAAGTACGACTGATTTAGCCAACTGACTTGCAAGGATACTAACATGAGACCTGCCACAGCAGTGAGTATTAAAAGCAAAGTGAGTACTCAATTGTGAAATGAACGGTTGTCTTTTTGGATTTTACAGATCATGCATGAACTGAACTGCAAAAACTACTGATACCTCATTTGTCAAAATATCTTCAGTAGTTTTTTTATTCATTCCTAAAACTGAAGCAATTTTGTTTTAAGTTTTGCAAACAAGGTAATTTTGACCGATAGTGTGAATTGTTTTTTATATCTGGGTTTGTAAATGCATGTATCTGATTAATTTTGGATGGTATGTCGATGGAAATAAACGGGACATTGAAAGTTGAGGTTATAAGCCATTTCTACCAAGATCACAAAAATGATGGGACTTGTCGTAGCCGGCTATTTTTGTTTTGTATGCAGAATAGGCCTGGCCACTTAATATTTGGTTTGCTATGGCAAATCACACATAAGGCCTGACTGGGGGTGACTGGAGTAGTGCCAGACCTGCAAGGATGCCTCCCTTGGCCTGCAACTTGAAGGATGTAGAGTCGGCTGGAGGGACTGGGGGGAAGTAGACCCGCTCCTTGCTCAGGTCAAACAACAGATTACACTTCACCTGCAACAAAACACAGCTGTCATCAGGGCAATGCAGAATCAGCTCCGCTGGTCTGGTCGCTGTGTCAGAATTCAACACTAGTGTCTCCCCCAGCAAGTACTGTTCTCCCAGCTGACTCATGGTTTGAGAACATGCGTTGGCCAGAGAAAACGCTTCAAACACACTGCCAAATATTACACGAAGAAAGGTCAAATGACCATCAACAGTTGGGAGGACATGGCTGCAGACCATCGACTTTAGCGCTGCAGCACCCACCAGGCAACGGCCCAATTTGAGACCAACCACCTACTACAAAAGGTGAAGAAGCGGCAGAGAAAAAAGGAGAGGGAGATGTCTCAACACCTACATGTCTCCTTCCACCCGGAACCTCCTGCCAACACTGCAACAAGATTTACAAATCAAGAATCGGGCTCCCCGAGTTACCTCAAGACCCATGACCAACCCCTGGCGGATGTCAACCTCGTTTTGAGAGACCGCTGATGATGATGATGATGACAAAGTGTTTGCTGTAGGCATTTGCTGCAGCAAATCATGATCTTTGACTATACTGGTGGGGGTCAATTTTGTGTTTCCTAATGTAATATGCAGTTTTAAAAAAAACCTGAACAATTTCTTCCATAACATATGTATTGGTAAATCTGTAACACCTATCACATCAAATATGTGTAAACAAACTGTTAGGAAAGTTGTTCAGAGTGAGTTACTTACGAATTATGTGAATTCTATCTCTGCTGTGTAAATCACTCTGTGTTTGTAACATGGCCAAATAATGTATTAAAACGTCCTATTGACATCTCTAACGTGTGATATCAATAATAAAAATGTGGGGTGAAACAAAATAATGGTTGCGAGTATAATTATAACTGGAAAGACATGGACACTGTACATGTCACACAGCTGTACGTGTCACACAGCTGTACGTGTCACACAGCTGTACGTGTCACACAGCTGTACGTGTCACACAGCTGTACGTGTCACACAGCTGTACGTGTCACACAGCTGTACGTGTCACACAGCTGTACGTGTCACACAGCTGTACGTGTCACACAGCTGTACGTGTCACACAGCTGTACGTGTCACACAGCTGTACGTGTCACACAGCTGTACACCGTGCACAGAAGTGAATGCCTTTGTGAAAATGGGTTGTATGAGAGATGATCAAAACAGAGCTGATACTACAAAACGCATTGTATATCTTAGTGTACACAACCAATCGCATAGCTACTTAGTGTGCACAACCAATCACACAGCTACTTAGTGTGCACAATCAATAGCATAGCAACTTAGTGTGTACAACCAATTGTAGAGGTATTTAGTATACATAATCGCATAGCTACTTAGTGTACACAACCAATCACATAGTTACTTAGTGTGCACAACCAATCGCATAGCTACTTAGTATACACAACCAATTGCATAGCCACTTAGTGTACACAACCAATCACATAGCTACTTAGTGTGCACAACCAATCGCATAGTTACTTAGTGTGCACAACCGACACGGTATATACATAATATAACCATTACATGTATCCTACAGCATGTGAATGTTATGTAGTAAATAATAATAATAAGGTAACTTCTTTTGTGCCTAAATCCTCTGAAACTAAGCTCAGAGGCGCATCAATCAAAAAAGGTTAGTCAATCTCAAAATTAATAAGCCATATTAAAATCGTCAACAGATGGATCAATATGCCAGGGAGCTAAGGTGGACTAGTAACTAGTCACTGGAGACTTACACCCTCCCACTTGAGTAGACGAGAGACGAGCCATGGCGTGTCAACATGTTCCTCCAGTCCACTCATCCATGCCACGGTCTTCAGTTGGTACTGCTTCAGGGTGAGGGCTAAGCCGGAGGGTTGTACCGCCGGCACGATGCCATCATCGGGGGCACTGTGCTTGTCAAAGTCCTTCTGGCAACCAACAAATAACACAAGTCATTTCAGGATATCGCTGTGCGATTTAAACAGACATTAATTAGTGTGCAATCAACGAATACCAGTCAATTTTTTTTCATTTTATCATTAAGTCAATTTGTTGTTATCATTATATTAATTTTACTATGAATTCAGATGCACCAGATGTGTAAACTGAGGTATTCGGTGTATAATAGTAAACATTCAAAAACCATTCTTGTGATTTTTTTTGTAAATTTAATTATGCTTGATTAGGTAAGTACGTCAAAATCAGAAAATGGCTTCTGATTTTGCAGCAATGTCTCCTGTCTCTTGATAAGTGCCAACATCACAACCCGTCTCGTGTATTGTTTCAGTTTGTGTATAACTATTAACTTACTACAGTAGCATGATCACAGGATAGCATATGTCATCATGATCATCATCATTGTGCAGCCGTAGTGTCCCGTGGTTGGGCGAAGGCTTCAGCATGCCGTTTCCAGATCTGCCTGTCTTGCGCTATCCTCTGCCAGATGGAGCCCTTCCAGTACTCGTCTAGTTCATCTCTCCACCGTCTCGTCGGTCTTCCTCTAGATCGTTTCTCATCGTAAGGTCTCCAGGTTGTGATATGCGATGTCCATCGGTTATCTTGTAGTCTGCTGATGTGCCCTGCCCAGGTGCACTTCTGTCTTCTGATTTGTTCTATCACGTCTATGACCTTTGTCTTCTCTCTTACCCAAATGTTTTGTTTTTCTCTCCCGATATGTGATGTTTAACATACTTCTTTCCATCTTTGTTTGTGCGGCTGCTAGCTTGTTCTTTGCCTGGATGGTGAGTGCCCATGTTTCCGCGCCGTGTGTCATCGCTGGAAGTACGCACGAGTTGTAGACTTGTCTCTTCTAGCAGCTTCCAAAGTTACTCTTGATTCTTCTTTGAATCTCCTTGTTTTTGTCTCTGATACTGTATCGCTGTCCCAGATAGACATTGCTTTCAACGTTCTCTATCTGCATCGTGTTGATGTAGCATATGTAATGTACATTATATATATTTCTCAACCATGTGATACAATCATACATTTTTAAAATGATTAAATAATATTTAAAAGTTTGAAACAATTATGGAAAAGCTCTTACATGTTTAATGAATGAGTGCGACTCGGTTTTGATGAGTATGTTGATCTGTCCTAAAGAACGATTACTGTCTGTTTATTTTTCAATGACTGACAACCACCAATGGAGTGATAAACCAAGGCAGCAGTTACCACCACTACAGTATTTTGAACTTGTATTGCCACCTGGGCACTCAATTTGTTTACTGGAGAAAGTAAATAACTCTAATATATAATAATACCTTTATTTTTAAATGCTTTGCCAATTGGTACATCAGAAGCCAATGGTCTAAGGAAGCAAATGAACGCACAGAGGCAAGTGGACCTCAGCACCTGGGAGAAGATACACTTGCAATGCCTCCAAGTTAGCGTATTAATACATAATACCTACTCACCATGTCTGTTTTCCGGGACTGCTTACGCACGAGCTTGAAGAGACACTGCAGGTCTTCTGGGTCGAGTAAACCACAGTGCAGCTTGTACTCCAACAACGCCATGTTCACGGTGACGTTCACGTCTAGTTCCGTCATGTCCCACTGGTGTTCCGGCCCTTCACTGTTGTACTCCACCTACAATGGGGGACACGGGTACTTAAGGGGACAGGCCGCAATATTTACTTATATTTTTGTTTTCAGCATATTTCATTGCAAACAAACTTTTTAAAAGGATGTATTTCGTTTGTTGTTACAGTAGAATCATGTTATAGAGTATAAACTATATCTATTGTAACATACTGACTGCCAAAATGTGTTTGAACGTAGCAGAAATAACTTCTGAATTCAACAGTTCAATGTTTACACAAAAATGCCATAGTACAGTCGCGCCTCGTTATAACGCGCCCCGTTATAACGCGGATTCGGTTATAATGCGGTCGGTCGTGGACCCCGAATTTCTGCCGCCAGGGGGAAAATGGGCGCTATGACAAACTATTGTTTGTTTTTGCGCCGACATCAAACGAATCGTTTCCAATCTGCTAGTCATGCTCATGGTTTCCGCAGATCGCCACGTTTGTAAAGTGCAATTGATATTCACAAATACGCCTTGCTTAAGAATGGGTTAAAAACGTTTTAATACAGCTTAGTAGGCAAAATCAGTAAGCTAACATTGCGTAACAAACATTAGCTTTTCACTGCGATGAACGCAAAGCTACTGCCTGTACTGGTGCGCCAAAATATTAATTCGTCAACCGCATATGAATTGGTGAATCGTAATATTGTTCGGCACGGTAAATGTGCTTTCTAAATTGGTATTTTGATATTGATTGAAAGACTTTGGTTGGCTTCGATGGCGTTCTGCGTGCAGCAGCGGTGTCGGTCGTCGTCGTAGCGGCCCTGACGGCAGATATGGGAACGCGTCACGTTTATAATGCGCCTCGTTTATAACGCGGATTCATTTCATGGACCCCGACTACCGCGTTATAACGAGGCGCGACTGTATCACTCAAATCTCAAAAAATTGTGAGCTTGGATAATTACAAAGAAAATCATGACCCGACAGGGGCGAAAAGTCTAATGTGCCATTACGCTGTTATGTTTCCTCCACAAATATTTAAATGTCAACAACACAAAATGGTTGAACAAAACATATTTGGACTGTCAGTCTGTCGTATATTTTAAATAATTTATACTGTACAATAAGAAGAAAAACAGTGTTTCACAATCACTGTCTGGCTGTCCGCTAAGTGCATTGAAGACATGTTGCTAATTAAATTTAATCGTCACATCGCTAGAACACGCATAAGTGCACATATTCTGGTTTCGAATACAAAACTCGAAGGAATAACAACAGCCTAGATTACTCTGGCTCAAAGTGATATATCCCCGTAGTCTGTGTTTCGTAGTTCTAACAAATTCCGTTGGATAGCGTCATATATATAGTGCTAGCTAATGGTTGAACAAAAGTATCAGTGAAACAGCATCAGTGATTTAAACATTTATAATTGTTAATATGATTGCTTGTGTAATTTACATGTGTTAACTTATATATTAAGCACTGCTGCATTAGAAACAACTCGACATTTATGTTATTGTGTGACAAGAATTATTTTATTACCTAAATTTATTATGTTCGGTTAATTGTTATTGTGTTGCAAATATTGCACAAATAAATGTTGTTAGAAAAGTTAACCACACAGTAAAACTGTATTATTTAGATGCAGAGATCATAACATTGTGATATTTGTGGGGTGGGGGATCCATTATTTCATAATGGCCTGGTGTGGTTGTTTTCCCCCACCTTTGCTGATGTCTAGTATATTAATTATCTAAGCTAACAGAAATGCTTAGATCGATTGCATTATGTATTCATGTATTTTATTTTGGCTTTTTGTTATTATAAAGCCCATATACAAACTCACCTTTGCTTTATGTGTTATCAGCAAACTAGCCACGATTCTTAGTATGTTTAGAGAGATAGCTTCGTGCCACAAAAATGGTAATATGTATTTTTAGTTTATCTTTATGTTTGGACACATTAAGTATGATTACCATCAGTTACCATGCAAGCAGGTGTATACATATTAAGCATGTGTGATTAGAAATGTAAGTAGTAATAACAATATAAGTATGACAACAAATCAGTATATTTATTTACATAAGAATTGTGATAGTTTAAATATTTGACAGGATACTTACATTTCTGATCACACATGAGATGTGCATTCAGCCATGTGCTCTGCCTTGCCTTCATAAATGGTACTATGTACATTCAGTTTATTTTTATATTTTACAATTGGACACACTAAGTATGCTTACCCAAATTTACCATGCAGGCATATATACATATATATATATATATATATATACACTCATAGTTACATAGCATGCCGATTGCACATCCGATCGCGTGCCCAACTGCGCTTCGTAGCATGTTGGAACAAATTTGGACAGACAAAAATGTGATCCTGGGTGAGGCCCTGACTGGTGTTATAAACAAAAGTTAATTCAAAATTTAAATAAAGGTGTAAACTATGTAATGTATTACACAGTAAAGAAAGCATGTGAAATAAAGGTGTAGGCTATGTAATGTATTACACAGTAAAGAAAGCATGTGAAATAAAGGTGTAGGCAATGTAATGTATTACACAGTAAAGAAAGCATGTGAAATAAAGGTGTAAGCTATGTAATGTATTACACAGTAAAGAAAGCATGTGAAATAAAGGTGTAGGCTATGTAATGTATTACACAGTAAAGAAAGCATGTGAAATAAAGGTGTAAGCTATGTAATGTATTACACAGTAAAGAAAGCATGTGGAATAAAGGTGTAAGCTATGTAATGTATTACACAGTAAAGAAAGCATGTGAAATAAAGGTGTAAGCTATGTAATGTATTACACAGTAAAGAAAGCATGTGAAATAAAGGTGTAAGCTATGTAATGTATTACACAGTAAAGAAAGCATGTGAAATAAAGGTGTAGGCTATGTAATGTATTACACAGTAAAGAAAGCATGTGAAATAAAGGTGTAAGCTATGTAATGTATTACACAGTAAAGAAAGCATGTGAAATAAAGGTGTAAGCTATGTAATGTATTACACAGTAAAGAAAGCATGTGAAATAAAGGTGTAAGCTATGTAATGTATTACACAGTAAAGAAAGCATGTGAAATAAAGGTGTAGGCTATGTAATGTATTACACAGTAAAGAAAGCATGTGAAATAAAGGTGTAAGCTATGTAATGTATTACACAGTAAAGAAAGCATGTGGAATAAAGGTGTAAGCTATGTAATGTATTACACAGTAAAGAAAGCATGTGAAATAAAGGTGTAAGCTATGTAATGTATTACACAGTAAAGAAAGCATGTGAAATAAAGGTGTAGGCTATGTAATGTATTACACAGTAAAGAAAGCATGTGAAATAAAGGTGTAAGCTATGTAATGTATTACACAGTAAAGAAAGCATGTGGAATAAAGGTGTAAGCTATGTAATGTATTATACAGTAAAGAAAGCATGTGGAATAAAGGTGTAAGCTATGTAATGTATTCAGGCGTTGACATTAAGGTTTTGAATCCACAGTAGATTTGAAACATTAGTGGCCTGCCTGTGAAAGTTACTGGCCCGGATTTTGTGTTAGTGTCAAAAATACGCTCATTCGAAGGTGCAAACATGATTAGTCTTTTAGGCAAAGTTGATTAGTCTTTTAGGCAAAGTTGTTAGAAGTTACTGTACACATACTGATTGTTCAAAGTGAGATGTCCAATGCTAACAATATTGTAATCTTGCTCAAGTGTGTACTCAGATGCATATATACATTATTTGCTAAGTTTAAATAAAGTGTGGCCAGTGTGACGACAGCTAGTCAGTCCGAGTCGGTAGTTGAGTTGACGTTGCTTTCATGTACAGGTCAATCAAGGCATTAGACTATTTCACCGTTCATTCGCTAGGTGGCACCACCCAAAATAGGTGGCCTTCACCTTGCTGATGCAGCGTTACATTTGGTTTCTGTCACTTTAGCTACTAGTTAAATTTGGATTTAAGCTGTATTCCTTTCATATATCTAGAAAAGAAAAAGCATGCCTAATTCTAAAGTCGAGGCAGCTTCCAACCACCGTACAAAGTGTGTCCAAGGGATGCGGCGGAACTTTAAAAATGGCGTCTCTCGTCATAAAAACCTGCGCTGCCGGTGGTTAGAAAATTTATTCAATGGCTTTGCATGCCGTCGTCTGCATGATAAGTGTTGGAGTTTGGACTAATTATTGATCAGAATTAGTATCTACATTATGTTTACAATGTCCTATAACCGAGTCGTGTCTAAGAATTCTGGCGAACTGCATCTGATAACCGATGCGGTCATGCCGTGACCACCGCTTCTTATCGGCGGCGTTCGAGAACCGGAAACCAGTGGCCCGTCGAGCCAGTAAAATATAAGAACTGGTGGCCGGAACTGGCCCGACAGCTTCAAAAAAGGCGCCAGGCCATCGGGCCAGTGTTAATGTCGAAGCCTGGCATTACACAGTAAAGAAAGCATTAAAATAAAGGTGTAAGTTATGTAATGTATTATACAGTAAAAAAAGCATGTGAAATAAAGGTATAAACTTTGTAATGTATTACACAATAAAGAAAACGTGAAATAAAGGTGTAAGCTATGTAATGTATTACACAGTAAAGAAAGCATGTGAAATAAAGGTGTAAGCTATGTAATGTATTACACAGTAAAAGAAAGCATGTGAAATAAAGGTGTTAGCTATGTAATGTATTACACAGTAAAAGAAAGCATGTGGAATAAAGGTGTTAGCTATGTAATATATTACACAGTAAAGAAAGCATGTGAAATAAAGGTGTAAGCTATGTAATGTATTACACAGTAAAGAAAGCATGTGAAATAAAGGTGTAAGCTATGTAATGTATTACACAGTAAAGAAAGCATGTGAAATAAAGGTGTAAGCTATGTACTATATTACACAGTAAAGAAAGCATGTGAAATAAAGGTGTAAGCTATGTAATGTATTACACAGTAAAGAAAGCATGTGAAATAAAGGTGTAAGCTATGTAATGTATTACACAGTAAAGAAAGCATGTGAAATAAAGGTGTAAGCTATGTACTATATTACACAGTAAAGAAAGCATGTGAAATAAAGGTGTAAGCTATGTAATGTATTACACAGTAAAGAAAGCATCTGAAATAAAGGTGTAAGCTATGTAATGTATTACACAGTAAAGAAAGCATGTGAAATAAAGGTGTAAGCTATGTAATGTATTACACAGTAAAGAAAGCATCTGAAATAAAGGTGTAAGCTATGTAATGTATTACACAGTAAAGAAAGCATCTGAAATAAAGGTGTAAGCTATGTAATGTATTACACAGTAAAGAAAGCATCTGAAATAAAGGTGTAAGCTATGTAATGTATTACACAGTAAAGAAAGCATGTGAAATACAGAAGAACAGTTATGAATAATAAATAAGGAAACATAACAAGATCAACTCCTAACACAGATAATACTACTAGCTGTATCTCACACTAACTTTATAACACGATAACAACCTCCCTTTGAGTTCTAATTAAGTAAAATGCAGATGTATTTATTTAAGATAAAACAAATTACTGACATAGAATTAACAACATTCAGGAAATACAAACATTTGAGAAAGATCAGTCCTCACAAAACGTAAATGGAAAATGACAGCAACATGATGAGCTGTCGACAACGAGATAAAGCAAAAGATGAAGACTTAGGGACCAACCTAGATGCTGGTGCTGACCTTAGACGACAACTTAACATCATCCTCATAGCATCTAGTTTTGTGATCCCACATACGAAGCTTACCTTGAATACGTCCTTATCCTTGAATGCTAAATAATGTTTGTGGTAGAGTCCCGACATCGCTGTGACCATCCTTGGCTTAGGAACACTGAATGCAGGCCCTGTGGCAAATAATACAACTACCTATCATTTTGTCATTAGTAGTCATTCCACTGTCTTACTTGGTTGCTCCGATTATTGACAGCAAAACATGTAATCATAAAATAATGGTGCGAAAAAACATAGAATTCAATGTTAAGTTTACAAAAAACAGGTTTTGTTTACTAATTAAATGAGAATTTGCCTTTGTAAAAAGAAAACCCTCAACATGTGTGCGAGAGAGTTGGATTACAATGTTTTTTCCTTTTTCCTCAGAGAATCAGAATCAATTTTGTACCATTAGTCATCCCGATTAGGTTGTTTATATCAACAAGTAAAAACTTACTTTTCCAACGGTCTACAAGCGTCATCTCTGCCTGGTCTCTTGCACTGTCTGCTTTACTCTTCCTCTTGCCAACTTTTGAGTTTCGCCACTTGATGCCATGGTCAACCTTGCTTGCGGTACTTTTCCCTTTTGCAAGTTTTCGCGGCACGTGTACCGGCTCCGCGTCATTATCATCTAGCGAGTCTTCATCGTCACTTGTGTACTTGCGTTTGGCCTTACCTCTCTGTCTCATCATTGGTTTCTCAACCTTGTTTATGCAACTCATCTTGCAATTTGAAGTGCACTTATTATTATTCAGATTATCTAGTTTTGAGTTAACCCCACTTGGGCCGGGCTTGGCATCAACCCTAAGCTCCCCAATGATGCGAATCCGGTCCATCTTACTCGGGCCAGGCTTGGATTTGGCCTTAATCTGTCCATTTATGCAAGTCTGGGCTGTCACACTCGGGCAAGGCTTGGCATCGGCCCTAATCTCTCCATTGACTTGAATCTGGTTCATCTTACTCGGCCTGGCCTCAGCCGCGATCTGCTCGTTGACATGAAGCTGGTCTGCCTCCTGCTCAGATAGTTCTATGTCAACCTCTGCTGCTGTAGCTGTCATTCTAGGTGAATTAGCCATTTGGTGTGAGGTATCACTACTCAGCCTTGAAGAATCATCAGCAGCGTCTGGTTTGTTTGTTGCAGGTTCTTGTGATGAGGTGTGTTCAGAATTCTGCAACAACAATGGTTAACGAGACATGTGAATTAGTTTCCACTGACCTGGACCAGCCATACATGATTTTTGTTCAATATTTGTGATTTTTTAAATTCAATAAAAGAATGCAATTTTTATTCATGATCATTGAATACAATTTTTTTTAAATTCATACTTCACAACATCAGCTGATTTTGTACATCAATAGAAAAAATCTGTTGTGTAAACAGTTATTCATACACTGGTTAGTGACCTCACACACTGATTCAAAGTAACTTATGTTTTTAAACACCTGCAAATAGTATATACACTGATTACTTATAGCAGCAAATTGGCAAGATTAATAAAATTTAAACAATATGAAGACAGAAGAAAGGGAAAAAGGATGACAATGTGTGGGAGAAACAATAACATGGGAAGGAAATCATAGCAGTGGGGTGACAAGCCAAGCAAGTTAAATGCTGAACACAACATATGCACTGGCACACAGTGATTGGGCTGTCTACGATGGGGATTCAAGTCCATCTATGGCGTTTTCATAACTTTTCCCTCCATGGTACACATGCCAAGAAAAGCATATTACCCCGCAGAGGGAATTGAGAAAAAAACCTGCCATGAACTCAGTCAGAGGGTCAATGGTTTTGATTTCGATATCCTATAATTCCACACATTTTGGCGTCTGCGTTAATAACTAGGATGGGCCACCTAAGCAATAAAACAATTTTCTTCACAAGGCACTGCACTGCCTAATCGCGTAATAGTTCAGCATTGTAAGTGAGGGCTGAGAAATCCAGGGAGGAGTAACATATACAAAATGACAGATTATTGTTGTGGGGCACGGTGGTTGATTGTTAGAATGCTGAACAGTCAGTCAACAGGACCAGGTTTCGAATCCTACTACTGTTTCAAAACTTGGAAAATTTTGTTCACCTCACTGCCTGTTTCTTTTGGAAAATATACTGTAAAATGTCCATCCCATCTATATCTGGTGTTTATGCCAGGGTAAAAGATACCAATACAACGTAAAAATGTGTCTCTGAAAATAAACTACCCTGATGTAATAAGTTAAATATTTGATATACGCAACGGGGTACAATGGTTATTATTCTTATTGTTAGCCGCAGGTAGCTCTGCTTGGATGTGACTAACTGATAAGTTTCAGCTAATGTTACCTCTGGTGTGCAATTGAAGTCTTCCACATGATAGGTCTCATTCAGTACATTCCCATTCACCTCCTCTGACACTGTGATCAAGTCTGACTGACTGACGAGGGATCTGTATACATTCTCCAAGTCTGAGACGTCATGTCTCGTATGGCTGTACTTGTAGGAGAGAATGGGCCCGGCATGCTGCGGTAATTTCTTGCAATACGCCAAGCCTTTTGTTGTAATTGTAATGACATCAAAGTCATTTAGCACGACGCACATTACTCGGTGTTGGTTCACAAACACGCCCGTCTTTCCGATGACTTCCAGGAAATGTTCATCATCCACCACCGATATCTGATGCAAAAATACCACCATGATTATTTATGAAGGACTAATATCTACACAGTTTATTTCCATGTGAGACCATGCAACAGGTTACAACATTTGTGATATGTATTGTTTAAATATCTGTATTGTTTAAATATCTCCTATTCTACTGTCTAAAATATTTGAAATGCATTAATCTCAAAGTGAAGTTGTCTGTTCTATTACCGCAATCAGATGCAATCATTAGCAAAGACTGCTGAATCAGTTGTACTTTGCCCCATATTGCTACCAGAAGTGTGGGAGCAAGGCAAGTTCAAAGGTATTTCTGGGTTGGGATGGGAGTCTCCACAATAGGTTCTAATGATGAATACATACAATTTGAACATTTCATTTATTAAAGGTAATTTATCAGGCAGCATACCTCCAACATATTTTCTCTATAGAGAGAACATAACATTTTAAATTAGAAAGACACACCCGGATACAAAATTTTATTCCTGTAGAACTTTCATATATTTAATGTCATCCTGCTCTACCTAGATAGTGTTAACTGACACATTTACACGTGATGAAGAAGAAAACAAAAGAACAGATAACCATGTTTTGTTGCCAGTTCACAAGTTGTTTCTAAAGGAAATACATCAAAATAATGTGAATGTTATGTTGCGTAAGTGGTTTAACTTCACGTATACAACAATGACGTAGCTTGGAACAATTGCAGAAAGAATACATGGAGTTGTAAACAATTATACGTCATAAACCGGTTTAAAGTTAAGTCTCTTAAGGTTTTCTGTATGAACACAGCATTAGTTGGGCAAGGGATAGCCTAATGGTGTACAAACCACGACATGCTGCCTACTCAACCATGGCATCAGCAGCTGGATGTTGTTACCATAACCTCGACCGATGGTGGTGCGACCTTCAAGGAAGATGTACTTCGGAGGCTGTGTACGCGAGTTGTCCTCATCGCCTGGCTTTCTCTTGTACTCTTGTAACGTCAGCATCCTCTCCCCCTGTCATACAAACAAATGACAAAACATGGGTCAAATGGCCCTAAAGTCCTTTGGACTAATACGTCTATATGTGACCCCGGCTGACCAAATGAGTGATACGTCGGAAAAATTGTAACATTGTTTTCTTACATCCTTGTAAAGGTTTGGTAGGGTGCTTTACACGGTTTCAAAAAATATGCTACAAAAATTGGCAAAGTTATGGAGCATTGAACATGGTAGGTATCAAAAAGTGAAAATGAAGAAAACGGCTGTTGAAGTTTTACATTATATATGCAAATGGTTTGCATGGAAATATTACATGCACAACATTCAAATGTAGCACACAGTATGTAATATGTATGTTATGTTGCAATGATACACTGGAAGTACAAATGTGCTGCTACAAAGATTTATCAAGTTATGCCAGATTATGTCTTCATGTGTAAAATCAAGAGGACAGATTATTTGAGAGCAAAAGGTAGACTCACTGATTGACACAGTTTAAAACCTACAGGCAACTGTCCAGTTTAACAGGGGTCTAGTGGCTTAATGCTGTCTGTTGACACAAGCTACTGGCAGTGACCAATTACACATTAGTCACAGTTTCCATCAAACAATAGCAGGCAGAGAATCTTAGCTCCACAGCTGGGTGTAATACACAACCAGAGCCACCACTGATTCATGGTCAAGTAGATTAGCTCAATGCACCAACTAAGACAATACACAACACTGTGAGTGACAGTGTCCAGAGTGAGGCCTAAGCAGTGTCATCATTACTGAATAGATCAATTAAACCTGCCAAGTGGGTGACATTCTGCACAAGTGTTCATTAATCCTTAGTGATTGTTCAGAACACCAGACTGACCACATACCTAAACAAAGCGAATGTAATAGGTGAAGAACATGCAGTGTTCAAATAGGGGTATTGGTTGAATTGAATTTGTCTCAACGCAAAAGGCTTTATTGTGCCTTCATCGATTATAAGAAAGCATTTGATTTAGTAGACCGGTCCTCCCTGTGGTCTAAGATAATTTCAAGCGGTATTAATGGTATTGTGTTAAAAGTTGTATACAACATATACAAAAATGCTAAATCATGTATAAATCAGGGCCAGGCTGTGTCAGCCTTCTTCTCATGTGATGTATAGCAAGTATGGCAAGGAGAAAACTTGTGACCTTTGTTATTTGCTATTTACCTGAATCATTTTCAACACTGTTAGTCATAATTATAACGGACTAGACATGGCAGCTGGTTAAATTTACAACAACCTTGGTGATGATGATGTAGAAAATGTATGTTCTACTATATGTTGATGACACTAGAATGATTCAATCAAATACAGATTTCTTGCTTGTGTATAGTGGAACTATGTCAACTCTTCTAATGGTTGACATTTGGTTGTTTCATTTCAACTATATTGTGAATCTGTAATTATTAGTCTATATTGATACAAATTATTTACACAGTACCATGTCTACACAAGGCATGGCAAGCGTAAACAGAACAGTAGAGTGCATTTTATATAAATAAAGTGTAGGATATTTCACTCTATAGTTGTCCAGAATATAAATTTTCTATGTTTGTCACCTACAGGTTTCTACAGACAATACACCTTTAACCAATAGACACCACAGTCACACCATTTTATAATAATTAAATGAACATAAAAATAAACACAACTTTCAATTATAGAAAATCAATAGTTTTGAAGATAAAAAGTGTTAGACAACTGTTCAGTCTAACAGGGGTCAACAAGTGTGTCTACTCTGCCTGGGAGATATGACCAATTAAAGATTAGTCAAAGTCTGAATGGAACAGTAGCACTAGGCTGCACAGATTAGTCTTGGTGTTGACTTTGTGGCACAATAAACAAAATCTACTGTTGGGGGTGTCTACTCTACCTGGGCTCTGTGACCAATTAAAGATTAGTCAAGGTCTCAATGGAACAGTAGCACTAGGCTGCAGAAATTAGTCTTGGTGTCAACTTTGTGGCACAATAAACAAAATCTACTGTTGGGGGTGGTCTCAAGGGCCCTTCTCAAAACCACATCACTAGATAATATAAAACTTTTGCACTTTGGGGGCCCCTTAGAATGATTCAATCAAATACAGATTTCTTGTATATAGTGGCAGCACCCTAAGATACATCTATGCAAAATTAGAAAAAAAGTTGAACAGTTTTTGAAAAAATAGGCCAAATGTTACATTTGACCAGTTTTGGGGTCCTTGGAGGCCCTAGGGAGCCCTTAAAATGATTCAATCAAATACATATTTCTTGTGCATAGTGGCAGTGCCCTAAGATATATCTAGGCAAAATTAGAGAAAAAGTTGCTGAACGGTTTCTGAGATACGGCAGCTAACGGCGGACGCAGAGTGATGGCAATAGTCCCTTGGACCTTTGACCAAAGGACTAAAAAGGAGTCAATCAAAGGGCAACTGCTGTGAGATACACTAATGGCCACCAGAAGTGCTCTGCAGCCAGGAAGGGGGTATTGGTGAATAAAGACTACCAGGGTTGGTGGATAACTGTAGCCAACACCAGTGCCATGGATTATGCAAAATAAGCAGATAAGGTAACATGAGATCAGCAGGGAATGCACTGACTACCAGTGAACACAGGCCAGAGGCACAGCATAATCAAGGCTTTTCAAGGAAACAAGCCAGAAGTCAAGGATTTCAAGGCCCAGTACAGACCCTGCAGACAGCTTATATATATATAAACTGGCATAACATATTTATCTGGTCAAATAGTGTATATATGCAATCATGAGCTATCTGTCTGTATCCGGTCAAATAGCACATAGGCGATCATGGGCTTTTCGTCCGTATCCAGAGAAAGACCTGGATGTATATATATATATATATATATATATATATATATATATATATATACCAATCACTGAAAGCAAAGGACCAAGTTAACTTTGCAGTCAAAAAAGCAAATAAAATGCTAGGGACAATTCGTAGAATATACACTTAGATACATGCACGTCACAAAATGTTTTCCTAATGAATAATTAATCTATGGAACTCACTACCAAGCGTTTGTGTCAATGCACTAACAATTAACAAGTTTAAAACTAAATATAAAAATTACTAGTTCTAGTTGTTTCCAGTGCTTGGCAATGTTTTATTAACTGACTAGTCTGTATTACTGTGGTTACATGTCATGGTCTTATAAGGTCTCGTTCAACTAGTCAGCCTTTTTCAGAACATTATCGCAAAACCGACCTTTATATGCTGGCACTGATGGTGGCCACTGCCAGGGTGCTTGTCATCCTCGATGGTTCTTTTACGTCCCAAATTGAGACGGGACCAACATTAACGTGATCTCCGAGTAATGAGGGATACACAGTCCCCAATGTTGCGAGCCAAGTTTTTACATCAACTATCATGCCTTCACGGTCCATGTTTCGAGTGGCATGCCAGGCGGATGTGCTAACCATTACAGTAGCTGCGCCCTCGTCACATGATTGAGGGGCAATATATGAGCCAGTACGTATAGGCTCCTTGCCCCAAACTCATTCAAGGTATGATTCAAAGTTTGATTCAAGATAAATAATTCCCAAGCTATCTGATCGTATCCGGAGGAATAGCCACGGCCTTAACATGGTCTTGCCGACTATCGTGTCAATAATATAAACATGCCGTTTTCACAAAAATCAAAAGAAATTCATATTGTAACTCCTTATCATGTATTTGTTTCATTTATGCAAATAAGTTGGTCGATACAAAAACACAGCGCCTCGCGAAAAGTTTGGTAACAGCATTTTTCGTGCTAGCAGTTATAACCAATAAAAAAGATATGTTCACACACATGACGTAATTGCCTAGGCCAGGGCAGGGAAGCATGCCCATGCTCAATTCTCATTAGTCATACACAGATCAGCGGCTAGATCTCGCACAAATCAAAGCGACGGATTTTGGTATGGATCGAACAACGACCTGGTAACTGTACTATAACATTAACAGTCATTATTATATTATTGATATTCAAGCCACTGCCCTGGCACTGCTACTTCATTTGCCTAGGCCAGGGCTAGGGCTAGGCTGGCTCTGGAAATGGGAAGGTAAGGATCACCATAAACACAACGTGTTTCGACTGCAGCACATAGTCACATGCTTAGCCATTATACTAACCCAGGCCTATATACTATAATATAGGCATAGGCCCACAGATAATCAGACGGGAGCTAAACAGCAGACGCGCGTTATAGGTATCCAGCTGATCGATTTACCTTGATTTACTCGTATTTTCGCTCGTACGATTAACCTAATCCTGCGTTATACTATCATGACAACTTTTCTAATTTATTGCAATCACCACCTTAAGTCATTCTCCATCAAAAGTGTCATACTAGTCAATGCTTACCTGCGCCTTATTCAGTGAATCATCCAGTACATTAGACCGGCTGCCAATCACTGAATTTCGCGGCAAATGACATAGCCTCGATGTTTTCCGTGCACGAGGCTATTTTGCTAGGCGCATTATTTACCTGACCCTTGACCTCTAACCCCATGATCAGGATACGATCACCTCACCTTTGTAAACTAAACATTTTGTAAGTTTGTTTATTTCTCATTACAATGTCGGCGGATCACGCACCCCAATTTATTGAATGCGGGTGGAAAGTTATTATAGATGTCGTATTACTGGCTATAGGTTTGTATTTAATATCAGTTTGCCAAAATCAACAGCCACAGACACAGTCACACCGCACACGGCCACAGCCGGCCTATCCTAGAGTAGACCTAGGCCAGGGCCAGGCTATAGTTACTGTAGACAGTGTATGTGGGTTGTGTCCTTCGTCTTCATAATCAGATCAACGTACCTGTTGTTGGTCTGCTTGCTCACACCAAAATGTTATATTTATGTTATATATCTTATATCTAGAATATAATATAGTTGTCTTCTAGACTAGCGTTTTCGTGTCCTCCAAATCGATGTGTCACTATAAATATAACTATTCAATACCTTGACATTCGTCATTTAGGCCTACTTCCTTTTCCGGAGTTTCACTTTTGATTTAATTTCTATGAATAAGATTGATGTCTAGTTGTAACACAAGGTCCCTAAATTATCCAACTTGTAGGTCATATGATAACAATTTAAATAGTTGAGTTACTTAAAGTTAAATGCATAGCAATATTAGCCATAGGCTATGGATTCCATTTTAGAATGGATTCCATTTTATAACACATTGAGTAAGATGAAATACAAGTTTAAAGGGAATAAAAACAAGGCATTTGCTAAAATCTGTTTTCCATGTGTACACAAAGTTTTACATTGTATGTAACATTTGAGAATATTAAAAAAATACCGAAAAATACATTTGTAGCATAAATTCGATTTTAAACCCATTTGTAGTGATTCCTGCAGAAAATTTACAGCTAGGCGATCACGTGGTATCGTGACGTCACAGATGACATATACTCGCATATACTCGCATATACTCGCATATACTCGCATTATAGCGTTTGCGGCGAGCAGTCGGCAGGGAAGCATACGGGCACACGTTCACTCACTCAGTCATACTAATTATAAGTCAGGTTATATGTTTTCACAGTTTATTATATGCGGAAAACCCTACCAATAAAAGATCTAATACACCATATATAGCTATGTCTGCTAAATACTACACAGCAATCGAATTGTACCCGATATATTCTAAATGTCAGAACGATAAGTTCAGACGGCGGTGGCTTATACACAGCAACCGAATTGTAACCGATATATTCTAAATGTCAGAACGATAAGTTCAGACGGCGGTGGCTTATACACAGCAACCGAATTGTAACCGATATATTCTAAATGTCAGAACGATAAGTTCAGATGGCGGCGGCTTATACACAGCAACCGAATGATAGGTGTCAGAACGATAAGTTCAGATGGCGGCACCTTATATACAGCAACCGAGTTACTCACCGAGTCTGTGAATAACTGATTTTCATGGGTGTACTGTGATAGTCTTTTAGTACTTTTCACATGGTGCTCGGTGACAGTGCTTCACAAGAAACGTTCCTCCGGCAGTGTGCCCCAGTAGTCGCCCCCTATACCACTGGCCTGTGTTACACACAGCTCCAGCATGCATCTTCGGGCCTGTTCTAACAAACAGCTCCCTCGAAGTTTCTGGCTGCATCCCCCAACAGCCAGCCCTGATCCTCATTAAAGCCCTCCTTATATACAACTAAATCTGTAGCCTTGGGACATATGCTGTCCCTTGATTATGTAATTTCCAAAGTCTAGGTTTCTCTAGAAATCTTGGCATGGTGCCAGTGAACTTACAGTAAGCTTCTGAACAAAGGCCCTCTGTTTAGGGCTCTTGCCTCTCCAAAACCAGATGGCCTCAAATGTAAACAAATCCCCCAGCTATAGCCATTTGCATATAAATTGGCTTTTCGGAGCACTACAACATTCACTAATCAAGAATATTTATACCATGTGTGTTATCATTCAAAATTCTCTACATGTTTACAAGGATAGCTTTTGGGTTGAAAACTAGTCATCATAGAGGAACAATTAAGCAGTTATCTTGTCGAAACAAACTTCAGAATGAGTTATTGTGTGATATTCCGATGTAATACAAACACTAGTCATCATAGAGGAACAAGCCATTATCTTACTGTTCCACATGAATCCAATTTTATTCAAAACAATGTATGCGAATAGGCCTACAAGCCGAAGAGGGTTCACTGACCTTCGGCTCGTTTTCAGAATAATTATATCGATTGCAACCCACGGAAGATAATCTACACCAATAAACATACATATCAAACAGATATTGTATCGAGCTACAGAAAGTAACATGTATAATTTCATAATATCACTAGAATATTGATCTATGAAAGAGGTGTTGTACAATTCATAATCACAACTTAAATCAGGTAGTGAAATTCCATTTAACTCGGTAGCTCAATTGGTAGACACGTTGGTTTTGTATAATTTGTTTTACAATCGGGCGACGCCGGTTCAAGCCTAACACCGACCGAACCATTGATTATCTTGACACTTTTTTGTTTATGTTTTCACAAAGTAATATAAACCAAGTCATTTTTATACAGTTTGTAAATATTTAAAAAAAACATTATTCGCCACAAAAATGAAAATATGGTAATTTTATAGAACAGTGCATTTGTATATTTAAAAATGTTATTTATCCAGACAAATATAATGTAATGGATATATAATTTATTTATTTTATATATATATATTTGTACAGTAATATATTGTAATTATATATGTGAAAACAGATTGTGATTTGTCTGGATAAATACAATTTATAAACATGCAGCACGAAACCAACGCGTCTACCGATTGCACTACCGAGCTCAACGGAATTTCACTGACTGATTTAAGTTGTTATGATAAATTGTACAATACCTCTTTCATATATCGATATTCTAGTGATTTATGAAATTATACACTTTTCTTTCTGTAGATGGATACAATATCTGTTTCCTATGTATGTTTATTGGTGTAAATTATCTCCCTTGGGTTGCAATAAATATAATTATTCTGAAAATGAGCCAATGGTCAGCAAAACCTCTTCGACTTGTAGGCCCGTTCACATTCATTGTTTTGAATAAAATTGGATTCATGTGGAACAGTAAGATAATGGCTTGTTCCTCTATGATGACTGGTGTTTGTATTACATCGGAATATCACACAATAACTCATTCTGAAGTTTGTTTCGACCCAAAAACTATCCTTGTAAACACACTCTGAATGTATGGAAAGGGTCAGACTGTCTGTGACGTCACATAGGCATACCGAAAAGTGTGACAAAAATTTGCATATTCGAAAAAGTCCACAGCATAAAATGTGGAATTTCTAACTCATTGAATTTGTTGGCTTGGTGGACATGGAAATATATAGTAGGATGTAATATAATACGAATTCAAGCAATAGGTGTCTTCCCTTTAATTACGATTATAGAATATGAAATGAATGATGAAAGTCTGTTTCATAAAAAGACACTAGCACCATAAACTGTTTTATTTATAGCTAAAGGCTCAAGCAATATCTGTAATATTTGTCACATATATTTACCGGCCTGATTGTTCATAGTTTAGTTGAACAAAACACGAACGTACAGTCTTTATTTCCATTAATGATTTCATGTGCATGTAAGCCCAGGGAGTGTCGTCTCTAACACAACATCAAGCAAGATGTTAATGATGCAATTTTTTTCATGCAGCACAATTTACATACATAACTGTACGTTTATAGATGTTTGACCACCTTGCGTTTTGTTTTAACTTTTAATTAGTGTTCGTATTCCATACTTAAACCCAGGCATCCATGGGCAACACCCTGAAAGTGAGTTGTGGTTGCTTGCACCATGATATGGATCTACAAAGCATACTACAAGATAACATCTATTATTATGAGATATAATAACCACATACAAAACCACAATTTGTCTTTTTGCCTGTTGCAGTGTCTATTCCAATACTGGTTCTCAAGCTCTCAGTTGCTCCCTTCAAGAGGGGTTTTTACTGCGATGATGAAAGCATTGCCCATCCTTACAACACTGACACAGTACCAGTGGGCGCAGTTGTTGGTGTAGCAATTGTATTATTCTGTATATGCGTGAGTATAATGTTCTGTACTTTAGTGAGGCATAATGTTTACAATAATAATGCATACTGAATGCAGAGCATAATTGCCTATGTCAGTAATTTTATGGGAGGATGCTTGTTCCTTGTTTTATATAAATTAATATAATAAAGTATAACATATAATAAAATAATTCTATATAAATTAATATAATGAGTGGAATAAATATGTTGAATGTACATATACTGGCTGCCAAATTTTTTTTATTAAGCCCAAGACAGTGTTTCCAATTGGATTTTTTTTCTTCAAACAATTATAAACAACTCTATTGGCAATATAATGAACATTGGTTGGTTTAACTGCAAAGCTCTTTCATGTTCAGTGGAGTCATGATATTCCACATTTAAGACAACCAATTCAGCGAACTGACATGTTACTAATTACAACCCTGGCTGATTCCAAGTAATTGAACAGACAACCTTCCTTTAACAGATATTTGTATTTTGAATTATATAGCTATTAAAGATCTCGCCTCAATTATGTTTTCACCCATCTTATTTCAAAATAATTTTGGGAAAAAATGTAACCTAGATTTACTACCCACTCTGACACTATAGCTACTTTATACTTATAACATTTCCGTTTGGTTTTTCTGAAATCACCAAACAAAATTACTACATTTTTTTAACCAGATCCTTTCAAAATTCAGTAAAAAAAATTGTATGGGGTCCAGCTCTATATACCGATACTGTAGCAAACCAAAGTCTATTCACACTTTCACATTTTACCCCCTCAACAATTAAAGTAAATTATTTTGATGCTTTAAAAATGCATAAACTTATTGAAAATATTATGTAAACTATTTGCATACTGTAAATTTGAAGATCAAAGTATCTGAATTATAATATCACTGTTATTACCGGTATTATTATCACCAGATTTCATAATTGCAATTTACTGTTCAAGAACTGTATAAATATAAAATGACAAACATCCAAGTAGAAACCATTCTGCCAAAGATACTGTGCTTGAAAAATGTTTGTCGTATTTTTGCAGGTACCCGTCATAGAACTGGTTGTCTATCGCCAGAACAAAAAGACTGTGGTAATTAGTGATGATAAGGCAACAGATCGGGTGATTGTGTTTGGGTATCACGTACATCCGTACTTGGTTGCTGTCTATCAGGCTGTGGGTGCAGTCTGCTTTGGTGCAGCCATGTGTCAGCTAACCACGGACATTGCCAAGTACAGTCTGGGTCGACTACGCCCACACTTCCTCGATGTCTGCAAGCCGAACTGGGCAAACTTCTCCTGCACGGATGCCCACGGTCGCATGATATACTTGCAGGATGATGTCTGTACACAAACCGACAGTAAACTGCTGAAGGAAGCTAGGTATGCATTGTTCTCTCTGGTGGTTTGGAGTCTTGCAAAAAATAACAACACTATCTTCAACCATTCAGCAGTATCAGATAATCTGATTGCAACTTGATATTTGTTATTAAAAAATCTGTTATGTGACAGAGATATAGAGGTCAAAATGTATTGTATTATTTTACCAAATTTTAAAACGGCTTCAATCAAGTATTAATCATGTGACTGTTAGTCAGTTTAAACTTTCATTTCTATTCAATGTATGTATGTGTGTGTGTGTATGCACGCACGCACGCACGCACGCACGCACGCACGCACGCACGCACGCACACGCACACACACACACACAATCTAGTTTATAATTCGGGTTGTACTTTTAAATGCAAACGTTTAACCCATCACAAACAAATAATGTTTCTTGACATTCAAATTTGTAATGTTGAATGCAATTTTTAGAGTATGTACATTATTTTTAAAAACAATGAACATAATTGACTTTTGTCACTTCATTAGCCTTATATTATTATAATATCTAGCTCATACAGGTCTGTATTGGATTGGATTAGTTTCTTGAAAAAGGCATCCAAAATTAGACAAGCAAAAACATTTGAATTGATGAGACAGCTTTAAAATTGTTTTAGTCGCCAAGCTCAGGGTTTTCATTCATATCCCGAGTTTCCAGTGTTTGCATTACATATAAAACTTGTATTACTGCTGTTGTGAAATCTTTCTGTTGTAGACTCTCCTTTCCATCTGGCCATGCATCCTTCTCAGTATACACCATGGTTTATGCCATTGTAAGTAATGTTTTATAACTTAGCCCTAGATTATAAGCAGGCATGTCATCATGTAAAGCACAATATAAGTTAAATTATTGAAATTTAACAAAATTTTTAACAGAATAATTGTTCACGAAACACTTAACAAATGGCACACCCAAACATTGTTTTATACAGGTATTCCTGTGAGCTTTTAATATTATATATTTTACTCTGCAATGTTGTGCTATTATAATAATTACCACTGCAATAACAACTCAACTTATGTTTTCAATCTGATATGTTGAAATGCCTTACCTATCATCCTCTCAAGCCAGCGGTGCGAGTACGTACATTACCCCTGGCAGATCTCTTACACATTGTATGGAAGTTAGCTGAATCACCCAGAATACAATTAGATTCATAATTGACTTCGCCATACCACCCGTGAGAACTATATAATTACCCATTCGACTATTCTCACGAGCCGCTGAGCGGTATTGTGTATTCAAATAATTACGCCTACTACCCAAACAGTCCATGAAGACCACCCAGAAGACCACTGGAATTTTACAGCAAGCGATATAATTGGCTGAGCTTATCTTCAGAGTTTCGGCAAGCAATCTGCCTGGAGGTACCGAGACTGATGTAATCAGCAGCGCCCCCTGGTACACTAGAATGTTGCCTGTGTGTCTTCTATAAAACTGACTTATCCATCACGTGACCTGTTGCCTATCAAAACGTCTGTCAAGCCATCAAAAATGCATGCTGATTATGTGGAGCATTTGAGGAGTTCATTGTTTTGTAGAAATTCTGACCCCAAATGATTTTCAAAACAGGACGGAGAACTTACGCATAGCAGTGACATAGGAAACCAATGACGTAGCGGATTCATCTATTGTTGGACATCCAACACAACATATTTGTAAAGACGTAGCTTACTCAAGGCAATAACACATATAACCAATTCTGGTATTTTTCTATCCTATTGTACACAGATAGTTTACGCAACTTTCTTGTTTTAACTTTTGATGCTGAAAAATACACGTTACTATAGATGGCTCTGATATTGCATGCTGGAATTTTACAGATCTACCTGCAAGTGAAAATGACATGGCGGCATGGCCCGACTCTACTAAAGCACTTCATGCAAGCCCTGGTGGTCTACATGGCCTTCTACACATGTCTGTCTCGAGTCTCAGACTACAAACATCACTGGAGCGACGTCCTCGGGGGCGCCATCATTGGTGCGACAGTCGGCATACTCTCAGTAGGTCGCAGGTTCTCAGTAATCTTTCTTTTCCAATAATTCTAATGTTGTGGTATGCCGTATTTATGGATGCGTGATGATAGCACCATCTAACCTGGAAGAGAGGTGCTGAGAATAGCAAGTTTACTAGTGATCTTAGAATCTGTAATTCGTATAATGATAAAGACAATGAAGCATACTATTAAACTGCATCCTCATTTGCTAACAGTAAACATGCCTATTCAGTATTCTATTTTGGCAAAGTATCATATCAAAATTATTATTAGCAAAAAAGGTATTTATATTACATTAAAATAATGTTTTGGCAGGTGATGAAATAATTATTTTCTTGGCCTCAGAATCTGGGTTATGGATCTAAAAAGTAACTAGTGCATAGTGATGGTGCATCCACCAGTTGACTGATGCACACAAAAAGCAGGATGGTATTATTATTATAATAAACTGAAGATGGTGCTACAATTATAATATATTGGTGATTATAATATGTTGATGATGGTATTACTATTATAATCATTTATTGTCCACGTGAACACATTACATGTCATTTATGCTAACCAGTCCATTTTCAATCTTACTTCCTCTCGGGTAGATTAACTGGGTGATACTACAACAGAATACACTAGCATTATGCTGCAGGAGCCATTGATAAATTCAGTTGTGATGGACAGATGACATGTTAATTTCCTGTGCAGGCCCGGTACATATCGAACATGTTTGAGATGCACAAACTACAGACCCTGGCAAAGCTTCTGCAAGACTTGAAGCTACTGAAACCCAATACTGTCGAGTACAATGCAGCGAATGAAGATGTGCAGCTGCGGAATGTTTAGTCATGTGGTCACTCGCAATGCATGAGGCAGCATATCAGTTAATGTTATATATGTTTATACATGTTTAATCAAGAATAGTTTACTATGTCAATGAGCTGATGGTTGACATCAGAATGTGTCGAGACGTAATGAAGAAGCTTGCTGGTTCCACGTGGTTGTCAAAGCTGTCATAAAGTAATAAAATGATCACCAGTTTATGTGTGAAAGTGTGCATAAAATGTACAGTATATCATGGATTCATGGTAGCTATTCTGTCATACCACACTGTCTCTGTATGTTTAATATACATCCAGCATGGACAGAGCTGATGGCCGATTGTGGGATCAATAGCTAGTGGACACAGACAACATAATTACTGCTGAAGTGTTTGTGATTTTTATGAATTTATTATTTAACAAAAACACTGTTTTTGGATAATTTATACATCTCCATAGAGCCAAATGGAATATTCTCTGGCTAGAGGTAACAGTTTTAAAATGTCAGTGCTGTAATGAAGGCTAAAAATAAAACTGGTTTACCAGACTTGTTTTAAACAGCCACTTGAAGAATGTTATTACAACATACCAACACCGAAGTAACGAGTTATGTTTATGACTGCACATATTACTTGAATGTTTCCTGTGATAACAAAACAAAATAAAGGAATATTAAACTAAGTAGTTAATGTTCTCATACATAACAATATTCCACAGAATCAACTGGTAAACTGTACAGCAACATATATTATCATGTAATATATGTCTTTGTCCAATAACCAGATTCTTTGATAAAAAACAAAAACGATGGTTTCATGCACACAAGTTTTCTGAAAGGAACATCACCCCTGAAATTAATGTGACCTCCCTCAGCACCATGTACCCATGTCACAGCACACATTGCAATGTCAGTGCTGTGTACTTAACAGACTACCCGATGACGTATCGCAAGATACTGACATTTGTCTGCATACATGAAAACAAGATGCAATTATCAAGTCAACCGATTATATACACTGACACTTGTTTTGTTTGGCGATGTCATATTTACACAGTTCAATTTGTGCCAATTCTCATCAATTAGTGTGTGCTCTCAGCCTCAATTCGCTTCAGTTCTACTTCCATTCTCTCAGCTCTTCTCTTCTCCAGTAGTGCCCTTGTGCGGTTGATGGCTTCTCTCTGGAAAACAAATTCAAGTGATGGTTAGGCCATGTAGTCCTTGGGCCAATACACATGCTGGTACCATTTTGAGGGACAAAGGCTCACTATATTTTTTTGAAAGAGTATTACCGTGGGCACATTTTTCAGTATGATGGACATTCCCAAGTGGTAGCTTTATACCTTTTTTGTGGGAAAATATGCTTTTTTCAACCTGAGGGACAGGAGACTAGTATGGGCTCAGTCACAGGCCTGGCCTTGGGATGTAGAGCCCACATTTCTCTCTCTAACTTAATCTCTTAATAAACGTCATTCATTTGGCCTTCTTTCATCACTATTCATGACTTGTGTTGGTGCTTGCATAAATATATTTAGGCAGAATGGTCAGTTTTGGGGTAAAAACATCAGTTTTGAAATGCCGTTTTTAGGAAAATGGCAGAAAAGAGTGATTTTGAGATTTCCTTGCTATAAGACACCTAGCTATGCCCAACATTGAGTATATCGGTAAAAAACCCATTGCAGAGTGATTTTCATTCATTGATATTCCTAAGGTCCCATTGATGAGTGGTTATCATGGTAACACGTACATTTCTATTTTTTTCACTTGTCATCATAGTTGATTTGAATAATGGCTGCCGATGTTACAGACATTTTTGGCCACAGCTTGTAGTCTTTTACAGTGAAATATTCAATTCATGCCTCTGTTACAAACTTTTCAACATGACAAATAGGAATGTCACCATTATAATCTTTATTACAATCTTTTCCCGAGTTTTGGTTCCTCTCCTTTGATAGAGGTGGCATGGGATATCGGACTTGAGAGCTAAGCACCTTTATGTCTGTGTCTTGAGCATTGATAACAACATGCTTCACAGGTCATGAAGATTGTTGTCAATGTTCTCCCTATGCTTCTCATCCTTCCATTCTTCAATCAGAAATCGTATGAGACTGCTTTTGCTGTATGGATCTTGCAGTAGTTTTCTCCATTGGCTGATTTCATGACCAGGCGCAATGTCTTGAACCTGACTTCTTCATCTGATCCACGTTTTCTTCTCTCAGCATTCTTTATAGACACTTCTCTGTACACATCGAACACAACATCAATTATATTACTCTCCCTGCCTTCATGTAAAGCTAAGTCCTGTGCATTATTTGATAACTGTGCAAATGTCTGACCTTCATCTTTGAGGCGTTGCAGAAGTGCCATCCCATCGATGGTGTTTGCATTAGACTGTGGCACAGTCTCAGCAGCTGATACATCTTGTGCCAGAGCTTCAGGTAGAGTTGACTTGGTTGTCTTTTGAATTGAACCATCCAGTGTCGCCAAAGCCCATGGTATTGGGCCCAATGGGTATGCCGATACATCCTGTAGATCAAGGTCATGAGCCTGCGCAGCGAGTATCATGTTCACAAATAACTGCCGGTCAGCTTCCATAACAAGCTGTTTACCCTTTTCAGGTGTCAGTTTAATCTTCTTCTTCAAGTCAGAAAATGTTTTCAACTTCAGCTTGTTAATTTTCTGATGAAACGGCTGTTTCAGTGGATCTGTGTCGAGACGGTCCTTCTTGAATTTCTCATAAGCCTCTTTTCCAACTGCTTGATGTCTTTGGCAACCTCCACTGGTGCCAATCTCCCGCTTGAGATGCTGACAAGTTCGGGATGATTCCCACTCATTGGATTAATCCATTCTTCTTCCAAAATATTAATTGCAGAATTTATGTCAGAATGGTCTCTCTGAATGCGGCTAGCCTGAAGATCAGCATGGATGAAATTTGGATTCGGCTGAGTGACCATCTCTCTTATTTGTCTCAGAGAAAGGCTACGATACTCTGAGGTCAAATAGTACCTGCTGACAGCTGAGGCTTTCAAGCTGAATCCTTTTGTACCTCCTGGAGTGTTGGTGTCCCTATTGACCGTTTCCTCAAATATCTGGTCAACGGGGATTTTCCCAAAAGGATTTCTTGACCCACGTTGAACGGAGAAGCCTCCGTTTGACAGGTAAGCATGCGCATCTGGGCGACTACTGGCTAGTTGGGACATTTGCGACAAGCAGACTGAACCATAACGTGAGTAGTTTATCCGGTCGTACGCGAAGGCCCAGTACAGCAGAGCTTGGAAAGAGTGGAGATGCAACAACCAGTCTCCTTCTCTAGATGCACGTATCAGACCCAGCATGATGATCACCATATCTATGTAGGACATCCAGAAGGCTGCAAGCTCTCCTCTATTTCCATCTTGCATACTGTCAAGGAATGTCTCAAAGTAGCTAAGAATCTTGGCTACGCTTGGATTTAGTCAAGACGTCATTAAGAGCTGTCTGATATAAATCATCACATGCTGCATCAATGCATCTAATTGCATCTTCAGGCTCTGGTATATCATTCGGGTGCGAAGCTTTCAGCGATGGTACAAATTCTTTCCATGCTAACCGGAGAAGTGCTTCATACACTAATTTATGAAGCCTCACTCCACGATTGTACTGGCGTCCTTCCAGCACTGCCTGGACGGAACCCTCTGCAATGATTCCTGATTCGACAGCCAATTCGCTTCCCAATGACTGATAGAAAGTTGAGGACTGCATGGAAGTCACCCATTCTCAAAATGATGCCTTCAAAGTATTCATCATGCTTCCAGACGATTTTGGATCTTCGCATACAAGGCCTGATCAAAGACATAGATAATGCTTGGTAACTGAAGCTCCTGCCTGATCTTCTGGGACTGATTCAGTATCTCAAATACTGTTGCCATCTCTGTTGCTGGTGCATTGATACTAGGCAGATAAGATATCTTATCTCGACGAACTTCTACTTCATTTCTTGTCAGAACGTTGAAGCCAGTCTAACTTGGGACACTTGTGTCTGTCAGCCGAGAAAGCACCCAAATACGATTTTGCTTTTGTGCACTTTCAGTTGCTACACTTGCATCAAGAACCAGTGTTTTGATTGCACCAGGACCAGTCCATTTTCCAGGATTGTACAGTGGAAGAGGTAAGCTGCTGACATCAATGGACCTATTATTGGATCTTTCAACTGTCCACTTTGGTGTGAATGGAAGAGGCCCAATGAAGCTTTCTTGGATTGCAATGCCGTTAACATGATGTGATGTCCCTGCTCCAGAGAGGGTTTCCTCGAGGTTGTCTATATTGTCCCACGCAAGTGTTGCAAACATTTTGGTCAAAATGTCAGCTGGGAGTGCGATGTCGCTGCATGTGGAGGACTCCATTTTCTGCATACAAAGTGCTGTTTCAATTTGTTCAATCATAGAATATGATACTTCATGCCCCAAGCGATTCAGTATTTGAATCAGTTCAACATTTCCTGTAAGTATCTTTACTGCCAGTGGCAGCAAGACATGCCAGTGAAGGCAGCGTCTTCCTGCTATAACGGCATAGGTGATAGGCAATGGAAGCTTTCTGCAACTATGTATGCTTGCTCGGGTTTGACTCATCACTACGACCAGTAATTAACAATTGTAAAAATTGAGAGATCGATTCTGGTATCCTGGCTGATTCTAAAGTCTGATTTGATGGTTGAGGTGGCCACTCTTCCTCAACTTTCTGCTCTTTGATGACTGCTCTCAAGAAAACTGCCGCCTTTTTTAGCATTGCTGATGAATCCGAGCCAGAAGATCTGAAGTCTCCCAGCTCCTTTCGCATCATCACATTCTCGAGGATCAGATGCTCCCCCGACAGATTGTCAGGGTAGACATGATAGAGTTTCCCTCTGTCATCTTTAATGAAGTGTAGTGCCTCTCCAAATTCACTTTCCAGTTTTCGACGGATGTGCTTCTTTGTTGACTCTTCTACCTGATCGAAGCCATGACACTCGATTATGGCTACAAGCTTTTGGGAGAGGTCCACCATCCTATCTGCTCTGGGATTGGTAAATAAATCTCACTCTTTTCTGCCATTTTCCTAAAAGCAGTTTTGTCACCCAAAAACTTATTTTTTGCCCCAAAATGGCTGTATCCATGGCAACCGTTGAGAACATTTTTGAATAAATGGTACCAAAAAATCAATACCCATACCGGTCATAATTTCCACTTTGGGATTTTTTTTTCTAGCCGTACATTCCCTTTTTTAAAAGGACAATTTCAAAAAACGTGATTTTTACCCCAAAAAGCATATTTTCCCACAAAAAAGGTATTAAGCTACCACTTGGGAATGTCCATCATACTAAAAAATGTGCCCAAGGTGATCTTTCAAAAAAATATAGTGAGCCTTTGTCCCTCAAAATGGTACCGGCATGTGAATTTTTTGGTATTGTTCCATGGCCTAATGTTATTTAATTTTGGAAACTGCTAGAACATTCTTATGAAGTATGTTTCAAATATAATGTATAAAATGCTTTGTTTTTATATCAATAATTTTAAGTAAAACACTGAAAACCAAATGTATAACAAAATTGTATTTCAGGTCACTTCACTAATGAACTCAATTTAGGCTACAGTTCATCAATCAAAATTACACCTACAAGGAATGGCTTCTCTCCACATTTTGAAAAAGTGATCACTGAAAAGATTTTACAATTACTCATACCCAGGACCAATGTGAGCATAACTGAAGTTGCATGATCAGCCACAGTCATTAGTGATCAGGATCATTATCTACGGTCAAAAAAGCAATCTTGTAATACAGACTTACCCCTTTTCGATTGTCAGGATACAGAAGTTTCTGAAACAGGAAACATTGTACTGAATCAGTGCGACTGTTCTGTTAATTACAGTAATGCATAGTTACACATATAATTTATGTTTGACTGGTACTGTTATGTTATAGTTAATTAATTTTGAGAGCATTTGTTATATAAACAGAATTTTAGAAAATATATTTGATACTACTATTGGTTTATTATCATTTAGCATCCATGAAATAGAGACGTGATGATCATAGTTCAATAAATTATCACTTACTCTCTGCTCAATCAGCCACTCCTCAAAATTCTCTGGTTGGTTGAACCACCAGAATGTTCCTACAGGAAATGTCATGTAGATTGCCACCTGCAAATAGTAATAGATAGTTGACCATTGAACTGTGTCAGTTTGGTACAGTTGTTAGTCATTGAATGGTATAAGTTTGGTACAGTTGTTGGTCATTGAACTGTATCAGTTTGGTACAGTTGTTAATCATTGAACTGTATCAGTTTGGTACAGTTGTTAGTCATTGAACTGTACTGTATCAATTTGGTACAGTTGTTGGTCCTTGAACTGTATCAGATTGGTACAGTTGTTAATCATTGAACTGTATCAGTTTGGTACAGTTGTTAGTCATTGAACTGTACTGTATCAATTTGGTACAGTTGTTGGTCCTTGAACTGTATCAATTTGATACAGTTGTTGGACATTGAACTGTATCAGTTTGGCACAGTTGCTGGTCAAGGCCCAGCCCTGCATTGGACACACCGGGTCCTAGCTAAGTGTTGGATGCAATTATGTAACATCACAGGGCTCGTTCCGCATCAATGCGCGCTCACCAAGACATGTAGTCTGAAGCCATTGACACTATCATTCAGTTGTGCTTCACAACAGAGCTGGAGGTGCTAAAGTCAGGGAGTGGGGCCACCCATGAAAAGTGTGAAACCGCAAGGCAAGTTGACTTCTGAGCCGGACACTTGTGAAAGCGTAATATTTGATGTAATTGAACTGATTGCTGCAATGCTGATTAAGATGATGTCCATTGCCTTGCAACACCATGTGACTATCCTTTGGCAAGATTTTGGTAATCTTCAAGCAAACATCACAATATCCGCTGCCTGGAGCAGAAGGTTGACGCCCTGGAACTAGAAGCGGAGGCAGACAGATGTGAACAGTATTCCCAGCATCCTAACCTCCGTATATCGAGAGAATCCCTGAAGTGGACAGGGAGAACACCAATGATCTGGTGCTCGATGCAATAAAAGTGAACATGGGTCTGACGGGCATCGGTTCAACGGACTTGGAACGAAGCCACTGGATTGGGCCCAAGCAAGACAAGTCGGGTTGCCCAAAAAAATGCCCGATCATCATTCGATTCAGTAGCGAGGTGATCCGTGATGAAGTGTTCCATGCCCACGGACAACTGAAGCAGCACACCTGGCAACACTCTGATGAACCAATATACATAAATTAAGACCTAACGGCGAGGCGAGCTGCACTGATTGGCCTTTCAGACACAAACTCTGAAATGTCGGAAAACAATAATGGACTGCAGGATGAGTCCTCATGAAAACCAATGCCGGTTTGATTAAAGATCCACACCGTGAAAGACTCTTAGTGTAACCGGTTAGCGCGACCGAGGGCTGGGCTGACGCTGCCGCCCCCTAACCCGTGTTATCATCACCAACAGACTGTCATGTCAAATGTTAGTTGGCCTACACTATGTTGTATTCAATATTTTGTTTGTTTTGTATTGTAATTTTGTTGTACTATTCACAAAGTGAAAACTACAGTTATTTTTTTGACAAGTTTATTGTTTTTTTACAGGTTTATTAATTTTAATTTTTCCTAATTGTTTTTTACATACTGGATAGTCAGCTAGCAAAAGTATATTATTTTGGAAAAGTTATTCATGAACTTTTCAACATGTGATGTTCGTTTATTCAATGTACCCTATTTCTTATTTTCATTTATTCTTTTCTTGTTGACAATGATTCTCACAGACAACCATATGCATAATATGTTGGACTTAAGAAGTATCATAACTGAATACAACTTGTACTTAAATGTAAGTAGTTTAAAAACGTATACATACTGTTCTTTAACATGTTAGTGTATACACAGAATGGATTTTAAACATCCTTCTTTTTTTGATAAATGCTTGGCTCTACGGCACTGGTGTATATGAGACTGCCAAAATATGTGTTTTACTTACTTAACCTCAGGAAAGAAACTGTCAGGAACCAAAAGTTAAAAATATATAAAATAATCATATTAATTTTTGGTAATGCGTATGCTGTATTATATTTTCACACGTTTCTGTTGATACAATAAGTATGTTGTATCATATGTGTCTACAAAATGTTCATAATAAAAATGGTATTTGTATTTTGCCCAGAGTAATGCTTTTTTTCATTACGAGTAGTAGTAGTACATGTTTACATGATGAGTATGTTGTGTTCTATTTATATATCCATTATGAGTGAGAAAAAAAAAATTCTAGAGCATATAAAACCAGATATAGTGGTTGTTTACAAGAAACGTGGCTCGATGATGTTGTTAATACCTCATCATTGCAAATAGATGGCTACGATTTTCTTATTCAATTTGCTATTTTACCTGAATACAGTTATAAAATGGCATGTTTTATGGGCGTAACTGGGCATAGGCTATAACTTCTTGTGCAACATTGGTGTATATATTTGTATTGTCAAATGTTGGTATTTTTAGATGTTGTTGGTCAAAATAATGATGTAGTTACATTATTTTACTTCAGGGTTTACACATGCAGCATGGAGACAGTTGCTGATGACAACATTGAGAGACCAGCCAAACAGAATAAGACAAATGCAGAGCAAAGTAGAGAGTACAAGAATAGATTAAGTGAAAAGGATCCAGAGTATAAAGTCAAAGAATGAAGAAGAATTGCTGAGTACTGTGCCAGATGAAAAACAGAACAAACAAAAGACTTGCTGCAAGAAAGAAAGAGGCAGATAGAAAAAGGAAATATAGGGAGAAGCTAACTACAGGGTCAACTCCAAATGTTGAGATGCCATACAAAAGACCACAGTCACTAGAATTGTGCGGCACCTTTTTAAGTAAGTTCTTATATAGCGCAATATCCAGTCCTTAGGACTGTTCAAAGCGCTTTACACCTGACGGTCATTACAGGTGTTATTAAGAGGATTGGTGGATGGGAAGAAATTGAAGAGAGGCATATGCGATGTACAAAGAAACCCACCCAGACCACATACACTTGTAGTTGGTTTCTCCAAGTTCTGCTCCCTTCGACCTCAAAATGTGTTGCTATTACACAACACACCAGCTGATCAGTGCAAGTGTCGAGTACATGAAAATGTAATTTTGAAGTTGCAAGGCCTCAGTATGATTCTACCACATTTTGGGAGTCAGCATTGTGTGATCCCACACTCAACTCCAAATGTTGGCAGAGTGACGGCAAAGAATGTGCCAACGGTAGAAAGATTAGGGTTGACCTAGATTTGGCACAACCAGTTTGTTCGAGAGAGTGGGAAGCTTCGGACATGGACGGTACGAAAAGGCTGAATTGTGTGCTGCATGAGGGATTTGCAGAACAATTAAAAGAGCTTGTGTGGAGAGCTTTTCAGATGCTGTGCACCAAATCAACATAAAAAGAATCCAAGCTATACAATTTCAAAGTGATCAGGCCAACCAAAATGTACGCATCCTTAAAATGGACTTTGCCATGAACTATTCCTGTGAACACCAGGATGACGTACAAAGTGCCCTCTAGAGTCTAGCAAGTATGACACTCTTCACAGATGCATGATGGGAAATGCCAGACTTTTCTGGTGTGTTCTGACACAAAGATCAAGTCCAAGGATACTGTGGCAGTTTTCACTGACCAACTGTATGAGAACTACATCATCCCAGATAAATGTGATGCAACTGAAGAAGTCATTTGGACAGATGGGCCATCATCAGAGTTTAAGAACAAGTTCATGATGGGGCTGCTGCAAGTTCTCTCAACCAAGTACCAGCAAAAATTCACCTGGAAATACTTTGCTACAAGCCATGGAAAAGGTGTGGTTGATGGGATAGGTGGGCGAGCCAAATCACTAGTCAGGACTGCAGTTATGAGCAAGAGTTTAGATAGAACAGTGGTAAAGTCATCACAGGATTTTGCAAAGATGGCTAACTGTTCGATGGACAAAACAACAGTCGTCCACATTTCCCAGGAGGAGATAGATCACCGAGTCCAAGGAATTGTATTCTGGGATGATGTTGTGCCAGTTCCTGGCATCCAGAAGATGCAAGTGGCATGTTGTTCTACCGATGGTACAGTAACGCTCTATGAGCATGCCCTTGCCCAAGGACGCAACATGCACTTGCCAATGTCACCGTGATGGTGGTGAAAGTACAACAGCGGCATCACCTGTGCCATCGGCATACCTTAAAGTTGGTGATTGGTGTGTGGTGGAACAACTTGTCATATGTGAGGACTCTCTGTTAGTCACATTTTGGTTGGTGTTTGCATGATTGTGTATTCTTAAAATAAAAAATTTGTCTGGATGTCCAGTATGACATGTATGGAATCGCCCATACATTAGCAAAGCAGTCACCCTAATTATAAATCAATCCATAATGACTGGCATATTTCCAAAACTAATTTTAAATTGCTGAAGTTTTTTCCCTTTTCAAAAAAGGTGATCATTCTAACCTTGACAACTATCATCAAATTTCAATCTCGCTAGCTATTTCAAAAATTTTTGAAAGGATAATGTTTGATCAAATACATGAATATGTCCATTCCAAGATGTTATACTATGATAGCCAATACGGTTTTAGAAAGAAACATTCTACTGAATTTGCGACACTCAAAATTATGGATAAAATTATACAAAAGCTTAATAAATCGGCTACACCAATTAAAATATACCTTGATGTATCAAAAGGGTTTGACACAATTGATCATAATATATTATATTGCAACATAAATTTAATTTGGTACAGTTGTTGGTCATTGAACTGTGTCAGTTTGGTACAGTTGCTGGTCATTGAACTGTGTCAGTTTGGTACAGTTGATGATCATTGAACTGTGTCAGTTTGCAACAGTTGCTGGTCATTGAATTGTGTCACTTTGGTACAGTTGCTGGTCATTGAACTGTGTCATTTTGGCGCATTTGCTGGTCATTGAACTGTGTCATTTTGGCACAGTTGATGGTCATTGGACTGTGTCAGTTTGGAACAGTTGCTGGTCATTGAATTGTGTCACTTTGGTACAGTTGCTGGTCATTGAACTGTGACATTTTGGTACAGTTGCTGGTCATTGAACTGTGAAACTTTCGTACAGCTATGTCATTGACAGTGCATGAGTTTGGTAATACACACAAAGCCACACATCCCCCCACCATTGTACACTGTATGCCTGCCATACCGTGTAGTATGTACTCATTGTTACTCCCATTCTCCCATCTTGCATACGTAATGTGTAGATAGCCTCCCTGTTCAGTGGTTGGTATGCCACTACCACTGTAACCAGGCTTAATGAATAACTCCTTTATAAAAAATAGTTTACAAAAGGTTGGTGTAGTATGTATATGTAATTGTGTATTATGCCTTAATGTTGCAACCTTGAGATCCTAGTCATAGATGTCTCAAAATATCAGTACTTGGGTTTCTGTAGATGGCTATGGTACACCATAGGAAGTTGAACTGGATTGTTTGTTAACGTCGAATGAAGTTGGGCTTAGCCACAGGGCTTAGCTTTGAGCTAATGTCCTCAACAGACTTGGACCCTGGGTGAAGACTGAAGAGGTTCATCAGACTGGGTGGTTCAAATGAGTGATATTTTTATTGATTTCACAGTCAGTTTACCTTTTGTTTTTGTGATGTTTCGACTGCTTTCAGCAGTATTCTTCAGACGACCACCGCTAGATGGCGACATGGTAGTCCTTCAGTGCAGACGTAGTCACTCAGGTGTGACACAGCAAAATCACATAATAGACTGGGAGGGGGCCAAATTTGTGGACAGAGAGGAGGACAAGAGGCATCAAAGAAGCGATCTGGATTAGAAAACCAAGACCTGCATGAACCGAGACGAAGGACGGTACCGACTTTCACACATCTACGACGATCTCTTGAGGAGCCACCCAGGGCGCAGACGGGGGGAGCACACACCTGAGTGACTACGTCTGCACTGAAGCACTACTGAAAGCAGTCGAAACGTCACAAGAACAAAAGGTAAACTGACTGTGAAATAAGTAAAAATATCACTCAGGCTTGGACCCTGGAAGAGGGAGGGTGCATAGGACTGTTTTGCTTGATAACGTCTCAATTGGGCGTTTAGTTTAAGGTATTTTATGGATCCAGGGCAAGCAGCATGTGGGGTTTTCCTGTCAAGATGGGTATTTTGGTGAGCCTAGCTGGACTGAAGGGGGTCCAGTTGAGGTCTAAAAACACCTCCTCCAATAATCAACCACGTTGCAGGTCTGACTACACTTTCAAAAAATTCTGAGTTAAATGTGCCTCCCACCTCCCCGTTAATTAATGCACGTTAAATTGCAGTCGACTCATCCTGACAACTTACATTGTCAACGTTTTTTAGTGTTTCCTAGCTATAAGTATAACAGATTATCATTAAGTCATTTAACACTGAGTCCGACGGCTGTAAGTGCATTTGATAATTTTTTTTCATTCTACACACGTCCCTACCTACCTTTAAATGGGCTAGCTTTAATATGTGAAATCCGTAGTTCTCAACTTTCTAGGCACTTTGAGCAACACCCCAGGCCCAGCGTACGCCCGGCTTTAGCCTTCACTAGCAATAACACTGCGCCGGTGCGTGGCTTGATCCAACCACTCCAATTTCAGTTCACTGAGCCGGTGAGCTTAGCCTTAGACTTAGTGCTAGTGGTCCAGTGCCAAGGCAATGGCAATGACTGAGTGAATGACAAAAACGAATGGGAGTTGGGACAACCCAACTTTAATGTCTAAATACGACACGGAAGTCTACGTTTAAGTGACTTCTACGTTTTCGAATAGGTAACTGTATACTTTACCCTGAGAGCTTCCAATTTCCATGTTCCCATCTTGCCGAGTCTTTACACAAATGATCTCACGGCGCAGCTTGGCGATATATGACGAATCGCACACCGATAAATACGACAGGTTATCGTGACCTTCCGTCGTGCGTTCGTCTCAGTGATACAGAATCCGGGATGTGGCGCCACAGTTTGTCGCTCTTCTGTCTCGGTGTTTCTAGGTTTCTATACATTGTTGTTTCCCAGAATTTGTGTAACCAATAAAATAGTGTTTTGGTAATAGTATTTATGGTTTTGTTGAAATGTAGAGCTAATATTAAAACATGTCCACGTTCTGCTTAATCTGTGAAAGAAAGAAATAATATCATGTGTAAATTGTAATAAAAGATGATATTAGTTTACATATTAATAAAAAAAAATTAAATACAAAATATTGAAGTTGTTAAGTAAGCATCATCTAGCCAATTATATAAAAATATTGTATATAGCTGTGCTTCACTAATTTTTCTTTGTCTCTTCTGTTAAATATGTAATTAAAATAATAATAATGATGCTCTTATTAATTAGGACTAAAAGTAAGCTAATATTGTAAGGTTTGTGATGATACAAAACTATAAAAATTATATTAACAGACCAAGACCACTTCACTTTTTGTTTATAAAACAATGAAAGTTCTTTGACCTGTTTACAAAAAAAAAATTGTTTTAAGGCACAGCTCATAAAAACATATTTAGTGTCAAATTGTTGAGTTACAGTATGTGAACCAGGAGTGGTATGCATGGTAATAATTTGTAGTGGTTCCCATTCCAGTCATGGGGTCATGTTCTAGTTAGACTTCCTGTTTGGTTACAGACAAAGAAAAGTGTAATGTATTTTTGAGAAATGATTTTTTACAAAATTCACTCTGTGCTCAATGCTGTGATATAAGTGAATTTGAGTTTGCAGATTTCCATGTGTGATTGTAGAAGGTGTTGACTATAAAATGGTGGATTTCTAGATGATTTTAATAAGCAGAAGGATATTTGGCAGCAATTTGCCTGTGTGACCTGTTTGCGGAATAATGCTTGCCGGCATTTGTAAATATTGACGGGTGTCACACATACAGGCATTTTACGAGGGCTAGAAATAGGCAATTTTTGTTCAAATCTATCAGCATATCAATGAGATGATGATAACAGCAGGTGAGAAGTTTAAGACATTTTATAGGTCACGTTTTCTTATAATTAGACAAAACGTTAACATGGTTGCCTATGGGAAAACCAACTCTGTATTTACCCCAATAAAGTCCCTGGCAATGGAAGGACACTGTTGCATTGCACAATCATGGAGGACGCGTTTTACTTACAATGTCTTGAAACAATCACTGATAATATATGTATGGCAAAACTATAGTTGAACGGGACAAACAGTGTTTTGATATTACAGACTTCTCATCAGTCTGCCAGTCCAAATCACAGAGCCGGAACACATGTCTTATAAGGGTGGTGGACATGGTAATAATTTGTAGTGGTTCCCATTCCAGCCATGGCCTACAATATCACCAACAATAACATGGACAGTATTATTTTTAATTATTTCACGTTACAAGTATTTATCAATCAAATGCAACTGCTTTGTTGACATTTTCAAATACTATGTAAAATGTATTTTAAAATATTTTGGAAATAAATTTGCCCCAATTTCTCAACCACAATAACTTAGTACCACAGTTGGTAAAGTATCAAACCCATTCATAAATACATGATATTCTGCTTTTATCACACATTTTTTTATTTAATACACGCCTTACATTCACATACTTGTGGTTTGCTGCTATTAAATATCCGATATATAGCAATCTTAATATATGTCATATATTGGTATTAATTAATACCATTATAACCACCAATATTTATCTCTGGCATCACATATAAATCCTAACATATGAGCATATAAAAGCACATCCTGTTTGTTATATATAGTCTATCTTGTAGGGAAGTGTATTTGTCAAAAATTCTGGAATTAATCAAATTTATACATCACTGTGTAACTAATAATGATGAGGAATTTGGCAAAGAAATTATCCACTGAAGTTTTATTTTTTAAACACAAACATTGTCATTGTTATATGCAATGCATAACTTTTTGTACATACCAATAGCCCAATATCAAATGCAGGTTTCACAAATGCCAGTTGTGTGAATCCCAAGTAAGAACACGTATTTGATTATTACTGTTGGTCAAACTGTATTTCAAGAATATTACTTCATCGGGCAAGCATATCACCAATTAACTACCTTGATGATGGCACAAGAAATTACTTGAATGTTTCCTTAGATAACAACATATGTTCAAGCATTTTCACCACAATAATTCACTGCACAAACACAAGCACCCAACTTTTAAATATACATTATAACTTCACAGTACTGAGTATACCATCAAAACTACTGGATAACAAACAGTAACCATTCTTACATTCCATATGTTGCCATGATAGTTTATGATAAAATATGTAAGATTTTGTGCATATAGTTTTACAGAAAGACCATCACAGTTGAAGTTTGTACAGATCTGGCCAACACCAGCATGACGTACCCGTGTTACAGCAACAAGTACATTACAATGCAAGTACATTACAGTACTTAAACGGCACCCAATGTCAGCATTGTACTAAATTTACTAAGCAAGACATTGCAAACCTAACAAGATGCAGTTACTATGCAGACAAGCTACACACTGACTTGGTTTCTCTGGTGATGTAATATTTACACAGTTCAATTTGTGCCAGTTCTTGTCAATTATTGTCCGGCTCGTTCGGCTTCAATTCGCTTCAGTTCCTCATCCATTCTTTCCGCTCTTCTCTTCTCCAGCAGAGCTCTTGTACGGTTGATGGCTTCTCTCTGGAAAAGGAACACATGCTGGCATTTAGTATGGATGATGTCATCATGTTTTTTAATACTCAACTGTTTAAAATTGTAAACACATTACAATTCTGTTTACAAACAAATATTCCGAGGGATCTATTCAGAAATATTGACTACAGATTACAAATTGGCCTGTTGACCCTGTTTTGGTCAGTTTCCTCACCTCTGCTGTTGGTTTGTGTATTTCTATCTACAACATTGTACATATTGTATAAATCTGCATAATGTAAATTATTAAAAAAGCTTAGTAGCTTGTATGCAAATTTTATTTCCATACAAACAATATTTTCACATTTTAATTTGTAACTGAAACCAAACACAGACAGAAGTCACTGCATTTTTACCTTATGAATTCCTCTGGTCATGGAAACATGAACATCTAACATATATTCCTCAAATAGTATCATTTTGTCATCAAAGACACTTACCCCTTTCCGGCTGTCAGGAAACATAAGTTTCTAAAACACAAATAACATGACAATCACAGTACCGTACATAACAATAGCAGATGTGTTCATAAAAATATTGTTTTCATATTCATATACCCTGTATAATTATAATTTATTTTATTAAACAAAATTAATTTCAAATGTTTATGTGTACTATTATAGATCAACTATATAATTTGACAAATTATTGTTTACAATTTTAACAACCTAGCAAAATATGTATCCGATATGATGTATATATATATATATACATACTAACTTTTTGATACATGGTACACCTCTGCAATCCATACTACTCGATATACAGAACATACTAATTTTACCATAAAAAGCATCACATAAAACATGTTTACGATGTATATCCGAAAAGATATTTTCAACAGGATCACTCACTCTCTGCTCAATCAGCCAATCCTCAAAGTTCTCTGGTTGGTTGAACCACCAGAATGTTCCTACAGGAAATGTCATGTAGATCGCCACCTGCAGACAATAATAATTGTTACATACAAGGGGTTTCTGTAATTTTGATAGCTTAATTGTCCCCCTGAATTAAAGTATCCTTCAGAAAATTACGTAGTTAACATGACTGGATTATTTTCTTTTTTAAATGTCTTGTTATACTGCAATACAATAAGTCATATATAGGCATACTGATATTTTTAAACATGACATTATTTATGCATGTTCCAAAATTCTGTAATCATAGAAGTAACTATCCTACATTGATATTCACCATACATTTGGTCGTGTAAAGAGACATCGCAGAAATACATCTAGCCATGGCATGGGTGATATACTTGTAAAAACAAATGTGTACAATAAGTAAAGTAGGATTGTTTTATTTGTTACGATTCTTTTATATTACCATACAAAGTATAACTCTTTAATTTGGGTGTCAACCTCAATTAGTTTAGACAAACTTTATGATATTATAATTTATAGAACATTATATTTTATCTAAACCAAAAACATAATATGAATTTGGTGAAATTTCAACTCGTTCTGAACGTTGCATGGTCTATGCACATTGACAGCACGTTTCACTTCAGTCTAAGCAAGACTACAAACCCCGAAAGTGTGATGTGTCTGTTTTTCCTCTCCTCCGCCTAGCTATAGTATACGTACGTTAGGCTACTATACTATACACGATACAACTACTTCTACGAACGATCCAATTAAATTAGTTAAACATTTCGTTTAAGACAATTACATTTTGACTTTAAAGTTTAATTGGGTACTAAACTTAGCTATTGAATAAGAAGTTAAATGACGTTTACATTCCGGAATTGTTAATTGGATACATTACCCTGAGCGCTTCCAATCTCCAAGTTCCCATCTTGTGTATTCGCACGACGTACTCACAACTGCCTGGCCGCTCACCTCAGCCGAACATGTCACTGACATCTTAAACATTCGCAAACACAACAACCACGATTTTGACCTTTCGTTTGCGCAAGGTTACTGCGCAGTACCCCCTACGACATCAACAGTATTGTTTTTGGGTGTGACACTGCTTTGATTCCATATTTGAACAGAATAAATAATTAAAAATACACTATTATTATGCTTCAATAATGGGTTATATTTTCCAAATGGGTTTCCAAAATACGATTTGTGGCCTTTACGAAGCCACCATAAATGCGGACCCAACCCCTTAGCTTAGGCGTCCCGGATCTAGTACAATTGTGTTCGCAATAATCGATAACGTTCTACAAGTAAACACCAGTCTGCCCAGACTTGCAGGCAATGATTGAATGTGGATGACAGGAAATAAAACAAAATACGACATCATCGGCTTTATTTATCAACATTTTAATAACAAATAGCATCCGTCATTATCCGCTTTTTAGGTTGCCCCTCGTTTTCGGATCCCGGTGCGCCACAAGCGATTTCGTAAAGGTTTCGTAAGCGGCCCGATCTATTACTAGTCGCAAGTTCGTCCGAGGTAAACAACGGTGTTAAAGTAACGTAACAGCGAATATGTCTGCAGTAAAAACAATGACGGCTACAGTAAGAGCTGTTAGCCGAAGAAAACCCGTTATACCGCAAAGAGCACCATTAATTTTAGTAAGTATTTATAAGTAGGAAGTGAAAAATGCTGATAAAATACACGGATATATGCAATGACGTCAATCAATCTGGCTAACTAGCTGTCTGCGCCTAGCCCGTGGTGTTACCGTGGTGAAGAGCGAACTGCGCATAAAAATAGAAAGAAAGCAACTAATACAATTATAAATCAAGTTACATAACAACTCGTTTGCCCATGAACTGGACTACTATTAGTATATAGTAGTCGGTGGTTGTTCCCTAAAATAATCGATTTATGGAATAGGGCCACCATGCCATGGCATAGCCTAGGCTAGGTAATGATTTTTTAGAATATTATAGGCCTAATTTTAAATAATTTAAATAATTAAATTATAGTTACTGGGTCGTTGTTCGGCCCACACAAAAATCCGTCACTTTGAATCTCGTGAGATCTAGCCGCTGATCCAGACGCCATATTTTTTGGATTGCAATCTGTATTTTTGACCTAAAATTCTGTAAGAATCTATCAATCTGTATCATTCACGTATATATATATACATACATATATAATAATATATTATATATGCTACACATATCATAACAACAAGTACATCATTTTACTACTTATACATTATACCCAACATCTTCCATAAACTACATTCATCATTGTGACAGCATGGTAGCAGGGGCTGTCGATCTTCAGTTTGCACAGAAGGTACGCAGTAATGGTGTCCGCATTCAAGCTGTGGCGTGCGTCTGTGTGCATTTTCCGCAAGATGCCTTTCTACATCAGCATTTCTGTATGGGAGGCGGAGAAGCTGTGCGTCACTTTTGGCTTTGCCAACAGCGGGAAGTGGAAGGCTTGCAACGGCGTCTTGATTGAGAGAATCTCAGACGAGACGTGGTCGATCTGCTGTGCTTGGCCATCCTCCTCCAGCATGATGGTGTCATTGGCTAACAGCTAAAAATCCTTTATCTCTCATCTTTCAGCTGTTCTGCATCAACGTCTGGAGCAAACGGCTCCAGACGCACAATCAGCTCGTACGTGAGGTTCACATGGGCTGTAGGGTCGAGAACACTCAAGTCGCGCAACACCGGGTTGCCGAACATAAATTTTGTGACCATCTTGCGCACAATCGCACAGTAAAATGCGCGCACATTGTTGATGAATGACGGCTGACGTAATATCTTCATCTTCGAAGAAGGAGCACACCTTCAAACTGACCGCGATGGTCGAGTCATCGTGCTGGATGGAGCAATCGTCGAAGTTGATGGTGTGCAGGTCAACAACGTTACGGGTGTGGCCATTAGCTGTTTTCCGCCGTTGAGCCACCAGCTGCATTTTTCAGAACTACAATTTATCAGCGCGCCATCTATTAGCTATTGTGCACAACAACAAACTAAATCACTGACGTTCTTTCGATGTAGCCAGTCACTACTATAAATGATTACTTCATTGCATCAAAAACTGTTTTTTTTTTTTACTTATATGACTGCGATATGGTTTTGTAACGCATACAAGTAAATAGTGTACCTATATAAAGATTTTTAAAAATTTTATTGAAATCCGTACCAAAATGGAGTACGGTCAAAATATGGTCAATTAGTAGTACAAGACCGTATTACAAAAAAATGGTCAAAATCCATATCGAATATGGGTAATCCGTATCATATGGCAGGTCTGGCTGATCTCTGTGTATGACTAACAAGAATTGAGCGTGATTTCCCTAGGCAGTTATGTCACATGCATCAACATAACTTTTTCACTGGTTATAACTGCTACCACGGTAAACGCTGTTACCAAGCTTTTTGCACAGCACTGTGTTTTTGTAACGGAAAGTAAGTATTTCACTAAAACCAACTTTTCTGACAATTTATTTGCATAACAGACAAATAAATTATAAGGAGTTACAATATGGATATCTTTCGCAAATGTTTCTTCAGATTCTTTTGAAAACGGCACATTTATATTATTGACACAATCGTAAACAATACCACATTAATAATCTAATTGCTTCCTGTTCACTGGCTATTGTCAGTGACTGTATTGTTCTTTGAACGAAACCAAATCCCTCGTCCAGGAAGACAACACTGCCAACTATTGATTATTTACCTTGAATCCTCTTCTACGTAGTAATCGAGGAGTTGCTGAGGAAGGAATCTTCCAAAAGTCTATTACAGTCATTAACTATCGTTTGAGTAAAGGAGTACATGAGTATATCTAAGCTTGAGTGCACTTTGGTTATTTTGAAAGGGTGCCATCTTGTGGTCAGTTTATTTTCCGTAACAAAGAAATCTGCAGGAAGAATACTCTGTAACCCATTGAATATTTTTTAAACTTCCAATAAGCCAGCAGGCAGTCGTCTAGTCTCCAGAGTCGTGATATTTAGCACTCTTAACCGTCTTTGATAATTGAAGTGACTTAAATCTGAAATCATCCTGGTCGCCCTACGTTGCGCCTTTTTTACTAAGTCTATAATCTTTTTGTTTGAATGGGTGCCATGCCTAAATGCAGTAGTCTAGATGAGGTCTTACTAAGGACTTGTATAGTTTTAAAACTACCTCTTTGATCTTATATTTGATTGTTACGTTAAGTGTGTATGTTATCACTCCCAAATCTTTTTCTACATGTGATGTTTCTATAAGCTATCACCCATGAAGTAGTCGTACTGCCTGTTGTTTTGTACACACTTGCATTGTCCATTCAGCACTCCGTCTGTGCAAGTTATTTAGGTCCTTCTGACGTTTCTCAGCATATTTACAGGATGCTATCTGACTGAACAGTTTTGTGTCATCAGCAGATTTTAGGAGATGGTTGCACAGTCCTTCGTCTATGTCATTAATATATATTACAAATAAAATTGGACACAATATAGACCCTTTTTTATTCAGGATCACATCATTCAAAGACAGAATGTTGTGAAATATCTAGGTCACATTATTAATGAAGTATACAGTAAACAGATTAGAACACAAAATCTTAATAATTATTACATTTACCGGCATATTTTTACATTTGTTTCCATGTACGTCTTATAATGTGTGTACGCACCTATGAATGGGCTGGTCCCGGAGATATGGCGCTATAGAAATGCTAGTAATAATAATAATAATTGTATGTACGAGGAAACATTTTATGTAGACAATTTAAAAATTGTAGCACCAATGTAAAGCTATTTGTTTTTAAGACTTATTGTGCATGCCTGTACACCGCCAAGTTGTGGAGGACCTATAGGCTTAAAACCATGGACAAATTAACTGTAGCCTACAATAATTCACTGAGAATTTAGGGATCCCACAATATTCTAGTGTGAGTGAAATGTTTGCATATACAAATTTGCCAAGTTGTCAATGTGTTATAAGAAGGAGTATATATACATTTATGAAACGGATGAAAAAGATCAACAATTATATTGTTCACAGTGTTGTAAATAGTGACATGATCTATTCGTCTCTGCAGCAGAAAAAATGGATGAAACAATTATTTTATCTACGATAATATAATTTTTTATATTATACTAATTATTCATGATATGGCTGCTATGACATGCACACATTTGTGTTGAGTAGTTTTGTGTCTTCTTTCTTCTCTTTCTCGTGTTGATGTTACTACATGTACGACTATGGAACTTTCCTTATATCAAGGACTAAGTCTGAAATAAACTTATCTTAACTAACTTGTCTGAGAAGCATTAGACAACTTATTTGGTACCTATAGTTTTCTCACTACGCTAAAAGTCACTGCTTTAACATCGCACTTAAAAAGCCATGATCTTGCACAAGAAGTGGCACTTGCCTGTGCTTACATATACTCCAGTATATGTTAACTAGTGGAAGCAACAAAGAAAGAATGTATTTTGTTCAGATAAAGTCAAAAGTCAGGTTGGTAAACAAATATGTGATGAATAGAACATTTCTATGATTAACTCATTAAGATTTGCAAATATAAAATAACTTTGCATGCTTGTGATCGAGATACTGTTGTAAACGTTTTGTTATACATAAAGCAACTAATGGCGCTAGCATACTTTGTGGTAATGCAGTAATGTCGTAATTTCACCATTATAAAGTTGAAAATACAACTCAAAGCAATGTTTCAAACAATTTGTTTGCACACATTTGGTTAAATATAAGATGGAAGAGTTTATCCAGACTTTTTGGTAAAACGATGTTGCATGTCCCAACAATGAATAAACCTAACCCAAGGGATATGCCTACCTGCCAGATACAGATAAAATGTTTGCTTAATTTTACAACATTTGAAACATTTGTGTTTGTATTTTAACCATTAAAGCCCCAGCATTTGCATAATTTCCAACTCTTGCCTTTGCATCATTTCAGCTTGTAAATGTAGCATCATTTCAAACATTTGCATTTAAATGTGCTGATTCAAATTTCAACCCAACCATGTATTTTTACCACTTGAAATGAAACAACTCATAAATTGCACACAAAGCTTTACTGTGGTTTGTGAGCAATGTAAAGCTTGACTGGAGGGACCAGGATTGTTAGATACAAATTCATACATAAATACTAATTATACTATGAAATGCACAGGTGCAATTTCAAAGTAATACTATAGTGTTAGTTGTTGATTTGCCACTAACTTATTCTTGATTATGAAGTATGGTTATTTGTATAAACTTAGTAGGCCTGTGTATTGTGATTTTTGTGTTTGTTTCTGCTGGTTATGCAACTGGGCTTTCAGTGATGTATGTTGTTTGCAGACAAAAGAGGCTGTGGCACGTATCAGGACGTTGATGGACTCCCAACCAGATATGGTAAGACAAATGCCCCTGTCAGTGACTAGTTACCATATATGCCATACTAAAAATTATCTCATGAATCTGCAACCTGCTACATTTAGCAAATGTAGCTTTGAGTTTTTAAACATATTTGTAGTTTATTAAGGGCAATTTCACAGTAACCTAGGCCACTAGTGTCTCACACGGGAACATTTTCAAAATCACTTTGTTACTGCGATTTCAGTATAATTTGAAATTATGTACCTTGTATTTATCTAAGCATAAAACTGGAAGGTTACAAGTAGTGCGTGTATCACACAATAACAGAAACAATTGCAGTCCATGGTAAATTTGTTTTATTTGGATATTGGAAATATCAAGGCAATATACTTTCTTTGTAATGCAATTTGTTTGTGTTTCAGCACAAAATAAAACAACAGTAACATAATTTTATGGTAAAACTCAACACGTCATATATCATCCTGGGGGTAAATAATAGCACTTTTGTGCAACTGATCGCCACCATTTTTTTTAATGTAACACTTAATATGTTGCTAGCTAAACACATTACAACAGAGATGGAAATATGATTTATAACAATAATCATCAAACTTATTTACACCCCCCCCCCCCAGAGTAGTGCTTGTCGCTGACGCTTCAACTTATGTTATTATCCAATCTCTTACAATCTGGGTCGGAGTGGACAGTTATTTTTGGACATCAAAGAAATTCTACTATCCTGTTCAATAATAACCTGAAACCAATTTTATTATTTTATGGCATGACAGACACAGTGTTACATTGAATAATGATGCTTTATATCTTGAATGAAGTGCATGTATACATAGTTAATATAATGAGCTAGTGCATGAAATTTAGGTTCCTGTTTAAAAAAACCATGCTTAAATATATTTGTTTTAAAAATATACAAAGCTCACTTTCCCATTGCTATGTTTGCAGGATAATCTTGATAATATTAATATATCAAAAGTAGTTGATTGTTGATCCAATAGTTGCACAAGCTTGATAAAATATATATCATATGTGTGTCGGGTGGACAGGAAGTTGGACATTTGCAGCTGGATACAAGAGATACCGATAATGTACTTCAACTTGTCAGGTATAACTACAATATTTTTAAGACTAACAATAGGGTTTGTTCCCTAAATGATAAATCTAAACACTTACAAGTAATAGCAAACACTCTAAGACACACAAATATGTACAGTTATTAACTCTATTATTGTCTGCAAAGTAGCAAGGACCTTAAGTAACCTTATCACTATAACCACACATATATATCCATTGCAAACACGGTATATACAAACATGTCCACATTGTTCCAACAATCTCAAGCATGATTTAATGGCAACACATTCCATGTGTTGGAGTGGACATGACATTGGACATTTCAACTTAGTGACACATTCAGTTACAGTACATTGGTTTTTTAAAGTTAACATTCAAAACTTAATCTTAATAGTTAAGTTTTAGCATATGAGCAAGTACAAGCCTTACCTTGTTTTATTACACATGTTGGGTATCATTATCATGATTATGTAGTCTCCTTCATAATTTTAGCCATAATGGTCACTGAATCCATGTAGGCATCCTTTGGCAAACTAAATACATCATGGTGAAGGTATGTATTATATAATTAGTAATTTTGTTTCATAGAATAACATAATCAATAATCAGAATGTACGATATTCCCATGCTTCAGATCATGTGTCAGAGTGGACATTCCGCGGACACTATTTGTTCCACATTCAAATTGAATATGTAGTAAATTGTTATTGTTTGTTGTCACATATAATACTTACATTATTGTCATTAAAAATGACACATAAGCTGTTGTTTTCTACTGCTGCATTTTGAAAGAGAACAGAAAGAATGTCTGTGTCGGAGTGGACGTGTTTGGAATGAACAGTCTTTGGCATCTGACCTACTAGCTTTAGCAACAGTTACCTATAATGCTTACTATTTTTTTTAGCCACTCATATTATCATAATTACAGAAAAAATGAAGTAGTGGTTTGTATTATGTAGTATGATATACAGGTCAATGTGTCGGAGTGGACATTTTGGACCCAAAAAAATGTCCAACGATTGTGTACCAATATGTCCGATGTACACCCTACAGGATACCATATGCTTTATGGTACACAAGCCTTCTCAACAAGGTGTAAATTATTTCTAAGGTACTTATGGTTTCAGAGTAATGACTCTATATAAGTGAAATTACAGAATGAGACACCAAATTCCGTCCAAAATTAGTACATATCTTGAGGTAGCGAAAAAGTTGTCAAAACAGCTTACATGATGAAAGACTAACATCTACCTACTGTGTGACATATGTAAATAGTAATCTAAATTACTAGTAATTTGTGTGCTAGTGGCCAGGTTTCCTACGATTTGTTATAAGAGGATGATTTTATTTACTTACTTTCACCTGTTTGCTTGCTGGAAGAATTGGCCAATTATTTCAAGGTGTGACACATCTTCTTCCTTTCATTGTCCCCATCTTGTTTCTGAGCCTTCCTTTTCATCTCGTCCATTGGGGGTTCCAAGTGAGCGCATGTCGGATGGTGTTTGTTGATGGTTTTTCGAGTGTGCATTTGATCCATTTGCAAGTTATCTTTATAAATTTCACTGGATAACCAGTATTATATTAATTAGACAGTGAATCAAAAAAATTGTCCAAGAGGCCCTGAATTCCTTTGGACTATATTGTGAGTTTGTAATTATTAATTAATTTTTTTTGGTGAGTTACAAATCGTTAAGGGTTATGATGGCAGTAAAATGTTGACATGTTTAGTGGAGACTATATGCATGCCAGTGAAGATACACCTGGAAATAAAATATATGAGTAAACCATTTCGTGAAGATTGTATATATTAGTTAATGTGTTATTAAAAGTACTGTAGAATTGTATCCCGATACTCTGCTATTTAGGCCGATTTCCAGTGGTTGTAGAAACCTTGCAGGAGAGTTGGTGACCTGCAATCTCACATGTAGCACAGTTAAAGGTTGTTTATGAAAATGTGCACACATTTTTTTTTCTCATTTTGCCCCTACCACCCTCCCTCAGAATGGAAAGAAGAAAGAGATGAACTAACGCTTTTTTTGTTCACATTGCATTTTGACTTAAAAACAGTAGCAGTTAATGACATAATACTGATTGAATTGGAGTGAAATAATAGCAGCAGCAGTTATTTTATTTTAATCCTAGATCATATCTTTTTTTTAAGTTTCTCAGGTTCTGCCAGTGCAGTAGGGATTCCCATTACACATTAGTAACAGCCCACATGGAGGCATTCTGTTTAACACTGAGACAAAGGCAGGCAGTGAGCTGAGGTTAGTCCAATACAAAGGCTTACAGCATAATTACACCAGGCCGCAGATAGGGCAAAGTCCACTATCCAGTTATAAATAGAGATCAGTGGCACAGGCTACTGCAGGAGGTTTACAGCAGTAGGGAAATAGTAGGATTTTGGGGGCCCTAAGGTGCCCTTAGAATGATTCAATCAAATACAGATTTATTTTGTATAGTGGCACTACCACATGAAATGTCTATGCAAAATCAGAGAAAAAGTGACTGAAGAGTTTTGGAAAAAAATTGGCAAAATGTGAAAATTGTGTCTATTTAGAATGATTCAATGAAATATAGATTTCTCGTGCATAGTGGCAGTACCCTAAGATACATCTATGCAAAATTAGAGGAAAAATTGCTGAATGGCTTCTGAGATATGGCAGCTAACGGCACACGGCAGACGCAGAGTGATGGCATAAGTTGGACCTTCGGCCCAAAGGACTACAAATTATTTCAGCATCCCTGTGAAAGCTATAAACATCTTGTTTGTTACAGGTTGGTTTGAAGATTGGTGTAAAAACCCGTGGCTGTAACGGCATGTCATACACCTTGGAGTATGCACGAGACAAGGGAAAATTTGATGCAGAAGTTGTTCAAGATGGTATGTATATGTCTCTTGTGATGTATGTTCAAACATCGGCAGTATTGCTACATAGCAGTGCCCCAAGGTGTAGTATATTATACTGTACACATATTACAAAATTGAAACAACTGTCAACATGGTAACTGTCAAGGAAGTTAGTTTTCAAAGTGTCTAGATGTATGCTTGTGGAGCTTTTGTGGCCCTCTTGTTAACTTCTACGTCCAGCTAAACCTGTCTGCCCCAGGAATGGTCAATCCCTGGTGGTGATGTCATTGTCTTTATGATGATATTGTCAGTAGTCAGAAAAGACTAGGTATTCTTCTATTTGATTTACAAAAAGCTGTAACTAACATTTACACCTAATTCAATTCTATTATCAAGGTGAGCTTAAGTGGTACAATAATTTGCTACATGTGTGTTTGAAACAGTTGTGTTAATCAGTCAGGTGCACAAAGAACAGTGTGGGTGGGTGTGTCAGAAATATATTGTACGGCAGTCTTTTTAATTATTTTCGGCATTGCAGGTGTGACGGTGCTCATCGATTCAAAGGCCCAGCTTACACTGCTTGGAACAGAGATGGACTTCGAGACAGACCAACTAAAAAGTGAATTTGTTTTCAACAATCCCAACATCAAAGGCACGTGTGGGTGTGGCGAGAGTTTCAGTATATGAGATGCAAGTACGGATAGCAAACTGATGACAACGTACTGCATTGGACACATATGCAGACATGCACCTGTACATAGATTATACAAGTTATCTGGTTTGCTCTGGCTTCTATCCAAGCCAAGAATGCTGCAATGTGCACTGCTTTTGAAATGTGCATCACAAAAGCCAAAGACGATTTGAGTTTCATAAAGTGTGTGCATTTTTTGATGTTGTGCTATACTTGTCTGGTAGATTTCTCTCTCTTCTTGCATCAGTGTTCTGTCTGGAAGAACTCTAGAGATATATTTCTCAGACTGCACCAACACAGCATAATCATTGTTTTAATGAATATGGCATCCTGTGTTCAGACTGACTGCTGTTAGAAGTCTGTTCTGAAGTTGTTATGTCAAAATATGATTTATCCTTGTTACCATTTGAGGAATAGTTGAAATAACTTAACAAAGCCGTCTGTTTACTTTGGGTATCATATGGATCTCCTTCCACCATTTACTACATAACAATTGTAGCAAAATTTTATAAACTGTAAATGACCAACATTTAAAAAAAACATTGTACCAATTGCTTGTAACGCACAACCACTTTGTATACAATTTGACACTGTGTAATCTTGGTGCTTTGATATTGTGCAGATTTTATGTTATTACTGATATGTTGACACAAAATAAGTTGGAGCAACATCTGTTCAAGTATTATAAATGTGTGTAATAGCATATTCAAATACTTGAATTATACTATCATGTCTAATACACTTTTCTTCTATTACAATGTTACAGAAGATATGCTGTCGTTTAAAAAAAAAAAATATCTAACAAAAGTTTTGGTGGAACTTTTAAACTCGATTATACTTTACAACTAACATTGAATGTCGTCGAAGTGTTTATGTGGAACTTGAAATGTAAATACAAATGAATAGAAAAATGTACATAAAATACATGAAAAACATTTACTGCCATCTATCTTTTCCATCCACAACAACTTGTGGTTCACACAGCCAGGCCACACAAAACATTCTAAATCATTGAAGGTAGGACAAAGAATTACCCCACATAGTAACTGAAGTACAAGTTTTAACTAATAAAAGTACATCATGGTTTAACAGAAAGTATTTGGTATCATGTTTATCACATAATCCGTTACCAACACATTAATCTGGGATATACGCATGCCAAGGATAATACAGAAAAATGGGCCCTGAAGTCCTTTGGACTAATATGTCTATATGTGACCCCGGCTGACCAAATGAATGATAATTCAGAAAAATTGTAACATTGTTTTCTTACATTCTTGTATAGGTTTGGTAGGGTGCTTTACACAGTTTCAACAATTATGACTGCCACAAACATTGGTGAAGTTATGGAGCATTGAACATGGTAAGGTTCAAAAAGTGAAAATGAAGAAAACAGCTGTTGAAGTTTTACATTATATATGCAAATGGATTGCATGGAAATATTACATGCATGACATTCAAATGTGGCACATTTGTACTTCCAGTGTATCACTGCAACATAACATGCTTACTGTATGTTATGTTGCAATGATACACTGGAAGTACAAATGTGCTGCTACAAAAACTTCTCAAGGTATGCCAGATTATGTCTTTATGTGTAAAACTAAGAGGACAGAATATTTAAGAACAAAAGGTAGAATAAAGAAAATTTAAAATGATGAACCTAAAGCAGAGTTGAGAGAATTGGCTAGTGGGTACAGATGCTTTTTAAAAACAAATCAAAATGCTACCATAAACAGTTACATGAAAACTTGCGCAACCTAAAACATAGCAAGCCTGCAGAATACTGGGATATACTTAATAAAGCAAGTAACAGCAGTAAAAAATGTGGAAATATTTCACTTGATCCAAGAAAGATTTCCCAGTCAAACAAACATAAACAGACCATTCACGCAAGATGAGGTTATAATGCAAATAAAAAACTCAAAAAGGCATGTGGTATTGATAATGTTATAAATACATACTTAAAAAAACAGCCCCACAGAACTAATTATAATTATTGTTAAGATGTTTAACCTAGTTCTATTGTCTGGCATTGTGCCAACATATTGGTGTATTGGGATCATTAAGCCTATATACAAAAAGCAGGGGTCAATAGATGACCCAGACAACTATCATGGCATTACACTATTAAGCTGCATAGGTAAGTTGTTCACAGCCTCCATTAACGTGAGACTGACCACATACCTAAAAGAAGCGAATGTGATAGGTGAATTCAACAACATATTAAAAGGTATCATCATGTGGATAATTAAATGCTCTTCAAAATAACACTTATTTGTAATTATAGAATACACCCTAACTATGATTCACCAAAATTGTTTTGGTGAATCATAGTTACAGATCATTAAGGGTTATGATGGAAGTAAAATGTTTAGTAGTAACTATATGCATGCCAGTGAAGATACACCTGGAAATAAAATATTTGAGTAGTTGTTCACAAGGTACACATTATACATAGCATGCATTTTGACTTAAAAACAGTAGCGATTAATGACATAATACTGATTGAATTGGAGCTGCATATAACTGGATTTAAATTTGCCCAGTGCACACCACAAATCCAGAAACATGGGGCAGGGGTCAGTTGCTAAGATACGTAAGTCTGATATACTGGTGTGTTGTAACCATGTTTTAAGGTGGTAGGCCAAAGGACAGCATTTGGGAGCATTTTTTTACTGAAGAGAATGCCAGTAAGTTGGCAAGATGCAAAAAATGTGGCACTCGGCAAGGATGTAAACCATACAATAGTATTGAAGTTCAATGAAATTGTTGGAAAAGTTTAATTTGCATTATGCTTCTGTGATCAGGGTATTTAATCATTTACAAGGAAAAGTAGATTCCTCTAGTTACTCCAGGCTTTATGAGTTTACATAGCAGCAGACACTGAGACAGTGTGACTGCTGCCTGGCTAAATGGATGCAATGGTGCTTTGAAGTTAGTTTTTCTGCCAACTATCATTTTCACACAAGCCTATAGGTTTAGTGGCTGCCAGCACACTACTGAGCCTAAACTACCATGCAGGTGTGAAAAACTGATGTATTTGAACTTGAGCCACTAATTAACTGTCCACCAAGCAGTAGCAGCAGTTTTATAATAATAATCCACAAGTTAAATGGCAGTGATCTTCCTTTTGTCATTCATGTGATGTTTACTGCAGAGCGGACAAATGCTCACAATAACAGTTTCTGCCCGGCAGAAATCAAACAACCCTGTTGGTAATTATTAATCAAATGTTTTTTGTGAATAATAGTTACAGATCATTAAGGGTTATGATGAAAGTAAAATGTTGACATGTTTACTGTTCACTTATTGCACCATGTCTTGCAGTTAGAGGAATAAGTATAATAGAAAATAAAATGTGTGGCACCTATTTTTAAATACATGTATTGATGAGAAAACGGGAATTACTTTTCTGTGGCCTAAGAATAACTAATTTCACAAACTTCCTGCTTATAATTACATAACAGAAAAGACAACCTCCATATAAAACAACTACACAAAAATAGATATCCATGCAAGACACAAGACTCCGCATAAGACAGATGTTTTGGGAATTGGAATAGTTGCCACGTTCTGTTTCTTGCACAATACACAGAACCTTCTCAAAACCACATCACTAGGTAGTGTAACAAAATTGCATTTTGGGGGCCCCGAGGTGCCCTTAAAATTATTCAATCATTTCATGTTTATGCAAAAATAGAGAAAAAGATACTGAAGTTTTTGAAAAAAACAGGGTCGGTCTGTGTCAGCCTTCTTCTCATGTGATGTAGAGGTACTAAAGCCCTGCACGGGGCGGGTTTTGGCCCGCAGCCCGCGGGTTAAGTTTCAATTTGTGCTGGGCGGTCTGTGGGTCAGGTCACTGCTGGGCGGTCTGCTGGCTAGTAATTTCTACATGCCAGCTACTGCAGGCTGATTTTTGTAACTCATTAATGGTCATCAGTTACTCAAAGGTGGGACATTCTTTGAGCTAGTTAATTGGGGATTACCAGATTGCCCTTTTGTTTGTTTAAACAGTGTTATGATAACATGTGCTGGCCTGCCTTGCCAGCTTCAGATGGATGTCCATAAAGAGCAGTTACCCCACCAATTAGACAGGAAATGCCTTTGATGTGTGGAGACAGGAGACCATGCCACTTGGCACTGGCTGACAGTGCTACCTGCTAAGAACAAGAACTGCCAGTGGTCCTCTGTAGAAGTAAGATGGCTCAAGTCAAACTGCTTTCTTCACTAGTATAATCCGGTGCCAGTAGCCTGGTCCAGAGGGGATTTTGAGCCTGTTATATAGACATATGAAAACCCATTCAACAATCAGTAGTCTACGATCAGAAAATATAAATTGCAAACTTCTAATATCAGCAGATTGCAAATTGCAACACTGCCTTTGTGCACCAGACTCAACCTTTGAACAACTCATGTTCATGCAGTACAATGGCAAATAGATTATAAGATCATAGGATGCCACTGAAATTAATGCCAGCGGTGTGAATTTCATTGTTCTTCATACAAAAAATGATCAACTGCCATTGCATATTCACTTGTGCTGACTTATATCAATTAGATTAATTAGTATTTTTAAAATACATTAAAATTTGTACTCGTACCTTTACTTTGCCCTAGGTCTGCTTATAACCTTCAGGCATTTACATTGTAATGACAAGGGTTCTATTTTTCTTAAAGATGGAATTCCAAGTAGGACATGGTTGTCACCCAGCGCTGTGCATTTGTTGATATTGTAAACAACAGCAACATAAAGATGATATATTTTTAATGATTCCATGTCATCTGTTGTGGGCTGCGGGACGGGTGCGGGCTGACTTTTGACTAATTACTGCGGGGCGGGTTGCGGGCCAAGTTACTGCGGGGTGGGGCGGGCTGCGGGCCAGGATGTGGCAAAATATTTGAATGCATTTGATATAATAAAGTGTAGGATATTTCACTCTATAGTTGTGTAGAATATAAATTTTCTATGTTTGTCACCTACAGGTGACAATACATCTTTAACCAATAGACAGTACAGTCACACCATTTTATAATAATTAAATGAACATCAAAATAAACACAACTTGCAATTATAGATTTTTAATTTAATTTAATATTAAAGATTAGTCAAGATCTCAATGGAACAATAGCAAGCTGGACCTCTAGGCTCCAGAGTGGGGTGGGAGTGAGGAGTCCATTACACAAGATACTGACACTCTGCCAAACTAAATCAGCAAGCTCAAGCAGATACAAGCAAAATGTGTCCATTTAGCTTTTTGGGAGGCCCTGAGGTGCCCTTAGAATGATTCAATAAAATACAAATTTCTTGTGTACAGTGATATTACCCTAAGATACATCTATGCAAAATTAGAGAACAAATTTCTGAACAGTTTTTGAAAAAATTGGCAAAATGTAAACATTTTATCTATTTACCTAGGTAAAATGTAAACATTTTATCTATTTACCTAGGTAAAATGTAAACATTTTATCTATTTACCTAGGTAAAATGTAAACATTTTATCTATTTACCTAGGTAAAATGTAAACATTTTATCTATTTACCTAGGTAAAATGTAAACATTTTATCTATTTACCTAGGTAAAATGTAAACATTTTACCAGTTTTGGGGCCCTTGGAGGCCCTTAGAACGATTCAATCAAATACAGATTTCTCGTGCATAGTGGCAATGCCCTAAGATACGTCTGCAAAATTACAGAAAAAGTTGCTGAACAGTTTCTGAGATACGGCAGACGCAGAGTGATGGCAATAGTCCGTTGGACCTTCGGCCCAAAAAGGGTGTTCTTGCTTATGAAACGTTGGTTACTAGGGCGATGGTCAAGCCTTGTATGCATTATGCATGTTTATTTGGTCCCTTTCACACATATAACAACATAGACTGCATTATTCATGTACATACTTATCCTCATGAAAATTATTTATCATGCAATTTTACTCTTGTTCAGTGACTCAGGTTTTATGACCTTCTTTCATCACTATTCATGACTTGTATTGGTGCTTGCATAAATGAGAATATGCGGCCACGGCACCGTGCTGCATATGGGTTTTTGTGCTGGCAACAACGCAGGACAAGTGATGATTAGCCTAATGTCTGATGCTAATTATTATGCTAATTACCTCGTTGTCTCTGACGCAAGGAGCCAATCACCGCGCGGTAGTGGCGTGCAGTCACAGATTACAACGAGCTCTTGGTCACTTCGTTTTGTGAAAGCAGACGAAGTGGTCGCATCAACAAATTTTGGCCCTCCCATCCCTCCAAAATTTTTGATAGCGTTAGGGACATACCATGTACATCATTGGTGGAAGAGGGGTTGATAGCAAATCTCAAAGCTTTCCCCGTTTTCTTAGTGCAGGTGGACAATGTGTTCACGGGGTTTTGACGCCAAGACAGCTCGCTTCTCTTCCACCGGTGGTTTTAGTAAGTGGGGCCCACTTATAGGTTTAGGCTAAATCTTGATACAATGTAACTCTTCAGCAGGTAGTTGGGATTATAGTTAGGTGAATGAATGGTGTGCTTGGTTAGTACGGTACGGTGCCTAAGGTCTACTGTGATTACAGTAGTAATGATGTTGTATATATCTATAACAATACTGCTAATGTGGTATATGCCGAAATGTGGGCTCTGTCAACCTGAGGGACAGGAGACTAGTATGGGCTCAGTCACAGGCCTGGCCTTGGGATGTAGAGCCCACATTTCTCTCTCTAACTTAATCTCTTAATAAACGTCATTCATTTGGCCTTCTTTCATCACTATTCATGACTTGTGTTGGTGCTTGCATAAATACCAGTAGCTGTAAGAATAATAGGTTACTGTAATATGCTGTTAATAAAGAATATAATTATATTGGTAATCTCCTTCCACATCAAGAACATTCTACACATCTTTCTGCCAATCTGATGATGGGTTCATTCTTTGCAGAATATGTACACCAGGCATGGGTTAATTTTAATTGTTTAATTCAATTAATTTAATTAACTTTCTCAAAATATGCAAATTAATTTAATCTAGTAACTTTTCTGGAAGAGGTTAATTTAATTTGACAACATATAATTTCAATTATCTTTGTTTTATTTGGCATTATTCCTTTGGTGATACTCACTAGCCTACTCATATCTGGGTCTAGTCCTAGCCAAGCAGAAACACTACTACTACTACAACAAAGAAGGGATTTTAATAAATGTGTTCTTATGTATAAGTGTGTATATGGTCTAGCATCACAATATTTGTGTGATAATGTTTACATCAAATAGTAATTCCTACAATACCAGAAATGTCTCTCAGCCGAAACCACCCAAAGCCAGAACTGCCTACTATCAACGCAGTTTCAATGTGTCCGGTTTGAAATTATTTTTAATGTACTTTGTTTTTATCTGTTTCATGTGTGTTACGACTACTTTATTTTTTATTTCATGCATTCTATTTATTACTATTAATTTGTTTATTTATTGTAATCTCTTTTAACTTGTATCCTTTGTACATATATCAACACGTGTTGTATGATTGATGTAAATGGTGTATGAATGGCTCAGCCATTGAAAATAGTGAAAACTAAGTGTCACTGGTTGGAAATAAAACTGTCAATCAATCAATCAGTGGTTAAAGCCTTGACCACCATTCTACTCAATTGACATCAAAGACAGTTACAGGCACAGGTAATTCTTTGAATACTCTCACTGTCCAGCCATTGTCAATCATTCAATAAGCTCCACTGGGAGTGGACCCACCTAGCAGTGTACTATGTTATGTAGCACTGACTTCTATTACTTTTATCACCCATCAAAGCGCATGCAATACAAAAGGTATCTGGAGTCTGGAGCTATTTAATGTACACCCTGTAGCTGGAAAGGTGTTCAACAGTGTTGACAGATGCTGGTTAAGTGACAACTGGGATTATCTGTTTGAACTGCTCATGTTTTTTAAATTTAATAAGTCATCTGGACCAGACAGAGTACACTGGTTAACAAAAGCTTGATGAACTAAACATAATTACAGTACTCATGGTATAATTGTACACGTTAATCACAGAAAGTTATATAAAGTAAAGTTAATTACTAATTTAATTGAAGTTAATTGAAATTAATTTATTAAAGTTAATTTGATAGAACAAATTATTGACCTAATAAATATGTGGTTAATTTAATTTGTAAATTTCCAAGTGAATTGTAATTTAATTAATTAACTTTTCAAGTTAATTGCCCCATTCCCGATGTACACATATTCCTTGACATTAATGTTTCACGCTATAATCAAATGGTTATATGAATGTCAGTTTGTAACGGTTAGCCTATTTTTGCTGTATTAACTGCAAGCAAGTGAAACAAAAACCTATCTCGTACATACAGTGAGAAGTTTACTGTTTCATAAAAGATATAACTATCAGAGTTCATGATGAAACACTCCAAGATGACGTAACTCTGTCTCGAATCTCAGAGCAGGAAGATTACATATAATTCCTGAAGGAGATTTCTGTTAGGGAGGAAACATTTTCAACATTAATTGACCTGCCACGGGCAACCACCTGTCTTAAGAGACCAATTTTGCTCAGCTGAACGGTTGATCGCTCAAGAGAGGTTCCACTGTAGTAGAGAACCAAACCATAGCCTGAATTGGTGGAAGATTGCTGTGCTCAGGGAATGTTATGTCACCATCATAGTGATCAGACTACATGACTGCCAGGGATACCAGCAGGGAAGATCAAGTGGAGTTATTATATATACACAGCTGCCATTAACTGCTCACATCTCTTGAGACGAACTGTTCACCAGTGACTAAAACTTGTATATACACTGCCACTAATTCAATCCACTTAGAGTGTGAACTCTCCTCTTCACAAACATCTTCATGTCACTGTCTGAACAATGCTCTGAATCAGAAATTATGTTCGCTATCGTGATCGTCTCTACGGTCGAGCGACCTTTGACCCAGATACGCCCGTTAATGCCGATTGCAGTCTCGTAAGGCATCATGTCACCGAGTGTTTTCAACAACGGGTAGTTCGGTCGGAGAATCCTGACAAAGAAAATGTATGTATTATTGATAAAGATGTGAAAGTGATTGATGATAAGACTTACATACAGAAATCTATAAGAAAACTATGAAATTCATTCATGAAAAGAATATGCAAAGTTGATCAAGCATACAGATTTGTTAGCCCAGTAGACATGCATAATATAGACACATACATGTCATGTTGCCGTGGTGAGATTCTAAACAAAATGGCCCATATTAGTCGCATAGCATTTATTAAAAAAACTAGCAACTTTATCAAACCAGGTTTCTTCAAAATGGTCATTAAAGAGGCATACCCAGTATATGTAATTTGTTCTCGATCCTTGTGTGACATCGTTTCATATATTTGACCCCTGTGTGATATGACTGATATATTTTTAATATTAAACACTGTTTCATTAAATGATTTGTTACCTTCGGATGTGATGTAGGGAACACTTGATCATGAAGCCTCCGTCTCGTATGACGCCGTAGCCACTGCTCCTTCCTGTAGTGTCCATGCACACAAGTTCTGGCTCCATATCTTTATTGGCCACTTGCAATCGGGCGTATATTATATCACCAACCTGCAACCAGAACATTGTTTGGTATTTGTGACACAGAAAATGAAAACAGGATAATAATAAATATACACAAAATTTCTGTGAATCTACACATGTACGTATTATTATAAAATTAATGATACGTGTTGCTTTTGTTATGAATAAAAATGAAACAGACCACATTAAAATATACTAGCTGTTACAAGTTGCTCAAAAAGCAAGAGCTGGCAAATGGAAAAGGAAGCAAGGGCTTATCAATTTCAAGAGTCCAACCTATGTCTGGCCTGTCTTTGTCAATACCAATAATATTGTATTAAAAATACCGCGTACATGTATTTTAAGAACCCCTAACAATGTTGGTGTTGTTCTGATCTCCTGTGTTGCTAGGTAATGTCACAACACCTATAACCAAGAGATAGTGGTTACTTAAAATTGTACATAAGAAACACTACATTTGTTGAACTTGGTGTTGCGCTATGACACTCACTTTGACATCGGGTCTGTTTTTCTTCGTGGCTCCTTCAAACGCCATGTATGACAAGGACGCCTGTTCACTGGCTCCGATGTCTACGCGGAAGGCATCTCCAGTTCGTTGTGTGACAATGCCAATGACACTGTCACCTTTGATTGCAACATACTACAAAAAAGAAATTAACATCACATCTAGATGTGCTACATTAATGTTAGAAGTTTTGTGGCTGTTTGTGTAGTTGTAAGCTTTTAAATATTATTAACTGGTTTTACCAGGTTTTAACCAGGTTTTAAGTGGCTAGAGTGCAACCCCGCATTTCTCCAAGGTATTGAGGTCTTGTTTTAGTTGGTGGGTGTCGGCCGTGCAGTGGATGATGTGATATAGTATCGTGTCATCAGCGAATAGCCGGTTTTCATGTTATCGCACAGGTCATTGATGTAAATGTCAAAGTCAGTTGGGCCTAGGACAGATCCCTGTGGCACACTGGAGATCACTCGGCCTATTGTTGAAGTCTCCCTTGAAGACAGCTTACTGGGTTCGATCACAGAGGATGCTCTGCATCCAGTCTTAGCTCTTGCCTTGCACATACACACAAGCCACACACACGTATATACATACGCATGTGTGCTCGCACAAGGGTCTAATATACATAATTATTTACTATTTTAGGGTTATTTAATACATATGATGAAAAACTCCTATGAAAGAGCTATATTAAGAAAATAACCCAAATGACTGTACACAATTAACTAATGATAACAATACTGTCTTTATCATGTCACATGAAAAAACTCAATAAAACTAGAATGGGGCTTGTCACAAGTCAGATTTTACAACAGAAGCAGGACGAACAGTTCCACCCATGGACTCACCTAGCATCATTTACACCATTTATGGTTGATTCTGCACATGCGTGGGCAAATGGATCAAGGTTCACCGGTTTGCAAAACGGATGTTGGCACTTGTGTTGAATCTGGACCCACCTCGATTTCGCTGTTGTAACTTGAGTTTTGCTTAAATTTGATAACTCGGAACTTAAGTTCCCAGGCGTATTTATATTACAAAAATATTGTGTCTTAGACTTAGCGAACTGCAAATCGGGGCCCTATTTACGCCTGAAAAGAGCACTAAGCCTAAGACGCAATATTTTTAAACGTAAATATACCTAGGATAATATTGAATGATGGAATTAACGCAGTGCGGTATTAACGTTAAGCAAAACTGAAAACAGGGTAGTTAAAACCACAGCGAAATCGATGTCGATCCGGATTCGACAGAAATGGCCGGATGGTTCGGCCGTTGGGCCGAATCCGTCGTGGGCCGAAACATCCGGCACTCGCCGTTACTCAACGACAACGATACTTACGCGTTTTTCTGGACTTTCAATCCAGTATTCATTTGGTTCTTTAAACTGTAATATGCCTGCTTTCATTGTGTGTATAGCGGCGTACGTCCTACGCAAGCCAGGCCCCAATACGGTTTTCCCATTTTTATCAGTCTTTAAATCGTCGAGAGATTCTCCAGGAAACATCAAAGTACCTAACTTCGGTGCCATGTTGGATTATTGCATACTTCCGTAAAATCGCCAATCAGTCGCGCCCTCTTACGGATTTCTCTCAAATATCTCGTCTCCGTCAAAATTATATGTTAATGTGAAAACAGGTGTGGGTATCGTCTATTTAGCTGACTATTTGATATAAATCATATATAATTTATCAAATAGTGTCTGATCTATATGTTATTGACAAACCTAATTTTAAAGATGAGTAAAGGCCTGGAGTTGTTCCCAGTGATTTCGGTCTTTCGCGATCTCGGCCCGCATGAACTCAACATGTCTGACTCTTACGGTACCACACATATATACGTCATATAGTGAGTTTCAAGCATGAATATAACAGTGTACTCGCAAATTAAACTGCTGAAATATTACAAGAACTTATAATTATATGATCATTCAAACTACAAGTGTGCAGGCGTAACATTTCAAGCAATACGAATGTTCAACTTCAGACGTATGTCTAATGCTCAAATTTAGGAGTTATATAACAGAAAGTATATAATTATAGGAACACATCTAAATTACCCCCTCAGAAAAAATGTGTATAACACTAAAAGGTTATTTGATAAGTATATTTTATAGGACTAGATTTATTAATAGAGTTGTGCTAACACAGCCAATGTTACGTTACCATTAAAAACAGGCTAAAATATACTAAATTCAAAATAACGAGATATCATGGTAATAAGTGGCAATTGCTTGAGAACACAACAATGCCAACTGCGTAGTCTTTGTTCTATACAATGTTTTCATGGGCATAAAAGGCTACATCGTTGCGACCGCTGTTGTGAATAGGGAGCATCCTTTGATGTTGGCGAGTAGCTACAAAAGAAATCCGTGAGGCGTAATCCGTTTCTTATAATGCCACCGATGAATGCTATGCATGGATGCATGGAGCTGAGCAGATCTTGCGTGCCAAGTTTGTCTCAGGTCAGCGTACATTACGAACTGCAAGACACATATCACCGAATTAAATTGCCCTATGATGTGCACATTTAGCAAAGTTGTTTATTTAACTGCACATATCCCCACCCCGCCGATCCCAGGTTATACCTGTACTAAAAAAAACCTCTAAAACCAAAAACCACCACAATGGGCTGCTAGCTAACCTACACCAGTTGAATTTTAAAAATATCAAACTGAAATGTATGCGCTCGATAAAGCAGAACAACAAATTAATATATGTATAATATATATGTCAATATGACTTTATTTTATTGTATGCGTCCGCAACATTCACAACATGTGACCCGTTTCGTATGATCTGTACGAATAGGTAACTGTTGACAATTGTTAGCAACTCCTAAGGACACTAACTGTAACAACGTGCGATCTTATATTGGCAAATTTAAACTTCATTATTAGTTAAAGTGTCTTGTTGGCAGATAATGCAGCTCCCGTATTGTGGACAAATGTCCTACGCACAATGTTCTATTAAGTTAAATATACGCATACAATAAAATACAGTCATATTGACATAATTGTTTGAACATTGAATGTGTTGGGCAAACTGAACGTGTACTAGTGGAGCAAAACACACCTGCATGGTGGGGAATACTAAAACAGTCACACTGAATTTAGGTATCGAACAAAATAAGTTTTTCTGTTTGTCTTATAAATGAGTAGGTTTCTGTTACCACAAATGCATACTTATGTAGCGTTTGCGGCGAGCGGTCGGCAGAGAAGCATACGGGCACACGTTCACTCACTCGGTCGTACTAATGATAAGTCAGGTTATACGTTTTCACAGTTTATTATATGCGGAAAACCCTACCAATACAAGATCTAATACACAGTATACGGCTATGTCTGCTAAATACTACCCAGTTATAAAGGTCAGAACAATAGGTTCAGACGGCGGCGGCTTATACAGCAACTGAATTATAACCGATATATCCTAAAAGTCAGAACAATAGGTTCAGACGGCGGCTATTAGAGCAACCGAATTATAACCGAGATATTCTAAATGTCTGAACAATAAGTCAGACGGCGGCGGCCTATATACAGCAACCGAATTCTAGGTGTCAGAACGATAAGTCAGACGGCGGCGGCTTATATACAGCAACCGAGTTACTCACCGAGTCTGCGAATAACTGATTGCCAATGGTGTACTGCGAGAGTCTGAGTACTTCTCGTAGGGCGCTAGATGACAGTGCTTCACGAGAAACGTTCCTCCGGCAGTGTGCCCCAGTAGTCGCCCCGATTATCCACAAATCCCCCTTACTTATACTGCTAAAACCACAGCCTTGGGTGAGACGCTGACCATTTAGTTATGTCATTTCCAAAGTCTACGAGTCTCTAGAAATCTTGTCAGGGTGCTAGTGAACTTATAGTAACCTTCTGAACAAAGGCCCTCTGTATAGGGTTCTTGCCTCCCCACAACCAGATGGCCTCAAATGTAAACAAATCCCCCGCCCCAGCTATAGTCATTTGCATATAAATTGGCTTTTCGGAGCCTGTACAACATTCAGCAATTAAGAAGATTGATACTATGTGCGTTATCATTCTAAATTCACTACACGTGTATAGTGGCTGGCCCTACGGGGTGCGGTAAGACTACTTTCGCCACTCGTCTACTACAGTTCGTTTCTTCCATGATCGAGCCGCGTCTGGAGAAAATCATGTAGTGTTACGGCCAGTGGCAATCCGCCTACACTTTTATGACAGCCGATATAGAATTCGTAGACGGTTTACCGGATCCAAAGCTTTTAGATGCCAAAACGAGGACGCTTCTAGTACTCGATGACCTTATGGAGGAAACTGATAGCCGGGTCACGACATTGTTCACTAAAAAAAGTCATCACTGCAACACTTCCGTCGTACAGCTTCTGCAGAATATTTTTCCAAAAGGGAAAGAAAATCGCACAATCAGCTTGAATGCGCAATACATGGTGCTATTCAAGAACCCCCGGGACGCTGGACAAGTGGGTCACCTGGCAAAAACAGATGTATCCGGGCAGAATCAAATTCATGATGGAAGCTTTCAAAGATGCCACGTCAGCAGCTTACGGTTATCTCCTAATAGATCTGAAACAGGAAACAGCGGAAAATATGCGTTTGCGCACGTGTATTTTCCCCGACGATCGCCTTCAGTATGTCTACGTAAGGAGAGTATAAAAAGAGGAACGCGTCACAGCGGACGTCATTCGTCAGGATGACAGCGCGCGTCAAGAAGCACACCCTTATGCTGAAGATGATGAATAGATATAAGAACGCCAAGTTGAGAAAAGCCATACTTCGCAACGCAGACGCCGACTTCATCTGTAGTCTGTGCGACTGCACGTACAACATATTGAAAGGGAACGTGAAATTATCGGCGAAGCAGAAAAAAATACTGACAAAATACAAGAAGCATCTGCGAAAGTTGACGTTAAAAAAGGTAACCCCCAGGAAGAAGCGAGCGGTCTTGCAAATGGGTTCGGGCGGCTTTCTGACGGCACTGCTAGCTCCGTTGGCTAGCACCGTCCTTCTACCGCTGCTCAGACAGGTTATCGGGTGATGCAACACGCGAAGAAGATGGCGTTGGTAGACCCTCGGTTGGTGGAGAGTCTCCTGCCGCTGATCGACCTGCCACCGAGCACGACCCGATCGCGTGTGATGAATAGCCTGGACAGCGACATGAAGGACGTTCTAGACCGTTCGGATTTATCTGAGCGAGAGAAGGTGGCGTCGTACAATCAAATGCTGAGTCGTTACAATTCGATAGAGGCGACTCGAGCGGCGCAGCCGGTACGCGTGTCCGTGGTGAGCACCGAGGGAAAGTATGAGGCGGTCCAACCGCTGCCGACGGCGCCGGCATCGCTATGCGATATAGAGCGCGAGATCGTGGAAAGCGTACCGAAAACGCGGAGAGGGAAAGCCCGTCTCCTGATCGAGAAAATGAAAACCGATCCGTTGTGTCGATGGAACGACTGCGGCGAATTCGTGTACGACGGTCAACCTATCGCGGGAAGTAACATGGTCGATCTCGTGAACGACCTTATGCGAACGAGGAAGAAGGCGGTACCACCGGTTGGGTGTGAAGCGTTCGGGGACCGTATGAGGCGTCTGAACGTCCCTATGGAACTCGTCGATAACGCCCGGCATCGAGCGTACATACAACAGCAGCAGCAGCAGCAGCAGCAGCAGCAGCAGCAGCAGCAGCAGCAGCAGCAGCAGCAGCAGCAGCAGCAGCAGCAGGCGACGCCTGGTAAAGGTAAACGTCGCCGTCGTCGTCGCACTGAGTCTCTAGAGCGAAAGTGGGAGGAGTATTAAAGAGGTTGAAACACCGCCGTCAGAGCCACTCACAATGCACCCTCGAAGGTCGGTAGTCGTCGTCGGCGTAGTCGCAGCGGCTTTCGCTTGATATATGTGTATATTATTCGTCGTAAATTGGTCGTCGTCGTTGTCGTGGTCATGGTGTCCCGGCGGCCTCGTGGTATGCAACGAAAGCGCCGCCGCCGCCGCACTCAAAGAGACGACGACCGCCGCCTGAAGCGCGCGTACTTCGACCCGAAACAGGCGGGCAGTTACGGCGGTGTCGAAGCGTTGTACCGGGCGGCGGCAACTGTAGTACGCAAACCGGTCGTGAAGCAGTGGTTAGCGGCGCAGGACACTTACACCCTGCACAAGCTGGTGAAACGTTTCAAACGACGTTGCGTTATCGAAGGCGGTCGAAACCAGCAGTGGCAAGCCGATCTCGTCGACGTAGCTAAACTGAAAAAGCACAACGACGGTATAACGTTCCTATTGACGGTCATCGACGTCTTTTCGAAGCGGGCGTGGTGCGTCCCGTTGAAGAGTAAAGCAGGCCCGGCGCTCGTTGCGGCCTTCGAGTACCTGCTACAGCAGCAAAAGCAACCGCCAAACGCGCTGCAGACCGATAAGGGGACGTAGTTTCTCAACAGACCCTTTCAGAAACTTTTGACGGAATACGGCGTCCACCATTTCGTGACGCATAACGAGGAGACTAAAACGAGTGTCGTGGAAAGATTCAACCGGACGCTAAAGACTCGCACGTGGAGGTACTTTACGAAGCATCAGACGCTGAGATACGTAGAGCCGTTACCGGACTTCGTGCGGTCGTACAACAACGCCTACCGTCGAAGCATCGGTAGGACGCCGGCGAGTGTCAACGCCGCGAACCAGGAGAGTGTGTGGCAACGGTTGTACGGCGGCGAGGGTCGAGGCTCCAAGGGAGATCGCGAACGTATAAGCAAGGCGAAGTGTCGGTTCAAGAAAGGGTACATGGCTAACTGGAGCGAAGAGCTCTTCACCATCGTAGAAACGCATCCGTCCGATCCTCCCGTTTACCGCTTGAAGGACGACGCCGGGACGCTACTAGACGGCACCTTCAACGAACTGGAGCTGCAACGAGTAGTCGTCCCGAAGGATAAACTGTATCGCGTGGAGGCCGTTCTACAGCGTCGTTGACGACGCGGAGGCGGTGAGGAGGTACTCGTGAAATGGAGCGGTTATCCGGCTTCCTTCAACAGCCGGATCGACGCCAAGGCGCTCGTGGACTATAAAGGGTAGGATACCGTAGCGTCGGACGGTAGTCGTCATGCCGTATTGGATGCGACACTCGGGGTGCTGGCGACTACACGAAGCGGGGTTGTGCAACGGCTTTTCATTCTTTTATAAGGGAGGTAGCTGCATTAACAGACCGCACTGGTGCTACGATGACCGACGAGGTGACAACGATCGAAGCCGACGAACCCTCAGACTGCTTCGACATCTGCGTCACCACTACCGAGTCTACTACCACCTCCGTCCGCGAACACGTTCCATGGCGTTTCTGCGGCAAGGACTGCCCTAAAGCCGAGATCATCCTCCTGTGTCAGATCGTCGTCCTGTACACGGTTATTGTCGTCAGTATATACAATCTAACGAGAGGCCGAGCATCGAGAGCGGTCAGTGGGTCGATCACCAGCCGCTGAAGGCCCTCGACGCCGGCGGGTCTATCGAGTTCCTCATCCCGGGATCGGGAGACGACTATACGGACCTGGCGAGCGTTAGACTGTACGCCCGCGTCAAAGTGGTCCAGGGGGACGGTACCGATCTCGCGCACGACAGCGTCGTGGCCCCGGTCAACAATTTTCTGCTTTCGATGTTCAGTCAAGTCGACGTATCGCTGAACGGCACGCTCGTGACGCCGTCGACTAATACGTATCCGTACCGGGCCTACATCGAAACCCTGCTGAGTTACGGTACAGACGCGAAAAAGACGCAGCCCCTACCCCTACCCCTACCCTACCCAACCCTACCTAGACCGCCGCCCCTTAGAGGGGTAGGGTAGGGTTGTTTGTCCCCTTAGAGGGGTAGGTAGGGTTCCCTTAGAGGGGTAGGTAGTTACATCAACACGGACGATTCTTTCACTTGGAAGCCATGGTTCCAACCGCTACCGCTCCGTTGTGCGCACAGCACTGCGAGTAAGACGTCCTTGTCGATGTCGTTCTGACGCTTACTCAATCCCTTCGTGCTGTACTTGTCCCCGCCGCCGCCGGTGCCGAAACAGTAGTAGGTCTTACTGCAGAGCGCTGTGATACCGCGACCGGTCCCTTCCTCTTTGAATAGGCCCGGCGTTCGCTTACCGTACTTGCAACGTTTCCCGCAACACTCCGCCGGGAACCAGTCCCCGCGGTGGCGAAAGTAATGCTCTCGCTTACCCTCCTCTAATAACTCGTCGACGTTCCGGCCCGCGAGGGCTATGTACGCTGAGTCGGTGTCCATCGCGCAGTACTGGAACAGGGGACGCGGAATGTATGCGGCGATGAAATCATAGTAAAATTCCAGCATCCTCAGTTTGGCGTATTGATAGACGAAGTAGCCGATCTGGATAGGCAGCGCGTATTGGACGGTTCGTTTGCTCAGCGCCACCTCGTAGAGTCCGTCGGGTACAACGACGTCGAGCTGACGGAAGCATCGATCGTTGACGAGCATCGAAGCGCCGGCCTTCGTGCAGTATTTGATTTCCCTGTGGAGATCAACGCGCATGACAGTTTTCCCATAGGAACTGTTGCCAAGAAGCTTAAAGGTATCGGCGATGATGGCTTTGTCTGGGTCGGTGTCGCCCTCGCGTCGCGCGGCGGAGGCCGTGTCACCGAAGCTACGAAAGCACGCGATCGGGACGTACTCGACGATCTGGTACACGCGGTCGACGACGAGTCCGTGCTCCAGATACCACCGTAGTAGGGGCGTCGCGAGTATAATTTTTATGTCGAAAAAGCTACCAGCGAGCGTTCGCTGAGGTCGGGCCAGGAGCTCGTGCGTTTCGGCGTATCGTCGCATGAACGGGCTGAGATCGTCGCGCTCGATGTAGGCGTTCTTGAAGATGGGCTGCATCTCGGCGAAGGCGTCGCAGCGTGTCCGGGACGGCGATATCACACTCTACCAGGCCGAACAGAGTGCCGTCGCGTACGGCCTTCAAGATCGTCGACCGCGTAATATTGCCTCGTCGGCGTCGTCATCATCATCATCGATATGTTGTGCCGGTGGTGGTGGTACCTTTTTTTCTTTCTTTTTTCATTGCCGTAGGTCTTCGAAGTTCTCAAATGGCTCAACATATTACGACGATAGGCGAACGAGCGACCGCATTTCGGGCATTCATTATCCCGATTTTTGCTAGGGCAATTCTTTAAATGTTTCGTTAGGCTGCTACGAAATGCGTACTTCTGATCGCAATTCGGGCATTGGTGCTGCGGCTTAATTTTACACCAGTGCCCCGCCAGACATTCAACGGCTCGACCGCATACGGGGCAGACAGGCATCGTGCGACCGTTCTAGTCAACACCGAAAACGATATTAACTACGACAAAACCTCTACGCTCCCTATAACCGCTGTTGTTACCACCATTAGGAGTGGCTGTGGTGGTGACACGGCTGTGATCTTTGACCTAGTTACACCACTACGCTCCCTATAACCGCTGTTGTTACCGCTAAGAGTGGCGGTGGTAGTGGTGACACGGCTGTGATCTTTGACCTAGTTACACGGCTCGAGGTTGCCGTGAGGCGGAACGATGTTAGTAAAGCTAAAAATAACGGGCAGGCAGGTGAGCGAGCGAGCGCTAGCGGCTTAACGTGTGGGCCTTTATTAAATGTAGGAGTAGCGTTTCATGTATGAGCCTTTATTAAGCGTAAGGGCGTTTCGTGTATGGTGGGATTTTTAGTAAACGTGTTTTGCGTAATAGTAAACAAGATTGTTCATACGTTTTCAACGTTTTATTAAGCATAATACATCCACCGACGACTATAACAACGCTACTACTAAAACCACCTACTACATTAAAGTCCGTTATAAAACTTTCTTCTTTGCGGTCTAGTAGCGTGCATACATTTTCAACGTTTTATTAAGCACCAACATCTAGATTAAAGTTCGTTATAGAAGTCTTCTTCTTTGCGACCTAGTAGCGTGCGTACATTTTCAACGTGGGATAAGCACATCATAGGTCCGGCCTTCGAACGAAATACCTTACGACGGCACTGGGTGCACCCCGCGTACGTGCATTTACTCCGCCACGCAATAGCGGCTATCCTTACGGGCGTAGCTATCTTATACAGACCGTCTTCCGCCTGCATGAGCTCGCTCAAACTCACCGGTGTTGGCGCGAAGAGCGACGACGCGGGATCGTCCACAGGGGCCACCTGCTCGGCCGCCTCGTTGACGGCAACAGCTTCGGCGGGCGCATTAATTCCGGTACCGGGTGTCGCCTCTGCAGCAACGGCAACGGGCGCGTTGGTACCGGTAGCAGTGGAGACAGTTGCCGATGCTGTTGCTGCGGCGGTAACGGGCGCGTTGATACCGGTAGGAGTGGAGACAGTTGCCGACGTAGAAGCCTTTGACGTCGATTTCTTCTTTCTCTTCAGTAGAGGCCCGAATACGCCTTGTTCTCCTTGCGCCAACACGACAATCGTAGTCTGGTGACGAAGAAAAGTAAACGACGTTAACACACCGAAAACGAGTGAATACAGGTCTTTTTAGCCTATCTATTTATAAGAGCATAATGAAGGGTCCACGCGCGCTCGAACACGTATATCACAAAACAGCCGAGTCTAACAAGGTTATTGAAAATACAAAAAAATGAGCGGTCGTGTTAGTGCACAAACTACGCGTCGCTTTTATAGAGCGTTATTTTCAAATATAAGTTTACCATAAGATTCTCTAGTCCTTGCTTCATATTATAGACCGTTTATTTTACATATTTAAGCTTTTATTAAGAATTTAGAAAATTACGCAACCCGGTCGGTAAAGGCCAACGTGACGGTGCCTACGTGCCAATCGCCAGGCGTTCATAGGCGTGCCTACAGCGAACGGCGTAAACAACATCTGCTGACATACCGTTTAAAGAAAGCTATGGCGCAGCACGTTGCCTACAAAGAACCGGACCACTATGTAGAAAGAGGGCTTCACGAACCTGATCGGTACGTTACTACATCACCTACCTTTTCTTTTAATATTAACTCCATATAATTTACTAATTCTACTATTTTACCTTTAATAACTAGAAATTTATATATATATATATATATATATGTTTTACATATCGAACAAATTACACAGGAACAGGTTTGGACTACCCCCGCCTAGACCCACGGAGGAGAAAGAGGATTCACATACGCGTGGAATCGTTACATTTACGCAAATACCCGGTATTGTCGGCCGTGGAGGAAACATTTTTGTGCCGCACACAATGTACTACCGTCAATTCGGCAGGGGGAGAACGTTCGATCTTGATTGGAACAGCGGCGACGCTATTGACCGGCGCGCGTCGCCGCCCCGGGGTGCGTCACCGTGCGCACATTCTTGGAAGAGCGACGACGCTGTTGACCGGAGCGCGTCGCCGCCCCCATTACATCAACGTCAAGTGGAAACACATCGCCCCACGGCCGCGGTGGTGGGTGTGCAACGTCGGCCAACTCAACAGCGAGTGCTCGGCCGTAACGCGGCGCCGCCTCAATCACACTCAATCGATGAACTACCATCACCACCTCGTCGTCAATTCGGGGATGGCTTTCCCCCTTACACAAGACCCCCTCGACCATCGTACTCTGGTGGCGGACCCCCTATGGATTATGGAGGTTATTAAACACCACCACACCTGGACTAATAAAAAAATATATAACTTACCGTCTCCTTTCGTATGTTCACAATATCCGATTTACTATAGGCCTCTATATTCCAACTACGTATGCACAATAATAAGCCACTATACAGTCAACTTCAGCTTAAAAATACAGCACCCTTATTAGAAACCAGTCTTACTCCTACATAGTTTACGGTATTAATAATACAGTAGTGTTCGGCTAGCGTCAGTCTATTTTTAGCTCTTATCGTTCCGCCTCACGGCAATAGAGCCGCACTTTGTACGCCCGCTTACAGTTATGCTTAACTAGGTCACCGACGGCGTCAAAGTCATAGGTCACCAATATCGTCATCATTTATCGACACCAGCAGCAGCCACCGTTGTATTTCGTCACCGACTACAGGTTTGTACGGGAAAGTGCAAGAATCAAATAACCAGCTCACAACACACGCAATTAATACATCTTCCTACACTGATTTTAATACTTCCATTTTTCACGCCTAACCACAATATTTCCTCCTTATACATAAGTGCATTTTTCACGTATAACCACTATATAACCTCCTTACCCATAAGTGACTGATTACTCATTCTTACACTAGAGGCGCTACCTTCTACGTTATCATAGCATAGCCACTAGAGGCGCTTTCTTCTACGTTATCATAACAAGTATAACCACTAGAGGTCAGCTCTAATGTACTTAGAAGAACAGGCGGCGTGCCGCGGTGGGTCGGCGGCACGGTCATCAATCAAACATTTTTTTATAAGTAAGCTGTAGGCGACTGAGTATCAATCAAACTTTTTTTTATAAGTAAGCTATCAAGATACTGAGGCAACTGACTGAGCCAAAAACCTTTGATCTTGGCTTCACTAACTGAGTCAAAAACACTTTGATGTCCTTTGATCTTTGCTTCATGCACCGGGGCGAGATGAACATAATAACTACTGACATTGATTGAGTGATTCAGAGATTTCAGTTACTTCCGACGATAAGGCGGCTCTATTTCACTAAATAATTTGGTTGGGCTGCTGCGATGATGTCATTCAGAGATGATAAAGCGACCCCATGTTTTGTAACAGGAACCTATATTCATCACAATAGCAGCAGTGCAACGTGTATTTTGACAAGCGGGACCGATACGCTCGAGTCGACATTTCGCCGCCGACAGCTTTGGGAGCAGGCATTGCTTTTGTCCGACTGTAATTTGTGTATGTTCATAATCCGTTGTACATTTGTGAAATATTCAATCTCTGTGTAATTAGTCACACCAGTTTGCTCATCAATGGCTATATCTATCAAAATAGGTTCGTAAATGTGCTAGGTTGTTTACAAGTCACGTATTAATGTGACGATTTACGTAAAAAATCCAAAATATACATGATATCAATGCAGTTATAACTGTTTAATAACATTTCTCAAAAGACCCACACCATGATTTTGCGTACCAGCTATACATCATAATAATGTATAATGTATGATGGAACAGAATTAGACGTAATTTCAAATGTTTGTTGACTTACTTGACTACAATATTATTCATAGAATTGTGTAAACACAACAGCTTTTTTACTATACAATATATACAAGGTGTTTTGCAATATAGCAGTCCAATGAAGCAAGCAATATTATTAGGCATATTGTCATTTTCCATTTCATGTTCTTGTTGATACATAATCATGTATGCTTGACTGCTCTCTCACAACAAGTGTCTCCAAATTCCTATTCAGCACTATCTGATGCACAGCGTTCTATGCACAATGGAGAATGTGAAAGGTTTTACGTGTAAGAGTTGAAGACGATAGTGTTTCCTCATTCCTTGATTTGTCAGCAATAGCAATACTGAAATACAAACCAACTATACATATCAGTGTAATAACAACAGATAACCTTATATATTTGTTGGTATTACTAAAATCTGAGCACACAGAGGTATACTACATAATAATTGTTGTTGGTTTGAAATAAATATCCCCTTACCGCACTATGTTGCAGTCAAGAAATACATAATTAAAATAAATATATCTTAATATTATTTGATAGTTTAATTGCAGCGCAGGAAGTAACTATTCAGTGTACAGTTCTATTGCACCTTGTTATTTATGTAATTACGACGATGTAGTGAATATAGTCAAAACATATATTCCCATAACAATTTTACACTGAATGATGACATGCCAACCAGGTATATTAAGAATGGTAGTTACCAGTTCAACATATGCATTTATTGAAAGAGTTAGACGGAAAAAAAAACACAATACAAAGGTGTCACGGAATTATGCATTGCCATTGTACTCGATTTTATGACACGCAAAGTTCTACACATTTATAGTATACCCACACTCCAAATATAAAACAAAACAAGAAGTAACAGTCTATGTTAAAGAAAATATAAATATCCAACAACATGGTCAAATGTTATATTGTATACACGCTAGAAAGACATGTTCGCGAACTGCTAAGCCAGTAATTAACAACAGTCGAGCCGAGGAGTTGAACGACATTCTTTGAAAAGAAGGCGAAGTGCTCAGCTACAATTTCCATTTATAGAAATTTCACGGGAGGGGGCAATGTCTTTAAAGGGCACTTCTAATGGGTAAAAGGGCCGTTTACGCATACATTAATGATTATGTTCATAAGCCTTAGGCATGTATGAAAGCTTAAAATGTGTTAGTATCTTCGTATCCACCTAGTTGTAGGGCCTACAGTGACGAATGCGTCTTGGTATGAAAATAAATGTTACACATAGACATAGTTATACCATTGAAACGTGTTTTATTTCAACCAATACGTGCAGTAGTCATATAAACATGAGACGCATCCTGCAAGTCAGAACGTTTGACAGATGTCTCAATTTGACTAGACGAGTCCCGTTTCGCGGGTAAATTCCCTAACGAATTCACGCCGTCGGTAGATGTCCCAGTATGGAGCCCAGCATCTTCTTGTCTTCTCCAAGAATTTGACGACAGTGGGTCGAGGGTCATTGTAGGCGGTACCAACACTATTCAGTACCACCATGATTCATGCGTTTCTCGTGTCCTCATTCATACTGGTGCGGTGTGGACTCGTACAAGCCAGAGATTCCAACACCTTCTGAACTGAACCTATTGTGACTTGTGACTGGCAGAAGTTGGAGCAGCCTGACAGTCAACTTACAATCGAGATCACAGCCATCACGCAAGAATGGCAGATTCGTCATCTTTTCCCACTGCTCGGCTTCCACGTCCACAAAGTCAGATGTCTCATCTGGGAAAAAGGCGCCTGACGACGCGCACACCATGCTCAACGAATGATCTCAGACTGCATGCCATCAGAAAAATTAAGTATAAACAAATGATGTGGAAGTCATATAGATGTACTGGAAATGATGAAGACTACAACAATTATAAAGAAGCACTTAACCAAGCTACAGCTGAAATTAGAAATTCAAAGAGAAGCTATGAACAACAATTAGCTAGTAATATAAAACATGACAGCAAGAGTTTTTATGCGTATGTTCGAAGCAAACAGAAAGTTCAAGATAAGGTCGGTCCTCTAGAAGATAGTGCTGGAAATATGATATCAGAGGGATTCATAATGGCAGAAGACCTGAATGAGTACTTTAGTTCAGTGTTTACCAGGGAAGATATTAGTTCACTGCCAATACCAGAGGCTAAGTTCAAGGGGGCAGATTCAGACTATTTAGGACAATTAATTGTAACCCCGGAAATGGTAGCTAAGAAAATAAGGGCTATGAAGGAAAATAAATCACCTGGAGTGGATGGTATTCCACCCAAACTACTATTGGAAATTGTAGAACAAATTAGCATACCACTTGCAACAGTTTTCAACTTGTCATTGGAAGAGGGAGTGGTTCCTTTAGAATGGAAAGAAGCAAACATTATACCGTTATTCAAAAAAGGTTCGAGAAACAAGTCAGAGAACTATAGACCAGTGAGTTTAACATCAGTGATTTGTAAATTATTAGAAAGACTAATTAAAGATCACATGGTGGATTTTCTTGTTAAACAAAACTTGATAAACCCATCTCAACATGGTTTTTTTAAAGCGAGGTCATGCTTAACAAATATGTTATGTTTTTTGGAAGACATCACTAAGTGGGTAGATGAGGGAACACCAGTAGATATCGTCTACTTAGATTTTCAAAAAGCTTTTGACAAAGTACCACATCATTACTGCTTAAACTAAAGGCCCATGGCATAGGAAATGGTATAATAAACTGGATAGAACAATGGCTGATTGACAGAAGACAACGTGTAGTAGTTGATGGGGAGGCTTCAAACTGGAAATCGGTATTGAGTGGGGTACCACAGGGATCAGTATTAGGTCCTATATTATTCTTAATATACATCAACGATTTGGATGATGAAATAACAAGCAAGGTGTTGAAATTTGCGGATGATACAAAAGTGTTTAGAAGGATTAAAAGTGATGGAGATAGACAGCATTTACAAGATGATCTTGACAGGTTGATGAAATGGTCTGAAAAATGGCAAATGATGTTCAATTTTGGGAAATGTAAATGCCTCCACATAGGACATGGGAACGAAGAGGTAGAATATACAATGGGGGGTACTGTACTAAGTACTACTGTAAAAGAAAAGGACTTAGGGTTAACCGTTAGTGCTGATATGAAGATTTCAGAGCAGTGCGGAATTGCAGCTTCAAAGGGAAATCAAATCCTTGGATTAATTAGGCGAAACATAACGTATAAGGAAAAAGAGCTAATAATACCGCTGTACAAAACAATAGTTAGGCCTCATTTAGAATATTGTATTCAAGCGTGGAGGCCATATCGCAGGAAGGACATAGATATGCTAGAAAGAGTGCAGAGGAGAGCAACTAAAATGATACAAAATCTGAGGGATCTTAGTTATGAAATACGCTTAAAAAAATGCGGTTTAACAACACTAGAGACCAGGAGATTGAGAGGAGATCAGATAGAAGTGTTTAAAATATTGAAGGGTTATGAAAACATTGATAGAAATATATTTTTCTCAGTTAAGAAAGATAGAAGGACTAGAGGACATGATCTTGCATTAGCAAAGGAGCAGAGTAGATTGGATATAAGAAAGTTTTCATTTTCACAAAGGACTGTAAATGAATGGAACAGATTACCTGCTGATTGTGTGGGTGATAGTAGCGTGAATATGTTTAAAAATAAAATCGACACATACCTCAGACGGGCGGGATACACATAGATAAAAAGGTCGGACTCTCGAAAAGCCAAGGGCTTCCTTGTCCACCTGCTACCTAGAGTTAATTCTCTGGGTGGCAATCTTGTTAAATCTTGTTAAATCACTAATTCCTTCATGTCTTTGATGACGTCCTCCTGCTCCGGGTGCATGCGTTCAGACAGGTATTCGTGGAATGCTTGCACGACCTCCGACCTGATTGCTCGTTTGTCGCAGCGGTTTGTACAAACGAACTGGTGATTACACTTTCGTTGTGTCATAGATCCTCTTTTGTATTATTGGTTGGACAACTCACTTTCTCCTCCCTTCTTCCCGGGAATAGTCCATCCCTCAGTAGGTTCAACTTTTTGATTACCGCATCAGTCACAGTGAGAAGATCGCTGATGAACAAATTACTCCTTTGTAACTTCTTGTGGAATGTTTCAAAAATCTCCAGGATGTCGCCCATCAGCAAAGTGATCAACGTTTGTTGTTGGTTCCAGATTCTCAAGAACCCTTTGGCTTCAGCCTTCCCCTTTTGTCGCTGGTACTTTCTGGCGCCTGCATATGTTCCTACACCATAATGCAGGCTGGTAGGTTGTTCAGCACATCATCCACCAGCTGCAACTTGTGCTGGGCAAACCTGATATCGTGGTGCCGGGGGAAGAGTTTGACTTTCCTGGCCTGCGCATTTTCATCCGTCTCGGCGTCCGGAAGAATCGTACGAGTCCCAATAGATTGGACTCCCAGATTCCCAACTCAAGTATGGTGCTGACTACCGACTCAATGGCTAAGTCAGATCGGTGTACAGCACATCAGAATGTTGCCAAACCTTTCTGCATTAGGTCAGCAAACAGACGCCATAAACCACCTTGTCTGCCGGTGTATGCCGCGGCCCCGTCAGTGGTGACACCAACCAGCTCCGTGTGTTTACCTCCTGTCAGATCCAGAGCTTTGCTCACCACTTCAAGTAGTCCAGTGGCACCGGTCTTCTCTAGCGAATGCATGACGACTGGTACTTCGAGTTTTTTTTAAATATTTTTTAAATTAAATCAAACACACTAAACGAATAAAAAGTAAGCCCTACAAGGGGCTGGCTTGGGAAAATGACTGGAGGGGGGGGGGGGAAACGAAAGGGCTGGGGCCCCCCACTTTGTTCGTTACAAAACGCCCTGTGTCAACATCATCACACTGACAAAGGCGTAGCAGATGCGAGTCCAACTTTCAAGTTGCGATATCGACAGCGATGTCGCCGATGAGACGGTTATCAAATTCAGTCGATTTATATGTTTATAAATCTCTCAGTTCTTGTCTTTGGCATTCGATCGAAAACTCTTCGCCGAAGCATTTCCATAGCTATCATCCAATATATAATGACTGGTTGCCATTAATCGAAGACAACAGTGCGGTAACCGCTGAATAACATGGACAATTTCGATCAGCCGCCAGCTTCTATGATACATATGACGTCACACTCACGGAAACTTCCGAAAGCAACATTTCAGAGGCGGTGTGTGAGGAAGCATTCTTATTTGCGTGATTTTATGAAAACTAATGTTGTTTTATTTTTTTTACTACATGATTATCTTAATTTATATATTATATTCTATTTACTATAGCATTTATTTCAACCTGTTCATGTCACCTTTAAAATGAATATAATGTTGCCGTGTGGATGTTTCTCAGATCGAAATCACCCTGCGACTGGTGTCCGAGGGGAACCTGAGAAGGCACCAAAAGAAAACTTACAGAGACCTCCAGTCCAATGGGACACAGAGCTGGACATAAGACATCAATGCAGTTACTGAAGACATTTGCCAGACTGTATGGCCCGGTGATGCTCTGAGTGCCACAGTCCTACAACGCATCCTACAATTAACGCACCGGCAAGACAGCAGCACACACGCACGCACGCACCTATCCTCACATTCATATTTTAGATTGCACTCTGTATAATCCATAAGCAGTATTCCAGTTGTCAACAGATGGGTCAAGGTGCTAGGATCGAGCTATGGTGGATAAGCAAGGTTGTAAAGATAAGTTCTTAAATATGGCTATACAGACCGGGTTCACTGTTGCACAGGCCAAATTCACTGGCCGACTTCATGCCGTTATCGTTTCTAGTCAGCAACACTTCCCGAAGAGGCCGAGTTCACTGCCGCACAGGCCGAGGTCACTGGCCGACTTCACCGAAACAGGCCGAGATCATTAGGACCGAGATCGCGAAAGGCCGAGATCACTGTGAACCTCTGGTATGATCCACAGATGGCGCCACTTGTAATGGCCAAATAATATGTAATGTAGGCCAGGGTGAATTGTAACAATAAAATCTATGCAATTGACACATATTTTTCTGTTTTAATATGCCAGTAAGCAAACGTTGTAACAAACATACTTTTTGACGGTCTTAAAAGTTCACAATATTCTTTTATGGCCCCCCTATTCTAGGGATGGCTCGGGCACCTGTCACTTTCAAATCCCAAAAGAAAAACACGTGCCTCGTTTTCATAAGTTAGAAATGGCGATGTTGTTTGAGAATGTGGTCTTATCTTCTTTGACAGAAAGGGGTGAATTAAAACAAAATTACAGCACCCCAGTGCGGTTGGAAATTTTCGAAGAAAGGGACAAGCGCCAAATAAAGGTTATAAATGGTAAGTTTGTTCGAGTTGGCTAAATCGGTGAGGAGAAAAGTACGTACACAAATTGGTAACGCATCGGTGATGATGTCGCGGTCGGAATATTGCGGGAAATGTTCGATTTCTTTCATAAATTGTTTTGCGTACTTTTGTTTTAGGAACACGATTCTCAGACCATCCTTTGTTTTTTCTAAATCATTTTTTTTCGTAATCACACATACAAATAATTGATAGATAACCTAAATGTCGCGCGTTGTACCATTAATTATAAGTTCATTTGTTTGAGTAGAAAGCATGTTCCACTTCCAGCAGCCTGGCTGAAAGGGCAAGGCAAGATTAGGTACATCACATTCCGCTAGGGGCAGCACCGTAAATTTGTCCTCGCATTCTAGACCAGAAACCTGTGACGCTTTTTGACGCCATTGCTACGGCTCCCGCCGAGATTGGGGATTCCCCAAAATCGCTTGGCAACATTATGCAAATGAATTTACGTCGTATTTTGATGATCACATGAACCAATGAAAGACTGATCTACGTCATAGCAGTTTCGCGGGAGTTTTCCGAGCACGATAAGCGAGGTAGGTGGATTGGATCATGTCAGCTTGAAGGCGCCCGACCAAGCCACTATTGATAAACGGGGGTGTGAGGTTGTGAATAGCTTTGGGGAATGGTTGTGAATGGCTTTGTGGAATGGTGTGAATGAATGGGGGTGGGGGGTCTACTTGACTGGAAAAGGTTGCGGAGATTTTTGATTGATTAAATATTGATGTTTCAGTGCCATTTGGAGTTTGGACTCGAAGTCGGCCAAGCTATGAAGACTTTTGGGCTTTTCCTTATTCACATACTTACGCTATGAAGACTTGTAAAATATGTGAATAAAATGTTTTTTTGGAGGGTGGACACGATCACACGTAACTAATATTCGCGGTGCGAACGTGATCGTTCAGATCGACGAGTCGCTATTCCGCCACAAGCCCAAATACCATCGTGGTCGCGCCCCTGCCGCCGACCAGTGGGTATTCGGCGTTGTAGACACTTCTACTACGCCTGGAGTGGGCTATATGCAGCTCGTGCAAGACCGACGAGCAGTGACGCTGATCCCCATCATCGAACGTGTCGTGTTGCCAGGATCAATCATCCACAGCGACCAGTGGGCTGCCTACCAACAACTGGGCCAGAACAACAATTACACATTCGCCACAGTCAACCACAGCAAAAATTTCATTAATCCATACACGGGCGTCCACACTCAATCAATCGAAAGCTATTGGGCCAAGGCGAAACTGAAATTTAAGGGCATGAAAGGTGTTTCGTCGGAACAACTTCCAAGCTACCGAACAACAATTACACATTCGCCACAGTCAACCACAGCAAAAATTTCATTAATCCATACACGGGCGTCCACACTCAATCAATCGAAAGCTATTGGGCCAAGGCGAAACTGAAATTTAAGGGCATGAAAGGTGTTTCGTCGGAACAACTTCCAAGCTACCTCGACGAGAGGATGTGGCGAGATAGGTTTGGGACAGACGTCAGTGGAGCCTTCCGCAACATGTGCGCCCACATCGCATTGCAGTATAACGTATAGACGCCACCAGACAACAATAACGGTTCTTTTCAGAGCCCAACACAAACAGTTCTTTTCAGAGCTATCCACATATTGTGGAAGAGTTTGCTATCATTGATTTGATATGTTGTTTATGAATAATAATATAAACAATATATAAACATTTTATTCACATATTTTACAAGTCTTCATAGCTTGGCCGACTTCGAGTCCAAACTCCAAATGGCACTGAAACATCAATGTTTAATCAATCAAAAATCCTTCAATTATAAATATAACACCTTTTTCAGCTTAATCTGTGGTGCCATAATTCAGATCAGTTTAATCAATTATAAATATAACACGTTTTTCAGCAATATAGGTCAAGTAGACCCCCCATTCATTCACACCATTCCCCAAAGCCATACACAACCTCACACCCCCGTTTATCAATAGTGGCTTGGTCGGGCGCCTTCAAGCTGACATGATCCGGTGGATTCTAACTTTGATGTTGTAAACAATCGTTTAAAAATATGGTATAATAGATTTCCATCCCGTTAGTATCCTGTTTCTACCTTTTTTAAATACATATGCCTTCATATGATATGCATTTTATGGTTGTGGACCCCCGTGGAAGCGTGCAATCGCTCGTGGAAAAACAGGCCTGTCGCACGCTGTTCGGCGTTCAAAGTTGAAATGCGTAGTTTGTAGCCTGCGCGCGACCGGTTCAGCGGCACGTACGCCACGCTGGCATTGCATAATTATGATGTACTGGCGCGCGCTATGCAAATCATAAAATTTTTGCTATGCGGGTTAAACTGTATGCGTTTCAAGCAATCGTGAAAATAATCATAGTTTTAAACTGATTTACAAATGTAGCACTGGGCCTGAGAATGTGAGCGTAGTCGTAGACTGCATCGATCCAACATTCGTACGCCATTTCCTACGATGCAAAATCCACGCAATCCAAACTGTTTGCACCTAAATCCTAACATGTTCTGTGCACAAAAGTAACTATTGATATGTAAGTGTTGCATGGTATTCATTATTTTTTCAAATAACTGAAAATATTAGTTTTCTAATTTAAGGCCAGGCACGGCAGGCAAAATGTATTATTGCATATATCTGGCATTTAAATGGAAACGTGATCGTGATTGGGTTACTTGTGCCACGTGGGCACTGACCTGCCACGTAATTGGCTGTTGTGACGGATGGGCTAGGATCAATGGGTTTGACTCCATCTTAGAATCTTTGAAATTACCACCTACTGCAAAATTAAAACATTTAATATTAAATCCAGTGCCATCAGCCATTTTGTAATTGTGTCCATTTAATTTAACATTTATTATTGTTTAAAATAAGAAATAGTAATTAAAATGTTGCCATGATATTTTAATTATTGTAATACAACAGTACTCAATGCCAGCTTTTTAATAGTTGTCTTAATAATTTTTAGTGTAAGATTACTTACACAAAAACAAAGTCCAGTGACACCAATTTAATTATTTTATTTTTGGAATACACTTATGTTTATTAACACTAGTGGTACTGCATTAATTTGTATCACACACATACATTAATACAGTTTTCCTCTATTTCATGTTGAAGGATTCTGCTGCAAATGTATGAAGAGTAACAGTACATTGACAGTGTCCTGTGAACATTGGCACGCTTCACTTGCATTGCTGTATGACACATTGAACGGATTTTATCTACAATCGACCAACAGTGTCCTGTGAACATTGGTACACTTCACTTGCATGGATATATGATATGAAACAGTGAACCGATTATATCTACACTAGTCGGCAATGTACTCTGTTCCTCCTTCTATAGTTCCCTGTATGTGCAGTGAAGTTGACAATAGTTATTGTACTTCTGCTGTTTCAGTTGTTTTCAATGTCTACTTGTCGGCTGCATACTGTGAACAACATGTTAACATTACTTCATGTTGATGTGTGAGACATTAATGAACAAAAGAATTAAGTATCATTGTTGTAGTACTGACCTTTGCATTGTACTGTGAACATTTCATGACATTGAACTATACAGGAAATTATACAGATCTTGGAATGCATAATAAATTATGTTAAATTCAAGCAATGCTGTTGTGTTTCTTCACAACAATGGTTGTGTCAGGGACACCTCAATGTTTACAAACAAGTCAAATAATGCCCAATGGTCAACAGTTAGTAGTTGAACTTTCATTTTGATCAACATACCATAATTATTAAGTAAAAATAAATTGGACATTAATAATATAGACAACATGGTTAGAGGTCAATTTTTTAAATAAATTAATCATAATGGTTCACACTTTAATATGCCATGTTATCCCAAAAATTATGGTTAATATGTACATGTGATAAATTACAAGGATTTATAAAGTTACTAAGTCCATGTGTTACACTAAATAATTTAAGTAAGTAATTTGTCAACATAATTAAATCGGTGCTCATTCAAGGTCAATTATCTAGGTCGTATCAAGGTCATATGCTATTATGGTCAAGGTTAAACATTTAGTTTTAATTTGCTAGCACAACATACCATAATTATTAGTTTAAAATAAATTGCACATTCATACATGCAATTAGGACAAAGGTCATTTTTTTTAAAGTTACATCACTTGTTCATGCTTTAATATGCTACTTTATAGTCAGTGTGTACATAAATGTTCCATTTCAACACTTTATAAACATACCAAACCCATGTGTCACACACAATCATTTAATTAGATCACTTGTCAACATATATAGGTCAATGGTCATTAAAGGTCAAATAATTAGGTCATGTCAACAGTCACAGTACAAGGTCAACATTTTTGGGTCATAACATTTTACTTCAATATCTTACAATATACAGATTGTGTAATGTTTTGCATATATTCAGTGCCACATGGTGGCAGCACAGTCTGCACAAGCTCCAGATCACAAGAAATGGACATGAATCCTATAGACACAATGACCCTTTTTTCAGACACTAAAAAGTAGATTTACTTTGTTAATAATAGAGATAATTCAAAATTTAAAAAAGGGTTGTAAACTACATAGCATACACTATCACATAGAAGTGATTAAATGATTATATATCAATTTAGATTTGTTTTGTAATGTACCTAGCAAGATGTCCTAAATAAGGGATAACTTAGATGAACACCAGTGTCAGTTACAAATCCATGATTGGTACATAAAAAATCATATAATTAGTAAAATACGATTTACTACTGCAATATGCTGTGGCATATATATGCAGTTCTTCTTCAGTCTTGTGGTTACTTCTATGCAGAAGAATATTCCACAGTTGCGCACATGCAGTTTAAAAAGGGGTGATAAAAACAGTTATATAATTCATTACCTGGCTTATATAGAATAGAATAGAATCTTAATTCGGTCACAATACACATTTCTGAATATATTTACAATGGATAAAAAAATATATATTGCAACCGAGGAGATCCTCTGGAAACCCCAAGAGGCTTATGTCGAGGACCACCTGGACAATCACCATTATGTCAATCAGGTTCCTTATGCCATAAATTTCAACATAACATTAAATCGGTAGATTCAACTGGAACAAGGTGAACAGTATATACATGACTAGATTAAAGGTTAAACATAAGTAATACATTGAATAAAAAAATAAAAAAATCACTTATAATACCATGAAAAATTATGGTAGGTTATATATGAGTAAATTATGAGTAACCTTTTAGAATGAACGAGGTACTATGTATGTAAAAATACGATACTGGAGAGATTGCATGCATCTACATTTTATGTTATATAATTAGCTTTATGTGCATTGGTATCACATATTTTATGTATAACATAGTTGATAGATAGGAGACATACTACAGACAACTTGGTGTTGTTTATGTGACAACTTAAAATTTTATGAATTGTGTGTAAATTACCCATGAAAAGATTAATAAAAAATGTGACATTTCTGACTGCTGATATTAAATAGACACTTTGTAGTCTTTAAACTTCAATAAAGGTGCCATCCTCGGTGCAATTGGCATATGTAAGAACCTAACTACATCTGCAGGGGTAGAAATAACCCAAAAAATTTGCAGGACTACCTTGTTGGAAAATCTAGCAGTCCACAAATAGCCAACATTTTTAGCAAAGTAATGCACCGAACAAAAAATGTTTAAATCAAACATTTAATGCACCAAACAACAAATGTACACCAATAACATATATACACCAACACCAAATGACATATTTTTTTAGTCATATGACGCATTTTCCGTTTAAAAATGGCATACTGACTAAAGAAGTCCATTTCTGTTCAGAAAAGAAATATTTTATTTCAAAGTTAACTGAAAAATAATACATTCTGTGAAATATCTAAAATATCACAATGTTATGATCTCTGCGTCTAAATAATACTGTTTTACTGTGTGGCTAATTTTTTTAACAACATCAATATTTGCACCACAGTAACAACCATACATAAACAATTCAGGTAATAAAATAATTCCTGTTATACAATTACATATACATGACTGGTTGTTTCTAATGCAGCAGTGCTTAATGTATAAGTTAACAAATGTAAATGATACAAGCAATCATATAAACAGTTATGAATGTTCAAATCACTGCTGTTTCACTAATCATTTTGTTCAACCATTATATTTTTATCCAGGGCTATATATGACGCCATCCAACGGAATTTGTTAAAATTACGAGACACAGACTATCTCACTTTGAGCCAGTGTAACCTAGGCTGTTGTTACTCCTTTGCGTTTTGTGTTTGAAGCCGGAATTTGTACCATTATGTGCAGAGATAGAGTAATCGTACTCGTGGTAATCGTACTCGTACTTTTTGAGTAATCGTACTCGTACTCGATTACATTGGTAAAAAAAGCAGAGTAATTGTAATCTTACTTGATTACATTACCAAAGTAATCATAATCATGATTACTTAATCACGATTACAATTTTTTAAATATAAACAGTTGCAAGCAAATATATTAGACAGATAGAAATGGCAATACCAGAGGTAATCTAATAAATGTAATAGTAATTGAGCTATTACTTTCCTATTACTATTGAGCATTTCAGTTGCATAAACAGTCAGTTAGATTTCCCTAATTAACACCTTCTCACCCCAGAGAAGCCAGTCCTAGCCACATCACCCTCCTGCTTACTGTAGTAGTACAAAGTTATAATAGTGACAGTCTCTGGGAAGCAGTGCAGTCAATAAGCCTCCCCTACCATCTTGCTTTGTAATTTTAGAAGCCATGCCACTTGTACTGTTTGCACTGTTAGTGGTGTGAATGATTGGTCATGGTTCCTACCTCCTGAGTCCTAACTGGGTGCCAATGGGTGGTTAGCTGCTAAATCCCTGTCTAGTATGTTTAAGTGTAAACTGTAAACCTGTCTAAGTTCACAACCGTATTATGTGTTTGTCCCTTTTAATATACTGCATATCTGAATCGGATATCCTTTTGAATCTGACCGCCTGGATTTGAAATGTTATCAGTGTAATGTATTTGATCATGTGTACAGCCACTGTATTTGTATTTGCCATTTTAAAAAGAGGGTATTTGAAAAACTAAATCAATATGCGTGTCCCAGTTTACGTCGGTTGACACGAGGTAGCACAGGCACCATGACACTTCGCAATGATTTGCGTTACGTTGTTGCATATTAAACGTTTGTTTAAAAATATCTCCAGTTTAACCCTACAGGTGGCCGCTGGGCCGAATTCGGCCCGTGCGATCATTGCAAAACTGCTTCCGGCTGATTTTTGGCCCAATTCATTATCACTCTTCAAAAAATGTTCATGAAGAATAGTCTAAATTTTACATGGGTCTACCTAAACAAATTCATATAAAAAACTTCTGAGTATATTTTATTCATTTTTTCTGTACTCATCAGCTTATATACATGGCTACATTTCTTTAACTGGACATTGACACATACAACCACTCGGAAATTAGCTAGTAGTAGGACAAAAAAAAATAGTTTTTTGCATTTATTTTATATAAATTTTAAACAGTTATATCTTCATGATTATTTGATGTTATGCAAATATCATCACTGCATAATAATAAAGCGTCTTTATGCCAACAAACTGATAGCTCAATCATATTTTTACGAAACGTATTAGCGAAGTTGTGATTTGTTAAAAGCATCCCTACAAATAGCTCCAAATTGTGTACATCGTGGAAGGTTACCATTAGTCACCTGCAGGGTTAAGGCATTATCAATGAAAGAGGCGGTGCTTCTGCTCTTTTTTTTTATCACGGAATTTCCGTTTGAAAAGGCCAGCCTAATTCCGTTTCAAACGCCAATTCCGCGAATTCTTCCCGTTTTTTGCAATCGCAGAAAATCGGTGTCCTGTATGTATATATATTTCCCACATATGACCGATGAATACAACATATTCCCGGATTTTGCGGTCGTCCAACGGACTACCGCTTAAGGCAACTTCGGTAGTCCGACCGAATTTCTGATAGGCCTCGGACTACCGGACTGCCGCTATTTCGAACCCTACTCAACAACAACAACAAAAATTGCAGAGGCAATTAATTTCGCATGAATGTTTCAGTGAGTCAAAATGTGGTAACGTACGTCACCTGTGGTGTCCGTCCCAGTGACGAATGTTTAGTAGCACAACTAAAAATCACCAAGTTTACCTCCAGTTTCATTAACAATATTCATGGAAATATTAATACAATGGGTAGTTTTTAGTATAGCTTATATTGCTGTTGAAATAATACGATTAAAAAAGTAATCACATTCTTTGTGTCCGCTTTGTGACGAATGTTCCAATAACCAGACGTGTCAAAATCGACAAAAACTGACCAAACTCTGGGGAATACCTACTAACGGGAATTCCCTGTGAATCCCAGATGGCTTAATTAAAAACTTGGTAACGAGGCAGCGTAACCTGACCTTGACTGCATAACCATTCATGTCCGGTAAGCGCGGGCATTGTGCGAGCGTTTCTGGTGGGAGGCTCCATACCAGCGGGACAGAAAGACGAAATACACAAAATTTATTGATATATTTCACAAACTATGATATCTAAGGGTAACTTATGATATTAAGCATGTGCGACTGTTTGAAGGATATTGCTCGTGATTTGTCGGATGATCACTGATATTGAAAGTCGTTCCATGCTCTCTGACAAATGGGTGATGTGTCCGGGTGTGACAAGAAACTAATTGTCCATAACCAGGACGTTCCACTATATTCAACAGGTGGCAGCATATGTATGCAGCATGTTGTGACATGGTTTTTCATTCGCTGAGTCTGGTCGTAATCTAACCAATAGGAAACAGCGTTATGACAAATTCGCATTTCCGCGATCAAACAAAACGAAGTCACGCAGCACGAAATGATGGCTGACAGCGAAACGACGCCACCGCCAACCAGAAACGTGTAATGCAAAAATGTAATGAGTGTTGTACTTGTAGTGTTAGGCCAACTGACTACTAAGACTAAGTTAGTGTATTTATTGAGGAGTTTAGTCTATCATTTACAGCCTATCATACAGTCACTAGAGTCTAGGCGATGTCGATGACAGCGTAACGTAATGGTTTTGCCGTCGCTTTTTTCAGAACTTTGTAACTGGTGAATACTTTACAATAATTAATAAGTGTTATACACATGCTTTTATTTATTAAGCATTTGTGTCAATTCAGTTTCAGTTTTGCAGGAATAAAGACTGCTTCAGAGTAATTGCACAACAATTCAGCATTGATGTTGATGTTAGCAAATTTATATTTAAAATGTTAGCCATACCGGTGTGTGGAATTTGTAAAAAAATGACTATTTTAATACAGCAATTGTGAGATATTGGTTGTAATCTGTATTTGTAGGCACGAGTGTGTTGCAAGTGTTACCTCTGGACAGAGAGGTGGAAGTGGCCAAGGTGGGGGGCCGCGGCATCGTCATGTCATCAAACTCTTACTCTATCATGCTCGTTTTCCCAACAACCAAAGGTGAGTTTATTGTGGCTTGCCCAGGTAACAGCTTGGTTTGTGTGCGGCAACAGGGGCCAAAGAAGTTATTGCCAGGGCTTACCCTAACTAATAAAAGTAGTTTCAGTTAACATGTTGGGCAAGAAGAGAAACAATTATTTGTCCCTCGTCTGTAATCAGTTGCCCAAGTTAGGAAGGTACACAGCACGAGAAGGGAAGCAGTCATGTGCACATTAAATTTGACCATAAATAAGAAACTCTTGGCTTATATGAATGTAGGATGAAACTATAAATTTACGATTTTGGCACTCATGAATCATGACTTAAAGTTTTCTCAAACAATGCTTGAGTATTGTGATTAACCCACCAGGTCACCAATGTGTGCTGTGTACCATTTGTAATCAGGCATGTACTGCATCACTAACAGTAGCAATCACATAAACCCTCTATGATGCATTATATGTTTTTATTAAGCCAATCAAAATACGTCTGCTCACACCGACACCATTGGTCCGCCAGTGATAGCACAGATAACAAATTCAGTGTTATGTTTAGGTGATTCTGGCTTCTGAGTTTATGTAGAATCTATAACAGGTATTAATATATATTATCGGTAACACGTATGGACGCAAATTCCCACTTTCCTGACGGGGCAGCGGTAAGTGTTGAGCCCTAATTACACCTTTTCTATAAGGCATCAGCGTTTGAAATAGCACTTGTCCGTTTGTCCAGGACAAGTGTTTTTGGCCCAGACAAGTAAAATGACTCCACGTGGTTATCCGGTGGACAAATGAACATTTACAGTAAATAGTGACGTGTGCAACATTGCAAACTTTTTATTTTAGGAAATTCAAACATAAATGAAGTTTTGCTAGCATTGCAATTTTGTTAGTGTGTTGGCATCTTGTCGTTCTACCGCCAGTGTGTTGTATATCAGTGTTCGACCGAGTTTAATGCCTACGTTAACAGGGTCATCCGCTGAGCGCACTGACTTAGCTCTATCATACACATAGGGCGTTGATTGAGGCTGTATTTCACAAAATCATAAATCGTTCAGTTTGGCCGACGTACAACTTGCTTCCACTCACGGATCGTATTTTATGAATTTTGGAAATAGGCTTTGTATCGCTACCTGTTATTTGAATAATTATATTGTTTTAACCATTATTACGCCTAACCCACGCGGACTCGGCAGTCTTCCAAATCATCGAACGTTAGCCGATCCAGATTGGTGACAGTTTTCAAAACTTGTAACTGGTTCTCCGGTAAATCTATGGTGGTACCGGTAGTTGATAAATGGAATATTAATTAAATTTCAGAAGTGTTGTATCCATGTAACATTTATTTTAACCATAAATTGCGAGTTTTCGAAGCTGAATTATGCAAGACTCGTGGACGGGGTGCCAACCGCTGTTGACATGTCGGCTTCCACCAACTATGGCGGTCTGCGTGCGGCAGCGACATTACGACGTAACTAAGTCTATAAATTATATTCCGCCTGGTAAATGTAATTTGGGCACCGTTAAAACTGTTTTGTCATCATTAAAATGGTAATATAACAAAATATGCGTTTGTTTGCTGAAGATCGGTTGAATATTATCTTCGTTTGTAAAATGCAGAACTTTGTTAATATTGAACTTTGTAGAGGTTGAACAAAATAATATCAGATTATGTAGTTTATTATGATTTCCTGGCTTTGCATTGGTCGTGTTCCTGATGGTTGAGTGGCATCTTCATTCACACTGATGCCAAAAATTTACATGAGTTATATGTTATATATACCATATTAAACATAAACAGTTTTTGTAACATTACAACAAATAGCAAGGAAAGCAATTGTCTCATTCCTATCATTGTAATAATTATTTGTTATTAATAAAAGCGTTCTTATCATAATCACTAAAATATTGGTATACATCATGTAATGGGTCTACTTTTAATATTTGTGTTGAATAATAATGATAATGGACCGAAAAATAGTTGCAAATATAATTTTGCTATTTCAAAATCAAATTGTGTCACTCAGATGTACATGCAACGAAACAACAGGAACATTGTGTTGTTGTCATAAAAATAAGATACTTTTTTACATTTTTTCCGAAGCTTCGATTCCCCTTGACAACCACTCGGACAAGATAAAATTTTGCGGACAAGTAGATTTCAAAACTTAGTCCAACGGATAAGTAAATATTCTGGCTTATTTCTATCACTGGACATAGAGCTCTTGGATGCAGCTGTATAGTTTAACTACCTCAGCAGCGTTCGAAATAGCACTTGTCCATTTGTCCGGGACAAGTGATTTTTGGCCCTGACAAGTAAAATGACTTTACATGGTTATCCGGTGGACAAGTGAAAATTTACAGTAAATAGTGACACGTGCAACATTGCAGACTTTTTATTTGAGGGAATTCAAACGTAAATAAAGTTCGTTAGCAATCGCGCGCGTTCCAATTTTGTTAGTGTCTCGGCGTCTTGTCGTTCCGCCGCCAGTTTGTTGTACGTCAGTGTTCGACCGAGTTTAATGCCTGCGTTAACAGTGTCATCCGCTGAGCGCATCGACCTAGCTCTGTCATATACGCGTAGGACAGACTCCGCATCAGCCATCGTTGATCGAGGCTGTATTTCACACAATCGTAAATCATTCAGTTTGGCCAACGTGCAATTTGCTTCCACTCACGGATCATATTTTATGAACTTTGGAAATAGTAGACTTTGTATCGCTACCTGTTATTTGAATAATTATATAGTTTTAACCATTATTACGCCTATCCCACGCGGACTCGGCAGTCCAAGTCATCGAACGTTAGGCGGTTAGCCGATCCAGATCGGTGACAATTGTCAAAACTTGTAACTGGCTCTCCGGTAAATCTGTGATGCTGGTTGATAAACGGAATATTACTGAAATTTCAGAAGTGTTGTATCTATGTAACATTTATTTTAATCATAAATTGCGAGTTTTTGAAACCGAATTATGCAAGACGTGCGGCCGGGGACGGAGCGCCAACCGCCGTTGACATGTCGGCTTCCGCCAACTACAGCGGTCTGCGCGCGGTAGCAACATTACGACGTACCTAAATCTATAGATTATATTCCGCCTGGTAAATGTAATTCGGGCACCGTTAAAACTGTTTTATTATCATTGAAATGGTAATATGACATTTAGGAAAAATATACGTTTGTTTGCTGATAATCAATGGAATATTATCTTCGTTTGTAAAATACAGAACTTTGTTAATATTGAAGTTCATAGAGGTTTAACAAAATATTATCAGATTATATAGTTTATTATGATTTTTGTGACAACATTTCCTGGCTTTGCATGTGTCGTGTTCCTGGTAGAGTGGCATCTTCAATGACAAACTGATGCCAACATTTTACAGCAGTGTTATATATTATATATATAATATATATACCATATTAAACATAAACAGTTTTTGCAACATTATAAAACAAATAGCAAGGAAAACAATTGTCTCATTCCTGTCATCATAATAATTATTTGTTATTAATAAAAGCGTTCATATCAGCATCACTAAAATATTGGTATACATAATGTAATGTGTCTACTTTTAATATTCGTGATGAATAATAATGGACCGGAAAATAGTTGCAAATATAATTTTGCAATTTCAAAATTTGCAGATTAAATCAATGTGTCTTTGATCACAAGTCACTCAGATGTACATGCAACGAAACAGCAGGAACGTTGTGTTGTTGTCGTAAAAATAAGACAGACTTTTTACTTTTTTCTGAAGCTTCGATTCCCCTTGACAACCACTCGGACAAGTTTTGGCGGACAAGTAGATTTTAAAACTTACTTGTCCGCCGGACAAGTAAATATTCTGGCTTATTTCTATCGCTGCTCAGTCATATAATTGTATATTTTGTATTGCTTATTTTATGTACCAAAATGGATTTTGTCAGAAAATATAGTGCTATGTATGTGTAAAAAATACCTTCTTTGATCACTTAAACTTACTTTACACGTGGAAGTGTTTCATTGGGAGACAGTCTTGTAAAATGTTTGTAAATGTTGAATTGCAACTTACCTTATATAATTCGTGTAGCAACATTAGTTGTATGTTCAGGCTTTACATTTTGGCTTGGCATTTCTTCTCTCATGATGTTCACGATATCCTTGGTGTTTAAGATTTGACAGATTTTCGGCAACAAATAAGCACCTCAATATCGCCAGATGGATCTATGTTCAGAGAGCGGACAGACTCCGCTTCCGCAGAACAATATTTTCAGGTAATAATAGATGATACTGTGATGATGATAAAGATGTTTCATTTAAACTGTCTGATTGGCTTGTTGATATTCTGCAATGTGGTTGGCAGTAGTGGCATAATCAGTGGCCTGCAATATACATTTTTATGTAGGATGACATATATGCTACATAAATTCTGTTTCATTAGTAGGTGCAACATTGATAAGGTTAGCAAATATGCATATAAAATATTGTGCACTTTAGAACAATTAGGGAGATGGAATTGTATACTGTAATAAGCCGAACCAGTAGTTGTAGCACTGTTCAATGTAACCATATTTGATTGACATTGTAGTTTTATGGGTACTTGTCACAACAACAAAACATGATGCAAGATTACATCAGGACGTCCACATATCAGCGAGCAATGCTGGACAACACGCTAGACTTCCAGGATAAGGTACAACACTTGTCGTTGCTCCTCAGTGCATTATATTTGTGTTACAGGGGGATACACCCTGAGACAGTCCATTCAGTTCCACCCCAGTTGCCCTGTTGCTTGTTGCCTTTGATTCTTTCATCACTCAGCAGCTCTTGAGTTTGCCTTGGGTGACCTTTTATAATAATAATAACTTGTGTTGCGTCTGAATCCTGAGAAACCAAGCTCAGAGGCGCATCAAGAAAAAATTTGTAGTTTACTTGCAAGTAAAATCTGTGTAATTTAAAAAGTGTAAATTAAATTTATAAAATGTTATTTTAGAAAATGACTTTTAACCATACATATAATATTCAAGATCCTCTATTTTAGAAAGTTTAATCTGTATGCTGCAATGTATTCTATGTCTGTGTGTCTGCATTGTAGGTAGTACTAGACGTCGGCGCTGGGTCTGGCATTCTGTCATTCTTTGCCATCCAAGCTGGTGCCAAGAAAGTCTATGCCATAGAAGCCTCAAGTATTGCTCAGCACTGTGAGGTAATTCTAACGCAGCGTCCAAAGTTGTCACAATGCACTTGTTCCATATCTGAAATGTCAAGACGTACCTGTAGCCCTTTTTAAATATTGCGGATAGCGTGCTTGTTTCATTGATTTTAGACATTAGGGTTGTCTACGAGAAAGTATCAAATGGGCAACAAGCCTACAGTGTTTTCAGATTCAACAAGGAGAATGACGTCGCTTTTTTAGTAGATCAGTATGTTTTTAATCGATTCAAAATGCATGGATGATGTTTGTTGAAATGTCTAAGGTAGAGAGTGAACAGTCTCATCTTGGCATTTAGCAGAATTCTTTTTTGCAGCATTGAATAAGATATACTGGTCATTTTTTGGTTAATAGTTGGAAACAAAACTCATTTGTTGCCATTAGAAGTTCCAATAACGTATTTTCAGTCCTCGTTGATGTGGTTATTCAGTAGGAATATATTTTTTGTTTGGTTAACATGTTGTACATTAGGGTCGTTTCCATGTGAATTTTTTTGCAACCTTATGGAATCTGGCTACAAGAACAGTGCAACAGAGCTATCAGAGAGTTCTACAGTCTTAGGCGACCTCTCCCTTGGGTGACTACAATCCTAGTCATGGAATGTTTCTAACAGCAGTGTACCTGCTGTGAGCAACCACCTGCCAAACACAACAAAAATACAAGATAAAATGATCGAGTGCTTGCTACTTTGGCCTGTTATGAGCAACGGCACCGTAACAACAAGTAAAAGTACAAGGTATAGTCACTATACACTGTACAAGTAGAACCCCATTATCCACCCGGTGAGGTCCTTCTCAGTATTCTCATTGTATTGCTGCAACATGCTGTGGGAGACGACTGTCTTCACCGACCTCTTTGGTTGTGCAAAAGAGGCGGTCACCCAAAACAGGTTCTTCTATAAAATGTTTATTTCCCGTGTTGCAGAACCGCCAGTCTGGCCAAGTGAGTAATAAATATATGGCACGTGGAGTCATCGATACAATTTTTAAATCTTTTGTGCCATTTTGTTTTAAAATTGCATGTTATATGAAACAGTTTATATGGAGTACATGGATTTGAGGAAAGTGATTTAATGCATGGGGCTTATTTATTCACGGGAACTTTGTATTTATAAAAGATGGCCGATCTCAGAATGTAACTGTTTGTTTCGCGTGTTGCAGACCCTTGTACAGAGCAATAAGATGTTCAACCGGATCGTCGTGATCGCCGGCAAGGTGGAGGAAGTGGAGCTGCCAGAGATGGTTGATATCATCATCTCGGAGCCCATGGGGTACATGCTCTTCAACGAACGCATGCTAGAGACCTTCCTACACGCCAAGAAGTGGCTCAAACCTGGGGGTATTTACCCTTGTACCCTCTTTACAAACAAGTTTTATTAGATTATGTATTACTTTCAGTTGTTGACATCTGGTTCTTAGTGTTGTTTTCATTTGCTTGCATTCACAAAAATGAAAAATATTGTTACTAGCTACTGTAAAAAACAGTTTTAGATGTAATGAGGGCAAAGCCTGTTTTGAAGGATAACTAAGTAGCTAGCCAGAACATTGACAACATCATGGATGCAATTAAAAATATAATGGTTGAAGTAACAGATAATCTACAGAAAGTACAGAAAAAAGAATGATAACTAAAGTGACACGACAAGGCAGCATTTAATGCTGTAAACTTCTTCTCATGGCTTGGCAGTCATCCAAGGCAATGGTATTCGAGTGAAACAATTCAGTTTAGGAGAGATGTTGTCCATTATATAATGGGTAACTTTGTTGCACAGGCAAGATGTTTCCGACGGAAGGCCATCTTCACATCGCTCCATTCATGGACGAGGCCCTGTACACAGAACAGTACACAAAGGCAAACTTCTGGTGGGTCATCTACCTTTTCTGTTTTTTGTGTGTGTATTTACAGCGCAAATCTTGGGAAGCACGTACGTATCTTTAGCTTCAATATGGCTTGTGCGCCACAGTGAGAGCAGCAGACAGTTTTGGTTACTTAGACTAGTGAGTGGGCGGCTCTCACGCTAGTGCATACTTGTAACCCTTAGTGAGAGTCTCCTGGCAGATGTTTCTTGTTTATGAATATGCTGTTATATGTATTTGTTATCTGTCAAAAAAGATGTTTCCAGTTCCAGTATATTTTGTGTTACTCTTTATGGCATACTCCTGTGTGTCTATATTGTAGTTATCATGTGGGGAATTTTCACAATGTTTGCTATAGTCACCCTAGTTAGTTTGGATATACAACATTTGGATTAAATTTTATTGTGTTAAGTAATATTTTATTGTTTATTTTTTCAGGTACCAGCCGTCATTTCATGGTGTTGATTTATCTTGTCTCCGGGACGCTGCTGTCAATGAATATTTTGTACAGCCAATAGTAGTGAGTATGTTGTCAAATCAGTATTGCTTGTATCAGAGCTAATAACTACCACGCTGCATCATTCTGGCCATGCCATTTTGTAAATTGCTGTCAGTTGATATTGGAACAGTGCTCACTGCAGCACCAATGAGCCTTTACAAATTATGATGTGATGCAGATCAGTATTCCTTAGCTCTGTATGACTTCCAAAACTGTTACCACAGTCACATTTATTATTTACACTTATTTGATGTAAAGTTCCTACTACAGCACTGCCTTGTTAGGTAGACTCATGGTTCCTCTTCATTTCAGGACACATTTGACATCCGGATATGCTTGGCTCGGTCAGAGAAGCACGTGGTGAACTTTGAGACAGCGAATGAGGAAGACCTTCATAACATAGAGATCCCTCTATCCTACACAATCACTCAGACGGGCTCCGTACATGGCTTGGCGTTCTGGTTTGACGTCGCCTTCCTCGGGTCACAGTAAGTGATGCTATGTACAGTAAAACCTGTCTTAGCGGCCACCTGTCCAAAATGATAACTTGGATATAACGGTCACTTTTGAAAGTCCCGAATGACTTCCTATTAGTTTGCACTGCCCACTCACTACCTGTTCACAATGGTAACCTGTTTATTGCGTATGCAATCAAGTCACACGTGCCGTCATCAGCTTTTTGCAGCCACTATGTGGCATATCCAGCAAAGGGGAGCAGAATCAGCTTTGATATACAAAATGAGCTCAGAGATGCCATATAAGCAGACTGTTATAATATTTACCTAGACAGCTTGGCATAGCTGGAGAGACTACCTAGGTAAATATTACAATGGCCCGTTACCTACCACTTGGGGTAGCTCAAATTGTATTGACAATCCCAGAGCAAATCTGGGCCAATGCTTGCCTTGCACTCATTCACACCCTCGTGTTTCCTTTTGGACATCAAAGCTGTTTCTGTTCACCTTTACTTAGAGGGCGTGATTGATTTTACCATTGCCCAAAAGAAAAAAGGAACAATTAAATATAGCAAGTTGTGTAGTGTATTATTTAATATTATTGTTAACTCAGTTTGTATTGTTCATGATAGTACCAACTAGCGAACGTCAACGTAACCATTCATAAAACTGTGGCTCCACCTAGTGAGTATCCAAGTCATGAAACTCCATAGCGGCAACCTGCCTATAATGGTAATTTTGCGCAGTCCCGACGATGGCCGTTATGGACAGGTTTTACTGTACCTTAATGATCGTATGTTTTGGGACACCCTAAAAAATAAGCAATGCTTATGTAGTCTCGCACACAGTCTGGGTCATTGAAACTTGATGGTCAAAGATCTTTGAAATGATGGACATATAGGTGTTAGTTTGGAATGATTGCAGGTATGTTTTGCTGTTTTATTGGTGGTTTTGTATCATGCACATTCTTAATTTGGTACACCAAATATGATATCCTTTTATGCAGATGTTCAGTGTATATTTTTTCTGTTGTTTTGTCTGTGGCACTGCAGTCTACTTTCCAGTATCTTTTCTGTAAGGTATACATTTAACCCATTAGACCTCAAGTCGGCCAAACCCGCCCGAGTTCCGACTCCTCAAGTCGGCCAAACCCGCCCGAAAAGATGAGCGTCATAATTTCATCTATTCCAGAGGCGCACTCTGGAGGATACTTTTGAAACACATTCAAAATGTCTCATTAACATATTGGCAATGAATTGTGGGTATTTCTGGTGTATGTTGCTATTCGACTTATCAAAGTTTCATGTGTTTTTCCAAGTTGCTCCAGTTTTTGAGAGAACAAAATGGCGTCTGTTGGTCCTAGTCGTTTGTCTGCAGAAGTCGTGTGTCTGTGATGACAGTGATATCGAAGAAAGTGATTTAGACATCGATGTTCATGTAATTATATGCGACTTTGTTCGATACTTCGGATGGACGATCGTTGTTGTTGTTGTCAGGGAAGCTGGTCGTTCACGCCCATTTTGTAAACACGCTACGAGACCAGTCCCGCATTCTGTATTCCTTATTTTTGCACGAAGTTAATACGCTATTTATATTTCGATTAGGAAACTGTATGACGATGTTGTAGTTGTATTATTTCGGGATTTCTAAGTGTTGTAACTTGCGGGACTGTCCTGTTGTTCACTTGTTGTTTTGACCGAGGCTGTCCGGGGTGGTAGTGCTGACACTTGACAGCTACATGTGACCAGGCACTCCCATTCCACAGTAATGAAGTATATATCATTCTAGCCATCAGAATTTAACAATGCAGGTATCATTGTGTAGGCATTTATCTGCTCTTTATAATAAAATCAAGTTGTAGCAGTACAATAATGATCATAAAAAAGTTATACAGCAGTCAATCATTATGTTCGGTGTATAAATTATTGTCCAGCAGGGTTTTATTTTACCACATCTTGTTTGGGCAAAATACGTATGATACAATAACATATGTTGTACCAAAATATTGTTTTAATTACATTTTAGTATCATATAAATTACAGCACTGCAACATATGCAACATGGTGTGCATTGAAGGTAGACTCCATACAGTGATGTACCCCATATTTAATTTCAGCTTTGCAAAATTGTCAAGTATGCTTCCATTGTATTCCAGCGTGTGCAACATCTATTTTATTGATATAATAACAATTTTTATACCAAAATGTAAGTAATTAAATTATCTTTCAAATAAACACAACTTGTAGCAGTAAGAAATGAAGTATAAAAAAGTTATGACTCATAATATGACATGTTGTAGTGAAATACCTAAATACTGGCTCGCCTACCGAGATATGGACAACTATTGTTATTCATACAAAAGCATATTTACACCCAATGTGTCTAAGTCCTTTAAAATAGTTACAACTTGCAATAATGGAAATTCAATAATAAAAGAGCTACGCCACAAAAACGGACACCCCCGAACATTTTCAGAATGTGACCTAATTCTCTGAGGAACCAGGGGCTTTACACCGAAACACTCTGAGGTCTAAAGGGTTAACCCTTTAGAGCTGAGAATATTGAATGCTATTTGCAGTATTCTTGCGTGACACCCATCTAATCCTGTTTGTGTTCACTGTCAGGGGACTTGTGTTTACAGGAACACAGTGTGGCTGTCAACGTCCCCCACACAGCCTCTCACGCATTGGTACCAAGTTCGATGTCTGCTCCAGAACCCTGTCTTTGTCAAAGAGGGCCAGATACTCTCGGCGAAAGTTCATCTCCGGTGTAACAAGAGGTAAAGTTTTGCATCATTAAGGAGAGATATGAGAAATATTAACTTTATGTGTTACTATTATGTCACACCTTAAAACTGCAAAATGATGATGCTTGATGAAAAGAAGTATTGGAATTAGATTTGGTCAGATAGACATAAAGTTGTATTTCCCATTTGCGAACCTAGTTGCTCTAGCTGATTCAGCAGGATTTCATAGAATAGATACTCAAATAAATCACCAGTCATTTTTTTTGTTATTTTTTTATCTAAACTTATAACCGATGTTACATTCAATCTTTCTAAAATATTGACTGATGGCCTCATTTTCCCCCAAAATAATTAAACACAAATCTGTGTCATTATGAAACAACAGGTAAATTTTTGTTCAATAACTACCCACATCCTTTTCCATACATTTTGCTATTCTACACTTGTAGGCAAAGCTACGACGTCGACATTGAGGTGACTGTACCAGGAACGTCAACAAAGTCGTTCAACACACTTGACTTGAAGAACCCATTCTTCCGGTACACAGCGCAGCAGCCCCAGCCTCCCCCCGGCAGCAGTCAGGTCTCCCCCACTGATGTCTACTACGACCACCAGAATGCTAATACCTGTATGTCTCACGTAAACTGGCATAAATGTCCATTCCTTATTTTTATATTAATATAAACCAGAAAAATATCTTGAAGGTGTACTGCCTGCAATTTGTTTTAAACAAAACACTACGATTATAAACAACTTTATTGGCAATACAACGGACACCAGGTTTAACCATTAAACTGTTACGTATCCTTTTCGTGTACCATGCTGTAACACTGTTATATACCTACGTGTGACTTTAAGTGTGGACAATTATTTGAAGTACTAATTCAGGTGGAGGGTGTCTGAGAATGAGTGCTCTGTCTGAATGTGTAAATGTTGACAATAATTTATTATTGTGTATCCCCCAGTGGAGTTGGCTATGTTGAGACCCTGTTTTGTTGACTCACATTGTTCGTGTGTTGTGCTTCAGTCACTCAGCTACAGCTACAGGGGGCTGACAACTACTCAGTACTTTTAGTGAATGGTCAGGACATACCTCTACAGCAGACAGGGGTCGTGCAGAACAACCTTGTGCCATTGGGTGGGTATCTCATCTCCAACAAGTGTTGTGTGTTCATAAATAGCTTATTATGAATGAGTACCCGACTATAGAAAACGGTAGATATTTGTGTATGAATAATCTTCATGCAATAATTGCAACATAGCTTAATGCTTCCCAGAGAAGTCATGATGATAAATAGTACAGTCAAGTGCAGTAAGCAGTCCGAAAGACTGGATACCACACTATTTAAGAACATTTTTGATGATAACAGTTTGAGTTAGTTGTAAACATGAGGTTGATTGTTTTAGCTGTAAACATGAGGTTGATTGTTTTAGTTGTAAACATGAGGTTGATTGTTTTAGTTGTAAACATGAGGTTGATTGTTTTAGTTGTAAACATGAGGTTGATTGTTTTGTCTTCAGTAAACGTGGCCCCGGTCAACCCAGGCAGTATCCCAGCAGCGACGATTGTCAACACAAGCATAGCCGTCCCTCAAGGTTCGCGGACGTCTGTGGGGGGAGGCATTGCACCAAACCTCTTTGGACAGGTACGACATGTCTAGTTAGCAAATGTTGTCAGTGACATATTTATGGTTCTTGTTGTGTACATGTACATATAACGTGTTGTGCTGCTATGTTCCCCCCAAGTTTCTAGATACCCCATTGAACATTGAACAATATATTTCTTGGTCAAGTATTCCTTATGAATTGTAATATTGTACTATTGAATGAATTGTAACACTGTACTGTAAATTGAAGAATAGTATGTTGTTGTATGGCATATATAAAACTTGTATTATTTTGAAAACATTTCTAAAATAAAAAAAACATTATATTATTAGTGTCTGCAAGTATTGTTAATGTTTTCTTTCTGTCTATGAGCAGCATATTATTTAACTGCAGCGTTGGGGGAAAGAAATGTTACAGTAGCTAGATCTATTAAATAAAAACAAAATAACATTGAATTAGGCACAATAAAGACTAAAGGTATTTTCTCAACATATTAGAACACATTCCATTAGCAAGCACTGTCTGCAGAAATATCTGGATCAGTGGCATTGAAATCGCAGCCGCATGTTTATGTATAACATTCCAATTCTAAATGTTTACCCTGCTCTGAAATGAGCACACTAGAACCTCTGCTTCAACTGTTTCAGCAAGTTGCAGCCGCCAACGCCTTCCCAGTAAGCAACCAGTTCATGATTGGTGACTACGTGGTGCCCGGCAACATGGCGATTCCCTCACAAGGCCTCAACAACGTCACTAGCTACAAGAGCGTGTCGTGAGGCTGAGTCGGCAGCATATTGCTGATGCCGTAGGACTGACAAATAGAACACTCGACACTTACCATCTGGTTACTGTGTCGCCGGATTATGTCAACTACTTTGCAGTTGAAATTGATTCTAGATTTATACACTGTATTTACACACGATGTTCTCACTAGCGTTGTGTGACAATTCTCACGGTGGTCATCTTATTTATGGTCGTGCCGTTCCACAAGTGTATGCATTTTAAGGTCATCCCGAGTTAGACTTTTTAAGTACAAACCTTTTAATCTGCACCACAATGCGTCAGTTGAAAAGTGAAGTAAATATTTATGGGAGATGATTAGAGAAATAAAAACGGCGTGTGAACATTTATTTGGTTTGTTTGTGGTCCATCAGGTGAAAGATGTTCATAATTATTTAGAAAATGGTCCTGGCTGTTGTGAATGCTACTGTGTGATCCGCATTAATTGGCATCTAGCGGTGGTAGTTATCCAGTTATCTGATGTCTGCTACAGATGTCTGCCGCTTTTCACACATCATGTCATCGAGTGTTTTCCCAATGGTGCAATTCTGACAATTTGATACTCTGTCTGTCGCCTCTGGAGTTGCAGCACGGAATTTTGTCCAGATAAAGTGGATTAAATTAAGCCCACTGCAAATCTGCACAATGCTGTGTTTATCTGATGAACCCAGCATGATTCTACTAGTTTATGTTGGTGCCATTTTGGGTTGTTTCTTTGTTTTAGCACCGCTTCTCTGTCCTATGATGCGAGTATAGTAGCATCACTAATATTTGTTCTGGTCATGTTATTTCATCAGCGATCACATTGTCAGTGCAGTGGACACGTACTTGTTCGTTGTCTAGAGAGTAGTATTTCACACGGAGTTCTATTTTGTGACGGTTTTTATCGTGTATTTGCTCTTGGTTGGAGGAATCGTTTTGTAGTCTGACCTATGCATGCAACTACTTTGCTAGCCTTCCACTGCGTGCTCAATGCTGATTGGTGCGGCTGTATAACGGGAGGCACAGGATCGGGAAACATGTACAGATCGCAGCCGAATTTTTTAATGATACCCAAGTTGGTTCATACGCACACGAGTAAATAAATATAGTGTTGTTGTTTTTCGAGACGTGCGTACAGATGAGCAACGGTTGCGTATCATTAGCACCTGTTGACTATTATTATGCAGTTGATAAACTTGTGTCGCTTTGGATGAGTCCAGTGTGTCACTGAATGTTGATGCGTAGTGCAAGGAGGTGTGTCGAAGGAGCTCCGCAGTGAAAGATGGTGATTCGTGCGAAAGAACATTACCGTTACTTTCATTTCTATGTATCTAATCAGAATAAAGGGACTTGAGCAAGAAGACTGATATGACGTTGCTTGTTTATAATATGTGACAGGTAAACACTGCTGACTTGGAATCATTGATACAAAATTTTCTGTTTCATGCATGGGTGGAAACCAAACAATTTACTTTTAAGAGGAAACAAAAGACAACTTATTGGTGTTATGGACTTAACAGAGTTAATACAAACTAATCATTTGCAGCTACAATCAACATTTTCATTCATGTACGTGGTTAACTCGGAATGCGGTCTCGAAGTGGAAGATTCCAATAAAATGTCTGATATCCTAGAGACTGACATCTTGCTCAGGGCAAGAAGCTTGACCAATAAGTGCTGAGCTGTGACATTGGTTATGTTCAGCCTTTATACGAATGTGCTGGCTCATTAGTATCTCGTATTCCCTTCAATTCAGAAGCTGAATTAGGCTTTTATATGCATGAGCAACTATTATAATGCTATACCATGCACTAAATGGACATTTTTACAAATTACAGTGATAGAGCTAGCCGAGACGGTGGGGAAGCTGTCCTGAAGAATTTCAGGACAAAATGCTGTATCTATTACAGCAAACTCTAATCAGTCATTTCGCATAATAACTTGAACACTTTTAGTCATTATGTGCAAGTAGTGTTTCCCGTAATGTATGATTTGTGTTGCTGAAATGGACTACTATCGATCTCTAACCCCATATTTTGTTAATCAGGCTAGTTGTGTTAAAACTAGGCTGTCTATTCTGCTACCCAGAATCAGCCAGTAATTTACGCATCCAGGAAGGTCTGCTGAATTGGTTGTGATAGACGTGGAAAAATGTGAACTTGTTGAACATCAAAGTGTATTGCTGTTAACCTCCGCAATACTACCAATATAGCTTGTTTTGAAACATGAATTTTTTTTTACAAGTTGAACTTTCAAATCGCGAACACTGTTACGGGCTTACTAAACACAATTTGGTAGGCAATAAACCTTCAACAGAGTTCTAGTCTTAAGAATAATATTGACAATTTAAAAAAAAACAATGAACAGACTTCCTTGTTTTAAACCATCAAAAATTACACCAAAGCTAACTTACCCATAAGGATATCACATGTGTATGGTATAAGCTTCTTGAAAAACACTGGACATCGGAAATGATTTAGGTGGGAGGGTTTCACCTATCTGACCTATGGACAAAAGTGGAGTAATTTCTTTGACATCATTACTGCATAATTAATGTGGGGCTCAATGGCACAGTGGCTAGAGCAAAAGGTTCGCAATCAAGAGAACCTAAGTTCGAATCCTGTGCTGCCGTGTTGAACCTTGGGCAAATTTTTTCACTCTGTATTGCTCTACATCAATTTAATTAATAAATTATTAGAAAACTCATAGATTTGTCTCAACGCTTGCAATATATGCGAATGAATAGTATTTACAGACAAAAGTAACTTTTTATTAAACAGTACGCCTGAAATGTCATATTGTCATGATAATTGTGTAATAACAGTCATACTGTGTAATATATAATATTATTATTAATATAAGTGATATTGTCACATAATTGTATAATTCTTGAAATTAACTTTTTTCTAGCGGTCGTTTTGCAATTTCTATTGCTGTTGAATGTTTCTTGTTTAATTAACTCCCAGAGTCAAACTTATATTATGCCCATGAAACAAATATTGTAAATTATCCTAACGCCAGGATAAATTCATATTTGCATAAACGGGCCTCGAACGTGACGCGAGAAATTTGCCTTGCCAGCTACTCTGAAATTGCCTGCAGATTACTTTGCCTTAATAAGCATGGCGCATGCGCAGCGTATATAAATAAATTTCGCCATCTTGCTGTGTTGTGGACGCGATGGAGTCGGAAATGCTGTCTTTCGCTGATTACTTTTGGGTAAGTGCCTCAAACCTTTCGGACTTTGCTGGAAGCGATTTTCATATGTGACGTTACCACCCAGTGTGTTGCAAGCGACAGTCATTTGAATGTTAACTCCAGTTTTCTCGATTATGCCGAGCTTCGTTCGAACAATTCAAACTCCCGTCTTTCACTGTTTGTGTCGTGTCATGTCTTATCAGATATAGGAAGTGTTGTTACGACAGTGAGCCACGCCCCAAGGAATGTTGGCAGTTGCATCTTAACCGGTGAACCTCGATTCGAAACAATTATAACACATCCTCGGTGTGCTTGAGGTGCTAGCTCCCATTTGTGTATCCTACAAAAATGCGTAATTCATTCAGTCATTGACATTGTTGGAATAAAATATGAATTATGATGGTCGTATAAAGACAGTGTCAAGACTCCATGTGCTGACAGTGAAGAGGCGATTTATAATTAAAATGCCTTTAACATTAAAGCCATAAAGGGGCCCTGTATAAATTGCGCGATTCCACGGCAGAAGTTATTTGCAGAAGAAATATATTAAATATATCAATATTGATTACTGGGAAAATCATTAAACCATGTTCAGAAGCACGCCTACCTTGGAGTCACAATATCACATGACCTAAGATGGAACAACCAAAGCCAGCCACACACTTGGATTCTTAAGAAGAACACTGTCACCTTGTTCACAAAATGAAAAAAAAATGCTTACCAAACCCTTGTCCGACCACAAATTGAATATGCCATTGAACTCTGGAATCGCAACACAGCAACTGAAATTAACCGCATACAACAAATCCAAAGAAATGCTGCAAGATTCATCTTCTCCGACTGCCGAAAAGAAACGTATATTAAACCACTCGTAAACAAACTCAACTGGGATTCACTCCACACATGTCGCCTCATTCAACAAGCATCAATGTTTTACAAAATCCACTACCACATGGTTGACATCAGCCCTCCGTCATGTTTCCAGCACGCCACGCATATCTCCAACAGAATTGACCATCACTTAAATACACCAACGCAATAATTCCAACCATCAATGCATATCAATATGCATTCTACCCCAGAGCAATATCCATATGGTATGATCCAGACTACCACCATCTGCTGTTCTACACATCACACCATCATTGCCAACTTTCCTGTGTGTTGCCATGCCAGTGAATCTAGTGATTGTGTTGTTAATAAGGATTTATTTATGACATACTGTTACAAACTAACAACACTAAATAAATAAATCTTTATCAACGACAAAATTAGTAAATGCAGTGCACGCTTGTCTTGTGTTCCTGAGAACTAACGGCGCAAACATATCGCCTACACCACACTGTTCTATAAATAGCCGTAGACGCCAAGTGTCAGCCGACAAAATACTTCTGCCGTGGAATAGCACAATTTATACAGTGCCCCTTTAACTGTTATGACAAATAATTTAGACACTCATGACACTTTGTACATGATTAGTGTAAAACTCATGATTTATAACAACTAGAACAAGTGTTAGCGTTTGCTACGTCGTTGAACTGCGACTTTGTTTGGATAGATAGTGCAACTATAAGTCTGTTTTGCCCTCTGGCTCTGGCGCATACCTTCATGGCCCAACCAGGTATCTTACATTTATAAAAGACATGGTTCAACGCCCAATTAGGATGTGGTCTGGTACCGTACTATCTTTTAGCTAACCCATATGTATTTGCCAGTGCCAAGTGACATTTATGTCAATGTTAATAACTAGTTTGTTTGCATAAATTGGAAGGAATATATGTTGGAGATTTAGCACATAAATATCTTACAGAAGAATTTGATCAGGTTTGAGCAAAAATGGCAAAACACAATTGGACCCACGATTATTGCCCACAACATTATACCCATACATATGAAAATATATTACACATACATCTGGAGTGGTGTGTCCTTAGGACATTTTGCCAGTAAACTATACAGGTACCCGATACATATACAAGAAATGTGCTCCAAATAATTTATTGTGAATATGTTTACCAGTGATATCTCCATAAAACAGCACATCAATTATGAGTCTCATCATAAAAATTACATACTTTCATATTTATGCACTTTTTTGTTATTGTCAAGTACCTTTAGTAAGGCTAACTTCCATATAATGGGTAGGAGATCTGCCAGGGTAGTACATAATCACCACTCCTGGCTTGCGAGAATGCAAAGAAGTGTCTACTAGTGTTGGTCATATTAGAAGTACGTGGAGTATGAAACCCTAAGACAAATTTATAAGTTGCATTTAGGTATGGCATAAAATGAAAGGTCCAATCAACTCACCCTGTACATTTAGTTAAACTAATTTGTTTCACAGACATAATAATTCTTGCAGTTTTATCTAAAATGGTTTTTACTTTATTATTAATGGGTAAGACTAAGAGGCACAGTAATAACTGTTAGTCGATGCATATTTGAATGATTGCAGTCAAGACGCAGCGTTAACACACTAGTTAAACTGGACAGTTGCATGTAGGTTTTAAGCTGTGTCAAACAGTGGGCTGTAAATAGTGTGTAATGGAAATTCCTACTGTGCTGGTAGAACCTGAGGAACTTTAAAACAGCAGTAGACATAATTATCAATGCAATATAAAAATATGTCCTAGGATTAAAATAACTTAGGTATATATATACCTTGTTAACAAATAAAATTTTATAATTCATGGTTCATCTCTTTCTTCTTCCCATTCTGGGGGAGGATGGTAGGGGCAAAATGAGATAGTGCATTTTCTTAAACAATGTTTTACTGTGCTACATGTGAGATTGCAGCTCACCAACTCTCGTGCAAGGTTTCTATGACCACTGGAAATCGGCATAAATAGCAGAGTATATCGTGATAAAATCCGACAGTATTTTTTAATAGCACATTAACTAATATATATGCAATATTCACGAAGTGGTCTACTCGAATACTTTATTTCCAAGTGTATCTTCACTGGCATGCATATAGTCTAGAGAGCTACTAAACATGTCAACACTTTACTTCCATCATAACTCTTAATGATCTGTAAGTGTAACTATGATTCTCCAAAAAAATTTCATTCATAATTACAAACTCACAATATTGTCTAAAGGACATCAGGCAGGGCCTCTTGGCCCGTTTTTACTTTGTTCTATTATCATATTATTGTATTTAACTCAAAACAATTTATCAAATAATCTGTTTTCAGTACCAGTTTATAATGTTCATATATTTGTAATGCCAATCCATTTCAGGCATTGTGTAATTGGCGTACTGTACTGTTGAAATTATGCTATAATAACATAGGCATGTGTTATAAATATGTGACAACAAAGCCAGCAGTCTTGCTTTGTGTAAAAATGTTACTGATAACACGTCACACTATTAATTGTATACCAATTGTTTGGGTGTGGCTAACATCTCAGATGGTGTCTATTACATTAAGTATGTTGAACATTTGTAATTGCTTATGTGAGTTAAATCAATCTTAATTATCTGGAAGTTTTTGTTTGTGCCCTGGATTTTGAAAATATTGCTAAACAGTGCAGACACTCAGAATAATTTGATAGTCATTTAGGATATCAAAAGAAAACATCCCTACAACATGTTAAAACAAATTGTTGTCTGGCTATATATGTGTATGCTGTTATTATGTTTGTTAGCACTATCACATGTGATGATATGAGCAGGTTGAGTTCCAGAAACATAAAATTATAATCTTATTGACTTGGTCAGGACACAGTCACAGTTAATACTGGGTATTGTGTGTCACACATGTACATATATTACATTCTGAAGAGTGTCTATATTTACAGTTGACAGTTTTACATTTCAAATGTAGCACTTCATTATCACATGTGAATGTGTGATATTAGACCTACCATATCTGATAAATGCTTATACTGTAATTCATCATTCATCAGTTTATTATACAGTGTTCGCAGGGTATTTCATGTTGAATTAATGAATGGTGAAGTTAGTATAGAAATTATCCAGAGAATACACCCAATAATCCATTGTTCTGCCATTGTTTTTTGTAATATTTCTGTGGTGTTTTAACTGTGCACTAAATACATCAGCAGATGGCACCCATGACGAATGTTTACAATTATTGTATCGCAGCAAATTTATGTTTTTGGCATTTGTTCTAATAGTTAGTGGTCATGTTTTTACAATGTTTTGTACTTATAGTAGGTTTCCTGGTAAAAAGTTATTCTTATTCACAAAATAACTTGTTATTTTAGGTTTGATTAAACTGTTGTTTAACCAGTCTGAGAATAAACATGTAGGTAATGTGCCTTACAGTTGTATACAATGTGTTCTGGAAAAAGCAGTTTGTTACAGATGCAGTAAATGTAAGCTGGATATTGTAACATGATGCTTGTGTATGTGACATTCCTACTCACAGGTATCATGTGATAAATCAGCCAAGAATGTAATCAGTTCAGTTAAAAAAGTTTAGTTGTATGTAACTTGTATCTCTACAAAATAAATAAGATAATGTTATCATGTTAGTTGAATTTCTGAACCCATTTATCAAAACTTTCTTGCTTGAATCACTTTCATGTAAGTTCTGTATATATCCTTTCGTGTGCTACTTTCGCTCGGTACCCCCTCACCCCCAGTGTATATATGATGACATGTGTTACAGAATTGTTCATGCAGCCCTTTCTCTGTTTGTATAAAGTTACACCAACTATTGCATAGGTTGGTAATGGGCAATCAAAATTTATTAATTCACAGGGATTGCCACTGTGCACAGATACTATATACAAAAGGTCCTTACATTTAACAAGGGAATGAACACATTCTGTTTAATGATAGATTCTTTATGAGCTTCTTGTCATGAAGTAATGAAACGGTCCCCAGTTCGCGTAAATTACAGGTTGGATAGTACAGTATATGTATGCTTTAACTCCTGGAATATTGATCAGTACTCATACTCCAGGAGATACTTGAGGAACAGTGCCACCATGCAGTGTATTGGCTTGCACAGTACAGCTTCAGTTATACACGGTCCTACTTGTGCTCCCTAAACATGCATAGTGAATGATAGCAGTTATGTATGAGATGCAGAGTGTTATATACTGCTTGAGTAGCTGTCTGTCCTGATCACCCTCCTCACCATTGTTTCTATGTAGATGAATAAACAGTTTTGCATACCGGTACTGATACTTTCTCATCAATTAGCAGACAGTTTTTGTGGAAGTGCACATGTGCTGGATTTACCTTGGCTTGGGCCTTTGACCTGTGGCACCAAATTCACTGTGAAGCCAGCTGATTTGTGTGACCATGACATACATCTTGTATTTGTAGTGCTATTTAACAAATCAACATTGACACTTTGGATCATATTTAACTTAAGTGCCTTTATATGTGTCAGTGTTAGTAGTTACATAGTTTTGAGTTATTCATTCAGGATAACAGACGCAGACTTGCTTCAGTGTTCTTGCACATATTATAACATAGTAGTCTCAACTAAGTGTGCCAGTTTACAGGCCATGGTAGTAAGACTTAAGCCCATTAAAGATAAGTACAAGTTATAAATTTATTCTCAATGTCATACTTTGTATTATGGTATACAATAAATTAATTGGGCAGAGATGTAGGTCTCTGCATGTTACACATATTTTATCAGATTGTAATATTCAAAGTTGTGCACAAGTTAATGCAACTGGTAGAAACTAGAAAGCACAAGAAGATTCAAGGCTGATACATCTAATTAAACATTTACTTCACTGTGTCTATAAATGGATTAGTTGCATGTGAAATATCAAGGTTAGAGTTATATAAATACCTGGTAGTTGAGTTACACAAATAAACTTATCTAAAACAGACATCATATCTCCAAACAAACCACTTATAAATTATTAATATCAAAGGTTAGATTTCAGCTGTATTACTTTGGATATGTAGCTGACCAATTTTGGACAAGCCCACAAACCACACTGAACATTTGCCAATTGTTGTGGTGGTCACTGCATTCCATTGATGTCAGTTATAGCTACAGGATTCACATTATGCCCTTTGCAGTGGCCGTAATAATACTGTATTACTTACTGTTAGCAGGGATTCCCTTGGAGCGCGGAAACACGTCAATGACACGTTGTCGGTCATACAAAAATGTGCCTGACAAAATTTAGGGGCACTTGTGTAGAATCCGGGCCCATCTCGATTTTGTCGTTATTAATTATAGTTTTGTCTAAATTGGACACATTGGTGTGGTAAATAAATCATGCCACATCATCCCAGGCATATTTATGCCATAAAAATATTGTGTATTAGGCTTTAGCGCATTATGAGGCCCAAATAGTGCTCTGCCTATGGTTTGCTCCAGTCTGTACCCAAACACAAACAACAAACAACGGCCCTGCAGACAACAAACAGAACAATGCCCTGAGTGGAGTTATTTAAATTACATCTTACATTGATGACTGAACACTGAGAACAGTCTAACCAATACCCTTGTGCCTTGCCTACTCTTTGCTTGGCGTTGACATTGTTTATAAGCTCTAGTCGAGCACATTTGTTGCCGCTGACACCATATTATCACTCATCATCAACTTTCAACTCTTGCCAAACAAAGTGCAATCCGTTCATATCTATACAAAATAATATCCATCCGTACATATACACTATATGCACGTTTAAAAATTTCATACATCTGTTCATCAGTGTATCGATGAGTTTTTTAATGTTTACTCGGGGTAATCAAATTGGTTCTTTGAATATTTTTAGTTGGTGCTCTCACATATATGAATCGTTGTTCCTCAATGTCACAAGCTGCTGCATCGCATTTCTCAGTTAGAATCTCCCTATCTTTGGAGCAGTAGACTAGTAGCATGACCAGTCCGTGAAAAATGGGGCACACCTACCCAGAATGTATCTAGTTTTGTAATGTTACAGATTTATAAAAAAAAAACTAAACATTTCTGGCCATTTTGATATTGATGGTTATATATGTTATACCCAGAAATATGTCACGTAGGCAGTCCTGAATAGAATTCAAAAAAATTAAAGAATCGCTTGATTACATGCCTAATATAAAAAAAATGTAATGTTCACATTTATCAGGTTATTTAAGCACTCATACTATTATGCAGATAAATTAATACAATTTTAATAAACTGATTTGGGATACATCAAATTTCGAAAAGGCACATCTGATGTTTTTTCCAGATCGATCCCTGCTGTTAGTGAAAATAAAATAAACCAACTGCACATTCTTCAACTCTTCAAATACTACTAGACAGGTGACGTTCAAAGGTGTCACCAGATAGCTGCCTTTTTATTGAGGATACAATGAGAGAGTAGTTCTGAAAATGATAGCTATATAAGTAAACAATCTTAAAATTAATATTTAATCAATAAAAATAATCATAAACTAAATGAACATTATTATTAGTATTTAAAAATGTTAGACTGTATGTTCTTCATATAATGCCACTGATGCTTGTTGCAAAGTTTCTTTCTCAGAAACAGATGTCCTGAGAATAATTACGAGGTGTTAGCAAAATGTCACGTGGTGTGTTAATCATCATTGTAACTGTATTTGTGATAAGTGCCTAGATTGGTTTCTAATCCATGCTCACACATCCACATGCAAGTGTTGCGAGCCATTACAGATGGCACGAGTTCTTATTATGGATGTTTTGACTATCTGTGATTGCTACTGACTCTCATTCAGTGAGAGTAATGTTCTTAGAAGCATCCATCCAGCGATCAATACACCGGCAAGCATGCTGTCGGGGTTTCTTAATGGAAATTGGCCTTCCTTAAATGCATGACACGTTGCATCAGTGGCCTGAATCAGTTGTGCATCTTTCGGTGTCAATGCTACAGGCATGTCTGTGTAAAGATAGAAGCTGAAGAATTCAGTATTCACCTTAAAAAGGATTTTTCATTGATTGTGGTTATTCCTTTGAAATGTCTAGGCTTAGTGTGTAATTGCATGTGTAGCAGCAAAGAAAATTGAATAAAATATACCCTCAGTTTGCAAAATGAAACGCCCGTGGAAACTGCATTCATGACTGTAAATGTATATTTGTTGCATACATGAGCACACATTACCTAATTGTAAAGGTATACAAGACAATGTGACATGATTACAATATACAAAACAAGCTGTATGGTGTTGTAAACTTGTGTTTCAGGGGGAAAAAAACAATGGGTTTTATGTGCTCTACCACAACATGAAACATGGCAATGACTCGAGCAAGGAGTTCTGTGATTTCATCCGAGAAAGGTTTGTTGATATTCTAAACAAGTCTGTTCACATTTTGTAGGTGCTTGCCTTCCTAGAGTGGACAAATGTTGATGTGAACTTATTTTTGACAGGTCTTAATTCTTATATAATTTTTATTTTATTTTTAAAATAATTTTCTTTTTCATGTATTGCGAAACCTTATTTTATCTTTATAATAGTTTAATTATTACTGAGCACTACAGTTAAGAATATTAATTTATTATTGTGTTTGTTTCAGTTGCACTGTCGAAGAAACCTATGCGAAGCTTCTGACAAAACTTGCAAAATTCTCCAGCAACTGTGGATCTAAAGGGTAAGTACAGACCAGAATATTTCTTAGCGTACAAGTCAACGTAAGTCTTCACATGATCTCACAGTGTAATTACCATGGGTGATGATGCAGTCAATAGATTGGTTCTGCTTACCATTAGATATGACACGTTGCACTGCGAATGCCATCTGCTGACCTGTTTATGGTAAATACTGCAGTGCTTTGTGTTTTTAATAAAACCAAGTGTGTGTATGAACCTTGTTATATGGATGATACGGTAGTAATTCCTTATTGTGGTGTGATTAAACTAAACAGAAACAGCTTCCAGAAATGCATGGTCAACTGTGTTTATTACTTACTGCTTAACATACTTAGTGGAGTTTTTTAAAAGCAAATGATTTACTTATGTCTCTGTTACATTTTGTGGTGAATATTGTTTGTTTTGGTGCTGTGTCTGCCAATTCAAACAACGAGGTCTGCAATAATGCTAGACATAAACATGTCCATCTCGAGCTCTGTGGACAGTTGCTTTATACAGTAGATTTTCGTTATGTAATTATAGCTCTTAGATATAGAACACATCGGCTTAATCAAACCAACCAGGGAGAGTGACTCACATACATTAAACAAAAACATTGTAAGTCTGTTTGATTGCAGATAACATGGGTAAAAGTACTACATTATTTTAGAATAATAAAAATAAACTGAGTAGTATGCCAATAATCATGCCAATATTATAAGTTATTACAGCAGGGTGCATGATGGCTTTAGCTGACAGGTAGTCCGTCAGACTGGCTGACTCAGAAACAACTAGTCCTGATATTAATTTACTAGTCCTTAAAAATAAATGTGCCAGGTACCACCATACTGTTTTATCATATATATACATGTTACAGTTATGGCAAAGTGGCTTTATTTCAGAAAAAAATCAAGCCGTTTCTCATTTTAATTAAATGTTCAACTAAATGTGTTGTTAATAGAAACAAATACATGTGATTTTGCAGATCTAATTGCAAAGTCATCAGAAGAAATAACTTTAGTTTAATCAGGGAAAGCAAGCGGCAGTGGTGGACAAGACGATGCCAGCAGAATTTGAAGCCTGACGCAGAAAGACCAACATTGTCGGACCAAGTTGCATCAGTCAGCTTATACTTTTCATTAGCATTTCTTTTTTCTGAAGCCGACTAATTATGTCTGTAACCCATGCATATATGTTTGTTCAGGTCGCACATCACTCATGGTTGCTGGGTGGCACTACCTATTCTAACCGGATGTAAACAGCCACCATTTACATTCTCCACGTTCAGCAAATTTCCTATTCGACAGTTGTACGAATATTTAGCTGTGTGTGATAAAATGCTACCTTATTGTCTTATTTAGTTTTATTCCATGACAACACCCAAGTAGCATGTACACCACGTAAACTAATTCACATAATCACAGCTAGTCTGATAGGACTGCACCTCTACACATGGACTAGTCCGGTCATTGAAACTACTTGTCCGCTGTGATCGGACCAGCCTTATTTCGCAGCCTGTTACATCTGAATTATCTAGTGCATTTCTAAATTCACTAGATACATTCTTGTATAGAATGGGTCAGAGAGTTTCTTTGGATTATTTATAATTTCTATACAATTGTTTGGTGTTTCCCTAAATAGTAGTTAAGGTATAATTTCTCTGTTGTGTCTCTTAAGATTGCCACAAATTTGGTTGGCAAGAGTTCCCATTCACTGGTGAAATATGTAGGCCATTGTTCCATGGATCTGTTGAATGCTTGTGTTTTGTCGATGAAATAGCTCTAATAGAGGTTACAAAAACAAGTGTGTAATAGTCACTTGTAATTATTACAATGTTGTATACCATGACCCGTGGGTAATATTGGGTATGTCTGTAGCACAACCAGACAGTGCTGTAAGTTGGTGACCCCTTATGTGGACTGGGCTGATCTGACCTATATTGATGCATTATTGATGAATTTGCTAGATCTGTTAACGAATGACATTTCAGTGGGCTGACAATGTCAACATATCGTATGGAGATTATAAATACCCATGGAGTGGTTAATTCACTCCATGTACTCACACATATATTTATGTTTCTGTTGTTCTACTGGCCCTGCTTGGGTGTGTCTAGTAGTGTAAATATTTGTCTTTAATGGGTGTGTGCATAACTTGTGTAACATGATAGTAATAGCAGTGAAGTGTGTTATATAAGGGCTTATCTATTATATTAATAAATCTCATACACTGCTGCTGTTTAGCACACTTGTCTGCGGCCTTTTTATGTGTGTCTATGTTGTAAAGGCAAATGGCCTCTGGACGTAGAGCATTGAGGCCTGTCATAAGTAAGACTGATTACTTGGAGATTGGGGGAAAAAAACATGAATATGAACTGCCTGAAAGCAAAATAGTTTTTCAAACCACATTTGTTCCTGTCATCTGTACATAGTTGATTTATAATGTAGATAGTTTAGCAATGTTGGTCTGATTTCAATGGACTTATTGACATTGTTGGTTAATTTCAATCCCTGTACTAACAGGATATCTAATTACTTGTTGTTTGTTGTTGCAGCTCGTTTGGCTATTTCATAGACAAAACACAAACATTCAACAGATTCATGGAACAATGGCCTACATATTATTTCACTAGTGAATGGGAACTCTTGCCAACCATTCTAGCAGGTCCTCAAGTGACCTAGTGTCCTCTCGTGTTGCAGGTCATTTCGTCCGTTCTGGCAGGTCCCCAAAGTGACTTAGTGTCCTCTTACGTTGAAGGTTGTTTGGTCTGTTCTAGCAGGTCCTCAAGTGACCTAGTATCCTCTCATGTTGCAGGTCATTTGGTCCATTCTGGCAGGTCCTCAAATGACCTAGTGTCCTCTCGTGTTGCAGATCGTTTTGGTCCGTTCTGGCAGGTCCTCAGGTGACCTGGTGGCCTCTTGTTGCAGGTCGTTTGGTCCATTCTGGTAGGTCCTCAAGTGACCTAGTGTCGTCTCATATTGCAGGTCATTTGGTCTGTTCTAGCATGTCCTCAGGTGACCTAATGTCCTCTCATGTTGCAGATCTTTCGGTCCGTTCTGGCAGGTCCTCAAGTGTCTGGCGGAGAAATTGTCGAATCTACACATGCAGCTGGTCTACTCATGGCAGGAATTAATGAAAGATGTCCACCGCTACACAGACGAACAACACAAGAAGCACAAGGCGGTCAGTCGATCAACATCTTGTTTGTCATGTGGCAGGGATTCTCAGTGGTCACTGACGATGCAGTCACTAATGTGAACAAGTTTAATTTTGTTTTGGAAATTAAATTAGTCTTTTGCACTGTTATTGATAGTGTTTCTCTGTGTCTCTCATTCTTCCCACTCATATCTAACCAGTCTTCCTCCCATTTTCCCTCTTCCACGTAACCCCCTCCTGTTTCTCTCAAGCTGAAGTTTTCACCACTTTGACAGACCTGCGTCAGTGTTTATCATTCACTTCTGATGATGATTTCGTTTATGTTTTCAGGTGAAGGACAATGAATCGGTTACCATGGAAACAGTACAGTCAATACAGCAGACAATCCTAGCTCTCCACAAGGTCAGTACACACCAGACACCCACCCGGCTGCTGATGTACATAAGGGGGAGGTTATACCACCATTACAAAGTAATTTGTTATCACATGCTTTCTTGTGAATTATCTGAATCCCATAGCGAAAAAGCTTTATGATATCTCAGTGTCACTACTATAATTATTAATGTCATACAACGTTTTAGGAGTAGTTGGCGTAAAATACATACCTAGTATGTCAAAGGACATCTATGAATCAACTCTTTAAGAATGTGATTTGAATGACTTGGGTGTACTGAGAGTGCATCTAAAGAATTTCTATAGAAAGTAAAAGTCCTAGTGTTAACTGAATTTAAACTGATACATGTTTGATTGATGCTAGGCAAGAGAGACATACCACGCTCGCTGCCTGGAGTATGAACGACTCAAACGTGAAGGTGTTGCACAGAAAGAGATAGAGAAGGTATTGGCACCAACCTAGATATAAAATAATATTTTTTAACTGTCACTGTGTATGTACAGAACTTTTTAAAATGCACTAACAAATACACTTTCCTCTTATTATGTACATCATTGTTTAAACTGCACCCAAGTTGTTGTGTTTATTTTAATTGCACAAATGTTTATGATATTAACCGTGTTGAATGGTTGATTTTCTCAATACCTTACTTACTCTGTTGCAGGCTGAAACCAAATACAAGAAATCAAGTAAGTTTCTGGCTAGTTTTACTTTATATGTCTAGACACTGTCAAATTGCAGAAGTTACTGTTTAATTACAGTTACAACATCTGATAAAATATATTTTCACTGAATGATTAATTATTTAGCTAGTTGTTTTTTATATAAAGTTTACCAGGCTGAATATATGTTGTCACTCGTATATTAGTTTCTATAAAGCTACCAAGCTAGCAGTTCTTGGCATACTTTGTAACATTTTCATTACATATAAAAACTTGATGTGAATGAAGAATGTTTAATATTTGTTATAATTAAGCATGCCTAGATTGTTCTGTTGTGTACGGCATTGTGCAAATATTGCTTCTAATAAGAGCATTTCTCTCCACAGATGACGAGTATCGATCTTTAGTGGACAAATACACAAATGTACGAAATGACTTTGAGACACGGATGATAGCGGCTTGCAAGGTAGGCTAGTCAGTAACAATAACAGTATTGGTCATAAATCTTTTTTTTCTTCAATTATTGACAACACTCATTACCAGGACAAAATCTCCTATATATTGTTATAACTGAATGATGATTGAATGTTGCATGCGTCAGATTGGTTGAGCTGTAAGTCTTCATGTCCACAATCTTGGAAAAACTTCATTTCCCCATTAAATTAAAGAATATGAGTCTTGCTCTGGACTATGCAAACACTCACATAAACCTTGTATTACATGCTGACGTGCACATGTACACATACACACTGTAAATGGTCCTTGTTGGTGTAGATGTTGCCATGCTTTCAGCAGGTGAGTGCTTCTGATGCTATCTTTGCATTGTTTCTATTTCTAAGAAATTCCAAGAACTTGAAGAACAGCACCTGGCGCAGATGAAAGACTTTGTTGAGACTTATGCAAAAGCGTGGGAAAATCAGCTGATCCTTCTGCAGCAGGTAAACAATTGGCCAATAATATTAAAACATTTCACATTACTGCATTGTCAATCATTGTTTCAGAGAAATTACCATGTAATACTTAAACCACAATCTTTCAAAAGAGATAATAAATCTTGCCAGAATTCTTAACACACTGTGTGTGTTGATGATAACTGCTTGGGTGGCTGCATTCCAGATTAAATGCCTTGTTCTATAGTTTGCTTAAAAGATATGGTGCATTAGCTAGGAAGCATGAGTGACTCTGTGTAGGACACATACACTTCATCACCGCAACATTTTGTCTCTTGGCAGCAGAAATCAATCTCGGCATGCCAATGCAAATTTTTTTTACTTCAGGTACACGAAGAATTCCGAACAAATAGGAACGAGTTTACGGTTGAGAAGTTGACACAGATGTTGATGGAGACGAAGACGACAGGCACAGAGAAGCCAGGTAAAGTGTGACACCTTGTTCACGGCAACCTTAGAATGATACTGCTGCTTCCAACATAAATTTGTCATGTTTATCAGAGCCACATCAACAAAGTAAATGAACATCCATTTTGAAAACAAAATAATGCGGATCTCCATATTTATTACTTTTCAAGACCGTTTAGGAGACAGTGTTGATGTTGATGAGTCAAGTGTGATTGTGTCCGATTTCAGGTGTTTGAAGTGAGAAATGGAAACAATAATTTAGATGTCCATGTGATGTTGTATACTTTGGTATGCAGTGTTTTTTATAATACATGTAAATAATATAAATGTTTTATGCATGCACATACAACTATCCGTCTACAGCGGCTGATAATGCCTTTTCCACAGCGGTCACAGTGTGCAATCCTCTAACTTATGTATGCACATTTGACGCAATCTTTTTTATAACTAACTTTAAAAATGGTATTTGACTATTTCTAATGGCCACTGAACCCAGAAGTGATTTGTGCAGGTCCGATTGAGTTTGTCGAGGCTGATCTGTCGACCCTGCCACCGCTGTCGGGAACACCTGACCTTGAGAAGAAGGAAATCCCCATCCTGGAGAAACCCAAGAAAGAAGGAACAGGTTGGGGAAATCGTTACGCGATACCTTGTGTATGTCTTCAGAGCCATTCTCACAAGACAAGGAGGAATTCCAACTGAGAATGTGATTGAGTGTTGCCTGTCTGTGATTTGTGACATCTGACTAGTGTCAGTACTTTGTGTCAGCTGTCTTACTCACAAATAGTTTACTTTATCTGAAGCATTGCCAGCAAGCATTTAGTGACAGTGCCTCTCTACGGCTTACTATTTATTAGTGATGTGCTTATGCAGACTGGTGAAATGCCCATGCTAACCATAAGTTAAAAGTTTATGCTGGCTAGTGAATTGACTCCCTACTAGTCATGCCCGTGCTGACTAGTAACATGTTTATACTGACGTGCTTAGGCAGACTAGTGATATGCCAATGCTGACCATGTTTCAGAGGAGCCTGAGTTGATATTGTTGAGTTCTCCTGAGAACAGCCCGCCCAATGGCCACCACTTCACCATGGGGCCTCTCAGGGCATCCACAGGATGTAATGCTAGTTCAAGAGTTTATGCTTTTGATTAGTTAAGATGCTTTGGTTAGTTACTGTTGTTTGCAGTGTTTGTTCCACAGTTATGTTGGTGCTCATATTTAATATGCATTCTGCATCTAAGAACTGTTCTACTATCATAACTTACAACTGTTGATGGTAGTTTTATACTACTATTATAATGTCAGCTGTGGACTTGGTAGAATTCACTGAGACATTACATTCTTAGTGTTTGATTAGGTATCCTAGTGTTTAGGATTTGTTTATCATGTTCGATCTTGTGTTGCAGGGTTTCTGAGTAAGAGAAAAAGGGAAAAGAAGAAGAAAAAGAAAGATAAAGACACAAAAAGGTACTACTGAGCAGCTGTAAACAAAAATTCTTGTTATATTAAAGTCTCTTACTTTCAAAAAGGTTAACCTGCTATGTTTTTATCTCAACTGGTATGTTACAATTTACTAGTAATATTGTTAAATATTGGTAATATTACACCCATAAATGCATCATTTCATTGCAGTTGCGTTATTATGACTACCAAAATGCCCAATTGCATTGAATCCTACAAACTGATAAAAACCCATAACCAATAGGGAATTTTGAGAAAAATGATGGCATTACTCTTCTTCTTCTTGATTATAGTTAGATGCCGTTTGATTGAGATGTGTTTGAAGAGAAACTGTGTTAATTACTGTCTGTGTGGGTGAATGATGTTTTGGTTCTGCCTTGATGTTTCTACTATGTAACACTGATGTTTGTACTTGCAGTGATGGCAGTACAGGCAGCGGCAGCAGCGAGAAGGTCAGTCCATATAATTCTGGCTACTGCATACACATGTACATGCATGCATGCATACACTTATGCTAACATACACGGCACATTTATCATTGCTATTACATGTAGCTTGTGGTAATGCACCAGACTTTCAAATGAGAGGATTGAGGTTGAGTTTGTCTACTGACGTCTCAAAACTTGGACAAGTTTGTGTGTCTCAGTCTCTTGGAAGAGCTAAACTAATTATAAAAAACATACAAGTGCTACATTGGTGCCAGAACACTTGCTCTGATAATGGAACATGTTCCACGAACACCTTGTCTATGTGGATACCTGCGATATATATATAACAACACATTATTACTTTATCTAGAAATTTTATTTGTAATTTAGTAATAGTTTTGCTTGGTTTACATTGCAGAAAGACCCAACGGTAGACGAGGAGGGCTTCAGCATCCGACCAAACAACCCTCTAGAAGCAGCATTTGGTATCCTTTCATTGGGAGTTTTATTAGGTCATGTTTCTTTTTTGGAAACAACTAATTTGAAAGTTGTTCAGTTATGTGCAATTTCTGAAAAAAATTGCTCTAATTTTATGACTTGGCTAAGGTAAAAAAAGTATGCTCAGTAAACGTTTTAATTTTTCAAATTGGCAACTCAGTGTGTCAGTTATATAGCAAGTGTCCAATTTGTTTACAATGACAAATGCCTTAACATTTTACAGCAGATCATGAAGACATGAACAACTGGTATTCAAGTTCTGACACGGATTCAGGTAATATAGTCAATTTATATACCCAATTTATGTACTCGATTTTATTGCATAATCGGTTGAGAGCACTTTGTTCTTCCAACTTCTGAAAAAATTAAAACAGCTAATCACAATTTACATGTTTTCTCAGCTTGAAGGATCAATTAAAGGATCAGAGCCATTTCAGCTATTCTGCAATGTTTGTGTGTCGGATGTTTACAAAACTATTTGTTATTTGTAGATTCGGAGGACAGGCGCAAGTTAAAAGTCGAAATCAAACCCGTCAAGGCCAATGGCACAACGTCGGACAACTTGGATGAGATACGAAAAACTGTAGAAGGGCTGAGGTTATCACCAACGACAGTAGTGAGCGGTTTTACTATATATTTATACAAGCTTTGTTGTTAACTTGTTTTGCTTGTAGTGTATATCTATTGCGTTTGAAGTGCCACTATGGAAAATCATCTTTTCCTTGATTCCTTGCTGGGTGGGGTTTATATCACTGGTCTGTTCCACCATCTCTGTGATGGTCTGTTCCACCATCTCTGTGATGGTCTGTTCCACCATCTCTGTGATGGTCTGTTCCACCATCTCTGTGATGGTCTGTTCCACCATCTCTGTGATCCTTCTCCATCTATCTTGGTGTGCAGCAATATTCTTGGCTGTTTGTTTATTTGTTTAAAACAATTTTTTATGTAAGATAATATTAAAAATTCATTTTTTTATCAAGGAAATCTGACTGCAATGACTGTTGTGAGATGGGATTTTATGTTTGAAATTTTTTCAAGGCATCTTGAAAAATGCTAAAACCTGAACAACAGTCACTGAAGTCAGATATCCTTGCCCCTAACCACCTGATCTGACAGAGGAGCATTCTAGCTAATGATTCTTGACAGTTGCATGATCACACATACAGTTGTTAGCTCAGAATAATTTTCAAGGATGTGAAAATTCATCTCGCTATAAACGTTGTCATGGTAATACACAAGCAAATGAGCCCATACTGCACACATCATATACCATTCATTTATTTAATTAGTATTCCGAATTTGGTTAAGATATCTTCAGTATTAACAGAAATAAGGCATATTTGTTATATGGCCGTTTTTGGGTGGTTGCTAACCTTAATGATCTGTAACTATGATTCACCAAAAAACATTTCATTAATAATTACAAACACACAATATAGTCCAAAGGACTTCAGGGCCTCTTGACTCATTTTTAGTCCTTTGGGCCGAAAGTCCAAGGGACTATTGCCATCACTCTTCATCCGCCGTCCGACATCCGCCATTACCTGCTGTATCTCGGAAACCTTTTCTCTAATTTTGCATAGACATATCTTAGGGCACTGCCACTATGCACAAGAAATCTGTATTTGATCGAATCATTCTAAAGACCCCGTAGAGCCCCCAAGGGCCCAAAAGGCTGGTAATTGTTACATTTTGCCTATTTTTTCAAAAACTGTTTACCAACTTTTTTCTAATTTTACATAGATGTATCTTAGGGTGCTGCAACTATACACATGAAAAATGTATGTGATTGAATCATTCTAAGGGCACCTCAGGGGCCCCCAGAGTGCACAAGTTTTACATTATCGATTGATTTTCTATAGTTGCAAGTTGTGTTTATTTTGATGTTCATTTAATTATTATAAAATGGTGTGACTGTGGTGTCTATTGGTTAAAGATGTATTGTCACCTGTAGGTGACAAACATAGAAAATTTGATTCTGGACAACTATAGAGTGAAATATCCTACACTTTATTGATATCAAATGTATTCTACTGTTCTGTTTACGCTTGCCATGCCCTGTGTAGACATTGTACTATGTAAATCAATTGTATCAATATAGACTACTAATTATAGATTCACAATATAGTTGACACCTGAAACAACCAAATGTCAACCATTAGAAGAGTTGACATAGTTCCGCTATACACAAGAAATCTGTATTTGATTGAATCATTCTAGTGTCACAGCATATAGTAGAACATACATTTTCAAGAAAATGTCTACATCATCATCACTAAGGTTGTTGTAAATTTCACCAGCTGCCATGTCAAGTCCCTTATAATTATGACTAACAGTGTTCAAAATTATTCAGGTAAATAGCAAATAACAAAGGAGACAAGTTTTCTCCTTGCCGTACCTCTACATCACACGAGAAGCAGGCTGACACAACATGGCCCTGTTTTTTACATGATTTAGCATTTTTGTACAAGTTGTATACAACTTTTAACACATTACCATTAATACAGCATGAAATTATCTTAGACCACAGTGAGGACCGGTCTACTAAATCAAATGCTTTCTTATAATCAATGAAAGCACAATAAAGCCTTTTGCGTCGTGTGCCACATTTGAATGTCATGCATGTAATATTTCCATGCAATCTATTCAACAGCCATTTTCTTCATTTTCACTTTTTGATCCCTACCATGTTCAGTGCTCCATAACTTCGCCAATTTTTGTAGCAGTCATCATTTTTTAAACTGTAAAAGCACCCTACCCAACCTATACAAGAATGTAAGAATACAGTGGTACAATTTTTCCGACTTATCACTCATTTGGTCAGCCGGGGTCACATACAGACGTATTAATCCAAAGGACTTCAGGGCCACTTGGCCCATTTTTAAGATATGGCAGTTAATTAAAATATGATTTTTCACATGAAACCTGTGTCGTTAACTTCTGACACAACGTCACAGAGTTCCCGTGCAGCAAAATATGGTAGTGTGAATGTTGAAATGACTCCTTTGCAGAGACGGCAAACGCCAACAATGGAGAGCAATAACATGAAACGCTCAGTATCAGTCTCGGAAACATTGAAGTAAGTGGTGATCTTACATCTCTGAATCTGTGTGGGTGAGTGTGCGTGTGCTTTGCACTAAAACTACTAATTCTGCCATGCACGCTTCAACTGTTGTAAGAATTGCTTAACACATTTTGAACATCTGTTGTACAGAAGGAGTCAATGTAGCTTGTCTGCTAAAATGTATCCTATTCTTAGGAATGTGCAAGCTTCTTTCTGTCACTGCAGGCTTGTGTCATTGACTGAACTAACAATGAGGTGCACAATTTATTGAACAAATATGGTGGTACAAAATTTACTGAACTAATGTGGTGGTACAAAATGCATTGAACTAACATGGAACTGCTGCCTTTGGTACTGTCTGGTGACACAGTTACCACTGCTTTATGCTTGACACAGTTAGTTACGTATAAGTTTCACAGATGAACTTTACGATTTCTTGTAGAGCACTTACATATAAGTCATATGATAGTTACAAGGGACCTGCATTTACTGCGGGAAACAGGCATGTATACAGGTAGTGTTGCTGGCTCGCATACGTAGCTCTTTGTTCATGCATGTCTAGTCGCAGAGTCTTGATGTCTGTCTACATTTCTGTTTCATTCTTATAATTTATTATTTTAATGTAAAATATAGAGTGTCGTACATCCTACTGCATGTTTTAACTTTTCATACCATCAATAATTGATGTATGTGGTCTTTAATGCAATTGACTTCAGAGCCATACTATGTTGTTTGTGATAATAGTGACGTTATTAAACATTTATAGGTCTTTCTAGCATTGGTATGTAAATAGTTTAGGTCTTCATTATAGTAACTTAGAATTGGTGCAGTGGAACTTTAGCATGGAAGCCATGTTTTGTTGCTATGGTTATGTACAATTCTTAATATTTATATAAGCATTTTTTCTGTAATGTTTTTTATAAATACATGTTGCATGTGAACCCTAAAGTCGTCATGTTCTAGAAATGCTAGAAGCATGGGAGACTGTTGTGTTCCAGCTTGACTTATATATTTGGCAGTTAGATTGCTGGTTTCACATAAAATGTCTACTTTGATTGTGTTGCAACCAGGTAATAACATTTGCTGGAGATGCATGAATTTTAATGTCTGCGATTTTTAATTTCAGTGCAGAGTTTTTAAATAGTGATAACTTATTATGTTGAATTGTTAGCTACAGGTAATATTCAAATGTTGTTCAGAACATTTACATTCTTTATTTTAATGATGGCAGAGTTTTATCATTGTAAAAATAGCAATTTTTATAGAAACACGCATGCACAAGAATGACATTTTAAAACATATTAGTCAACTCCCATATTTATATTTGACTTTAGCCAAAATGATAGCTAATACTGAAATACCATAGATCAGTTTCTGAACAGTTTGGTTCATTTTCAGAGCGGGAGGGAAACCAAGTCAGGACCTGCTTGGCCTAGATCTCTTTGGACTGTCCAATGACCCGTCACCTAGTGGAGGTGGCGTGTACAACTTCCCGGGTCTTGGTTTACGTAAGAACAGTTCAGCGTCCGTGATGAGTTCACAAACTAGTGCCATGTCCACGCCCACGCCAGGTACTTCATTGGCACACTACTCGTTTCTTTCTAAATATATTTGTGTTCATATGTTTGAAAAAAGAATAATGAATATCAAGAAAGGTAGATTATTTGAAAATGGCCTTTCAAAAAGATAAACTGCTAGAGGTATGTTTTAATTAGTGGGAAATGTGTTCATACGTGCACACGTGTGTATGCACATATGTGCACATACAGACAGACATGTATAGAGGAACCTTCATAGCACATACATCACAGGTCAGGCATAACAGAAGGCAGTGTGCAGTACACTTGTCCTCTTTGTGTCCTAGTTGGTGCATCAGGCCACACATGCAGTATAGCCTGATGTCTATCCAAGCGAGGCATCAGTGTGCAATGAAACCTATATCTGCCAAATACTGTTGACATATGACATATCATTGCATGTATGTGCATCAGTGTTTAATTGCTGTGGGCTAGGTTGGGGTGAAGTACATTTGGTCAAGTACATTAGGTGAAGCACAGGTTCTTCAAAACAAACTTGTCAAGTACAAGTACTTTAGGTGAAGTACAAGTACAGGTACTTCCAAAAAAAAAATAGTACAAGTACATTAGGTCAGATACAAGCATAAGTCCAAGTGCATTTCTGTTGTAAAGACCAACACTAAAAATAGTATTAATGTGCCAATTATTAATATTTTGAAAATATATAGCATTAATTATTGATATAATTAGGATGGGCATTTAATGTTAAACATCACACAGGCAAAACAGTAGAGAAGTATTATTTTGTATACTAAATACTGAAGTTATGTACTCAAGATGTACTTTACAATTTGGCAAGTACAATTGACCAATACAAGTACTTGTCATTTGAAAAACCCAAGTACAAATACTAAAAAAATAATATACACAAGTACATGTACATGTCCCTGAACTCTGCTGTGGACCCTTATGAAAGGTAACATGATGTCAAGTTACAGAACTAGAACCTGGTGTTTCAGGCTGCAGCGACTTCTTCCTTGACAGTCCCGTTGATGCCTCACCTCAAGGGACTGGCCGAAGACGCTCACAGACCCCGACTAGTGGTGGCCTCCTGCCAGGCCCCCCGGTGCCAAGACCTGCTCCCAGGACAAACTTCCCTGTTAGTATATCATCTCACTCCCAGAACAAACTTTCCTGGTAGTATATCATCTCACTCCCAGAACAAACTTTCCTGGTAGTATATCATCTCACTACCAGAATAAACTTCCCTGTTAGTATATTATCTCACTCCCAGAATAAACTTTCCTGGTAGTACATCATCTCACTACCAGAATAAACTTCCCTGTTAGTATATCATCTCTCCCAGGACAAACTTTCCTGGTAGTATATAATCTCTCTCCCAGGACAAACTTCCCTGTTAGTATATAATCTCACTCCCAGAACAAACTTCCCTGGTAGTATATCATCTCACTACCAGAATAAACTTCCCTGTTAGTATATCATCTCTCTCCCAGGACAAACTTTCCTGTTAGTATATCATCTCACTGCTAGAATAAACTTCCCTGTTAGTATAGCATCACTCCCAGAACAAACTTTCCTGGTAGTATATCATCTCACTACCAGAACAAACTTTCCTGCTAGTATATCATCTCACTCCCAGAACAAACTTTCCTGATAGTATATCATCTCACTACCAGAATAAACTTCCCTGTTAGTATATCATCTCTCTCCCAGGACAAACTTTCCTGTTAGTATATCATCTCACTGCTAGAATAAACTTCCCTGTTAGTATAGCATCACTCCCAGAACAAACTTTCCTGGTAGTATATCATCTCACTCCCAGAACAAACTTTCCTGGTAGTATATCATCTCACCCCCAGAACAAACTTTCCTGCCAGTAAATCATTCACTCCCAGAACAAACTTTCCTGATAGTATATAATCTCACTACCAGAATAAACTTCCCTGGTAGTATATCATCTCTCTCTCCCAGGAAAAACTTTCCTGTTAGTATATCATCTCACTTCTAGAATAAACTTCCCTGGTAGTATATCATCACTCCCAGAACAAACTTCGGGACTGTCCGTCAGGCTTCGATTAACTACACAAAGTTAATAGATGCAATAAAAATGTCATCAACATGCGTGTGTTTGGATTATCTACTGCCATGAGAATGAGTCGTGACCGATAAAATTATCTAAAGGAAACGTGGACCAGCTGATGTTTATGTCACAGATTCAGCAAAGAGAAGAAGGAATAATGTATGGAATAAACAGAATGCATGTAGCGACAGCTCATGACAGACGGATTGATTTAAAAGAAAAACACCAGCTCACCACTCACGAAGCCATCGTATCACTATGACGTTGTCATTGATGATTGATGACATGTTGAATGATTGACATTGTCTTTATTGGAATATCAAAACACATACAAAATCTCACCTATGATACTATCATGTTCCTTTTTCACTAGATACATCTGGCTATACATTTTACAACTTATTGAAGCTAAGAAACATTCAATAATGAAACCATTTTGTTTGCACCATAAACCCAGCTGCTATTTCCATAAGCAGTATAAATACAACATTATATATAGGTAGTTGTCTATTTACCTATCTACATAGGGTTTAATTTTTATTTGAAAAATGTAGATCTATAAAGAGCTTAATGACATTGTCAATCAAACATTTAAATATATTGCATCAGCGTAACAACAAGGGACATACCTCAGCTAGATTCATGTTTTATTTTGTACTGGGAGTGCTATTTGTTCTGTCCATCATTTAAAGTAAAAGATATTGAATTTGTTTCTGTTGAACTCCTGTTTCGATGACAACAAATAAAATGGCCATTGTATGATTGAAATAAAGTTACAAAATTACAAAACTAAAAGTAACGCATATTTTAAAACACTATTTTTAGTCGTCATTGGTGTATCTAACTTTATCCTAAGAAGATCCCTAAAACATTTAGAATGTTGTGGAACATTTATATTTTATGAATTTTCAAAATTATTGTAGAAGCAACTTTGTTGACACCTTTTTATACACTTCTCCCAGTGTAGTTCACATAACACAAAACTTGTTTAGACAAATTTGGAAGAATATGCACAATCCAAACATGATGAGCATAAGAAAGCATAAATTTTATTATGTACTCTTATTTTGCAACATAATGACGGGATGTTGTGCATTTGGATGCACAAATCGATCGATTGCACAAATCCATTTGAAACATAATCGGACACCATCTTATGTCAGATGACCCATTATCCAATTAATATCACTGTTGAGTAGAGCTCTTCAATTACCCCTTTCCATCAGCTCAGCTATTTTCAAACTGTTGATGGTAAAATGTTCCTGCAAATAAACAAAGTTGAATTTAGGAAACTGAGCTTAAATATGAGTTAACTAATTCTACACTTTGCAGATTAATTCAGTTTAGATATTAGCTCATGGGACTTATCACTAAGTGTACAGCTGGCTAAATGGAAAAGAAATACAAGAGAGCCTTGTTATGCTGATTAAATCAGACTAAAATCCCTATCCATTATTTTGGCCAACTTTTAATTTGCTTGTAGATAATTACCTGTACGCATTGGTCATATACAGTGCACTCCAGATAACTCAAACTCACATAAGTTGATTTTCGCTAAGTTAAGTCAATCATTTTCACTGGTCCTGGGCTCAGGTCCCACCCAATAAGGGGACCAACCGATAACTTTCTATTAACGTGTCAAAAATAAATGTTTAATTTGTATGTTTTTTAGCGAGTACTATTAACGTGCTATTCAGTCACATGAAGCAGCACAGCTTGATCTCATCTATTATTAGATTTTTTAAATATATTCATGGATAAAAACTTATGTATACTAGAGTGTAGATCTGCTGGTGTCCAAAGTCCGTGCTTTGCAAATTCCGTGGCAACACGGTATTGTGTACTTTTTAACAAATCTAAAACTTTTCATTGAATGATGACAAGCCAGACAGGTTTACTAACAATCATAGCTGTAGCATTAGAAACAATCTGTGAACGTACGAATCTCACAATTTCATGTTTGGTTCAAATAAGTGAGGAAACGGGGACTTTTAAAAAACGGCTGACTTGAAAGGCAAGACTCGTAGACACACATATCCAACCTGCACCGACTGCTGCCGTTGCCATCGCCCCAGCGTGGGCAGTCGGATTGATGGGTCAGATGTTATAATTGTATTTAAACGAAAAATTACCCGATGGATGGCATTAGAAGCAGGATAAATAAGCAATGCGTAAGCTTCCTGCATTGTTAAAAGTAGCCGTCAGTATGCATTATGTTTACGAATTGCTGATTTAAAAAGCCATTGCGTGCAACAACTTCCCTCAAAATCTGACATGTTGACTGTGTGTGACGTCACCAGTCTCTGTGTGTTTCACTGCGCGTGCATGAATATTCATTATACTCAGGCTGCATATTTAATCATCCGCGTGGTAGCAGGCTCAAAACGATTCGCGTAAACACAATTATTTATTGGCTTTTTGCACAGATTACACCCAAATTATGCATAGAAATGCAAGACGTGAGTAGTAAAGAAAGCACTTATGGGAAATTATCATGTTTTGATACAGTACATCTCGAATGTATATTAGCCTACAAAGAATTGCTTTAAGGGTAGCCACTACTCGAAAACGCCCATATAACCAATATGCCATATCTTTTTTAATATTGAACATATCATAACCCGATTTGGAGGACTGATTAGAAAAATGAACGGTATATGATGTGTGAAATATGGGCACGTTTGGATGTGTATTACCATGGCAATGAACGTTTCAAGTGAGATGGATTTTTACATCCTTGAAAATTATTCTGAGCTAACAACTGTATGTGTGATCATGCAACTGTCAAGAATCATTAGCTAGAATACTCCTTTGTTCAATAAGGTGGTTTTGGGCAAGGATATCTGACTTCAGTGACTGCTGTTCAGGTTTGAAAAAATTTCAAGACGTCATGAAAAAAGCTCAAACCTAAAGTCCCATCTCACAACAGTCATTGCAGTCAAACTTCCTTGCCCAAAACCACCTTATTGCACAAAGGAGTATTCTAGCTAATGATTCTTGACAACTGCATGATCACACATACAGTTGTTAGCTCAGAATAATTTTTAAGGATGCATGCCCCTCTATCACACTAAAAATGTTGATTGTCATGGCACTGCACAAGCAAATGAGCCCACATTCCACTTATCATGTACTATTCATTTAACTAATTAGTACTTCAAATTTGGCTAAGATATGTTCAGTACTAACAGAGATATGGCCTATGGCTGTTTTCGAGTAGCGACTACCCTTAATGATTTGCTTTTTTTGGCATTGGTTGTTTTCTAAATATCTGCTACATGATCTTAATCAGTTATTATATTGCCAACATTTACAATGAAGTAATCTGATAAGGGCATGGATAATATACTGTTTGTATTACATTAGATGGTTGATGGAGGAATACAGTTAGAATTGCACTATGCACTAGTTGTTAGACATGTCAGTGCTGACCGATGTCTGACTGACTGTCTGTGCTGTAGATGGCAGCACTGAGGAGTACCCAGCGTTCAAGTCCGACCGTGGCCGAGATGGCTCGGACGGACAGCGTGCCCAGTCTCAACAGTGTCGCCTTCAACACGACATCAGCACCCTACGGCTGTTCCCGAGGTCCCAGCCCTCTCACTATAGGTATATCTGACTCCATACCCCTCGCTGTCGCCTTCTCAGAGACTGCCAATGCATACTTCATCGGCGCTGATCCCAAAAAGTGAGTGGTCGACATTCATCATCGTTGATTTGTTGATATTCAATACATCCTTGTAAATCTTTGTAGGAAACATGTCATTATGATGGAGTCACAGTTCAGTTTCTTTGCCATATGCCAGTCAGTTGTATTTTTACATGTTGCTGAACTGCAGCATCATTGTGAAAGTGTGCATCAAAAATAAATCTCAACATTGTAGTGATTTGTGTACTGTATGTGGGATAAGATTACAATTTGAAACTTAGTATTTTTGTGGATGGAAATGGTTATGGGCTCGTAATATGTGTATTGGCTGGAGTCTGCTGTAGTTTCACTTACTGCTAACTGATTGCATGTTAAAATAAAAAAGCCAAACTTTAAAATTTTTGAAAGGGCCTTTATAATTATGTCAGATGTATAGCTTTATTTTATTACTGTTTATCATGTTTATAAGTTCTGTTAATTAATTAATTAATCGTACCTTTATTGTTTCATTTTTATGATGACACATTAATTATAAGGAGAGACACTGCAGCTAGATAGGAATTTTTTTTTAAATTCACAATTAATGCACTATCTTGTGCCCATGTTGTAGAATATGCCTTATTGAATAAAATATATTGAAATGTTTTTCTGCCAGAACCCCCGTTTTCACGGCAACAATCAGCCAGAGAGGGAAAATATAGCATAATTTGGAAGCATTGTAGCTCCTCCAATAATGCAGTAATCAATGTAATTCTTTCTAGTTCTTATTTACAACACCTCACTCTATACAATGTCGAAGAGATATTTTATGTATTGTTATTATTTAATATTTAAAAAATATGTTTAAATTTTGTTGGTAAAATTCATATTTGTTATTATGATCAGTATGTTCAGCATATAATTAAAAAGAAAAGAAAAAATATATCCTTGACATTGCATAGAGAAGTTAGCAAGGAACACATCAGTCAAAATTGCATTAATGTAGCATCATTACTTCTAAAGATATGATTTTTCCAAATTGGAAAACACCAGTTTTAGCAAACGGGTTTAAATGGCTGTCAAAGATTCGGTAATGAGATTTATCACATGACGGAAGCATACTTTATCCATGAATATAAGTTACTTAGAGGGATGTCAATGTTATAAAAGAGATCTTTATTAATAGTAAACATAAAATGCTATCAGAATAAAAAATGAATCACATTTTGAGAATTTGTGTCCAAAAATGTAATTTTAGCTGCAGTGTCTCCTTAAAAATTGTCAGGACTTTTAATAATTGTATGATGCAAAGCACCATAGTGCGTTAAGTTAATACATAGTGCTATACAATTATTGTGTTTTATTATTTCAGATATTTAACTGTTGTAATATTTTCTGGTGCCATCACTAACACTTGGGTGACTTTGGTGATTTGCAGGTGTCGTGTCAAGTTGACGGGTGACATGGTGGTGTCCTTCCCAGCAGGCATTGTGCGGCTGGTCATGGACAACCCGTCCCCGTCAGTCCTCTCATTCTGCATCAAGAACACTACCTCATTGCAACAAATTCTTATCAACAAGCAGCTGATTATAGAGTATGTATACACAACAGTTTCTCACAAGTTGTTCTCTCTCTTGTAATGTAATACTTGTAAATAGAGTATGTACACGCCTCGAATTCTAACAAGTTGTTCTCTCTCTTGTAATGTAATACTTGTAAATAGAGTATGTACACGCCTCAGTTTCTCACAAGTTGTTCTCTCTCTTGTAATGTAATACTTGTAAATAGAGTATGTACACGCCTCAGTTTCTAACAAGTTGTTCTCTCTTGTAATGTAATACTTGTAAATAGAGTATGTACACGGCTCAGTTTCTAACAAGTTGTTCTCTCTTGTAATGTAATACTTGTAAATAGAGTATGTACACGCCTCAGTTTCTCACAAGTTGTTTTCTCTCTTGTAATGTAATACTTGTAAATAGAGTATGTACACGCCTCAGTTTCTAACAAGTTGTTCTCTCTCTCTCTTGTAATGTAATACTTGTAAATAGAGTATGTACACGGCTCAGTTTCTAACAAGTTATTCTCTCTCTTGTAATGTAATACTTGTAAATAGAGTATGTACACGCCTCAGTTTCTAACAAGTTGTTCTCTCTCTTGTAATGTATTACTTGTAAATAGAGTATGTACACACCTCAGTTTCTAACAAGTTGTTCTCTCTCTTGTAATGTAAGACTTGTAAATAGAGTATGTACATGCCTCAGTTTCTCACAAGTTGTTCTCTCTCTTGTAATGTAAAACTTGTAAATAGAATATGTACACGCCTCAGTTTCTAACAAGTTGTTCTCTCTCTTGTAATGTATTACTTGTATATAGAGTATGTACACGCCTCAGTTTCTAACAAGTTGTTCTCTCTCTTGTAATGTAAGACTTGTAAATAGAGTATGTACACGCCTTAGTTTCTAATAAGTTGTCTCTCTCTTGTAATGTAAGACTTGTAAATAGAATATGTACACGCCTCAGTTTCTAACAAGTTGTTCTCTCTCTTGTAATGTAAGACTTGTAAATAGAGTATGTACATGCCTTAGTTTCTAATAAGTTGTCTCTCTCTTGTAATGTAAGACTTGTAAATAGAATATGTACACGCCTCAGTTTCTAACAAGTTGTTCTCTCTCTTGTAATGTATTACTTGTAAATAGAGTATGTACACGCCTCAGTTTCTAACAAGTTGTTCTCTCTCTTCTAATGTAAAACTTGTAAATAGAGTATGTACATGCCTCAGTTTCTCACAAGTTGTTCTCTCTCTTGTAATGTAAAACTTGTAAATAGGGTATGTACATGGCTCAGTTTCTAACAAGTTGTTCTCTCTCTTGTAATGTATTACTTGTAAATAGAGTATGTACACACCTCAGTTTCTAACAAGTTGTTCTCTCTCTTCTAATGTAAAACTTGTAAATAGAGTATGTACACGCCTCAGTTTCTAACAAGTTGTTCTCTCTCTTGTAATGTATTACTTGTATATAGAGTATGTACACGCCTCAGTTTCTAACAAGTTGTTCTCTCTCTTGTAATGTAAGACTTGTAAATAGAGTATGTACACGGCTCAGTTTCTAACAAGTTGTTCTCTCTTGTAATGTAATACTTGTAAATAGAGTATGTACACGTCTCAGTTTCTCACAAGTTGTTTTCTCTCTTGTAATGTAATACTTGTAAATAGAGTATGTACACGCCTCAGTTTCTAACAAGTTGTTCTCTCTCTCTCTTGTAATGTAATACTTGTAAATAGAGTATGTACACGGCTCAGTTTCTAACAAGTTATTCTCTCTCTTGTAATGTAATACTTGTAAATAGAGTATGTACACGCCTCAGTTTCTAACAAGTTGTTCTCTCTCTTGTAATGTATTACTTGTAAATAGAGTATGTACACACCTCAGTTTCTAACAAGTTGTTCTCTCTCTTGTAATGTAAGACTTGTAAATAGAGTATGTACACGCCTTAGTTTCTAATAAGTTGTCTCTCTCTTGTAATGTAAGACTTGTAAATAGAGTATGTACATGCCTCAGTTTCTCACAAGTTGTTCTCTCTCTTGTAATGTAAAACTTGTAAATAGAATATGTACACGCCTCAGTTTCTAACAAGTTGTTCTCTCTCTTGTAATGTATTACTTGTATATAGAGTATGTACACGCCTCAGTTTCTAACAAGTTGTTCTCTCTCTTGTAATGTAAGACTTGTAAATAGAGTATGTACACGCCTTAGTTTCTAATAAGTTGTCTCTCTCTTGTAATGTAAGACTTGTAAATAGAATATGTACACGCCTCAGTTTCTAACAAGTTGTTCTCTCTCTTGTAATGTAAGACTTGTAAATAGAGTATGTACATGCCTTAGTTTCTAATAAGTTGTCTCTCTCTTGTAATGTAAGACTTGTAAATAGAATATGTACACGTCTCAGTTTCTAACAAGTTGTTCTCTCTCTTGTAATGTATTACTTGTAAATAGAGTATGTACACGCCTCAGTTTCTAACAAGTTGTTCTCTCTCTTCTAATGTAAAACTTGTAAATAGAGTATGTACATGCCTCAGTTTCTCACAAGTTGTTCTCTCTCTTGTAATGTAAAACTTGTAAATAGGGTATGTACATGGCTCAGTTTCTAACAAGTTGTTCTCTCTCTTGTAATGTATTACTTGTAAATAGAGTATGTACACACCTCAGTTTCTAACAAGTTGTTCTCTCTCTTCTAATGTAAAACTTGTAAATAGAGTATGTACACGCCTCAGTTTCTAACAAGTTGTTCTCTCTCTTGTAATGTATTACTTGTATATAGAGTATGTACACGCCTCAGTTTCTAACAAGTTGTTCTCTCTCTTGTAATGTAAGACTTGTAAATAGAGTATGTACATGCCTTAGTTTCTAATAAGTTGTCTCTCTCTTGTAATGTAAGACTTGTAAATAGAATATGTACACGCCTCAGTTTCTAACAAGTTGTTCTCTCTCTTGTAATGTATTACTTGTAAATAGAGTATGTACACGCCTCAGTTTCTAACAAGTTGTTCTCTCTCTTCTAATGTAAAACTTGTAAATAGAGTATGTACATGCCTCAGTTTCTCACAAGTTGTTCTCTCTCTTGTAATGTAAAACTTGTAAATAGGGTATGTACATGGCTCAGTTTCTAACAAGTTGTTCTCTCTCTTGTAATGTATTACTTGTAAATAGAGTATGTACACACCTCAGTTTCTAACAAGTTGTTCTCTCTCTTCTAATGTAAAACTTGTAAATAGAGTATGTACATGCCTCAGTTTCTCACAAGTTGTTCTCTCTCTTGTAATGTAAAACTTGTAAATAGGGTATGTACATGGCTCAGTTTCTAACAAGTTGTTCTCTCTCTTGTAATGTATTACTTGTAAATAGAGTATGTACACACCTCAGTTTCTAACAAGTTGTTCTCTCTCTTCTAATGTAATACTTGTAAATAGAGTATGTACACACCTCAGTTTCTAACAAGTTGTTCTCTCTCTTCTAATGTAAAACTTGTAAATAGAGTATGTTCATGCCTCAGTTTCTCACAAGTTGTTCTCTCTCTTGTAATGTAAAACTTGTAAATAGAGTATGTTCATGCCTCAGTTTCTCACAAGTTGTTCTCTCTCTTGTAATGTAAAACTTGTAAATAGAGTATGTTCATGCCTCAGTTTCTCACAAGTTGTTCTCTCTCTTGTAATGTAAAACTTGTAAATAGAGTATGTTCATGCCTCAGTTTCTCACAAGTTGTTCTCTCTCTTGTAATGTAGTACTTGTAAATACAGTATGTATACGCCTCAGTTTCTAACAAGTTGTTCTCTGTCTTGCAACAGTAATTATAAAGAATATAAAGGTAAAGTATCTTTGCAAACAATTTTGGCAGGTAGGATAAGAATATGTAGCAAGTTGTTGCTTTATGTGAACCACTTGATTTCAACAATGCAAATGTGGTCATTATAAGCAGATTAGTTAGTCTATATTGACAATTTTAGATATTAGTTTAAGATATTTTACTAAAACATAAATATTTCATTTGTAGATGATTATGTTATGAAATCAGTAGTTTCAAACCATATGAGAAAACAGTTAATTCAAGAGAGTAACTTTATTTCTTTAATTTATTAGATGAAAATATTGCAGTATTTTCTGTTTTTCGTTGCTAAATCAAAATATTGAATGGAAATATGGTAAGGAATAAGATGTTCTGTATTATGCTATTGCTCTGGAAAAAACACTGAGACCCACTCGTCTCTTTCTATGTTCATTCGTTTCCCTGGTCCACTGGCCTATTATCTACCAATCTCTATTTCAAACAAGTACAACAATAGTTAGTCATCTTCTTACATGTTTGGGATATATGTTTTTCTCCCTGAAACATGGAAACTGTGAGTGGTGAGCAACTCTCCATAGAGGGTGCCACTGTTGGAGCTTTATGTCCGCATACCAGCATAATTGTAAATGAAATAGTAAGCGGGAAGGATAGTAAGATAAAAATGCTATAATGGTGATACCTACTGCTTGTGGTTTGTTGCTCCATGGATGGTCTTAAGTGGAATGTTTCTATATGCAGGGACACAATTCAGAGTTCAGGCGACTGTCGCTCCTACCATTTCAACATGCCAGCCGTTGCTGACCACCTCAAGAGACAGACTGACCTGAACAAGACAGCTTCCTACTTCAACATTGACATCCTCAAGTACCAGGTCGGTTGGGCATGTCAGTGTGAGGTGTTTTATGGTCATCAAAGAATCTCTTGTGATTATGATCTATTTTCAGGAGTGTCTATTGCAGTTGTGACAGGCAGCTTGCAGAAGCAGCTAGCTCTTACGCCTGCATATACTGCTTCTGTTTCATTGCTGTACAAAATGGTTCTACACTGGGTGGGGATTGTAGAAATTCTCTAGGTCAGCACCCGGTATTAGCCTTGTGCTGATGCTTTGCAGGTCGACGTCGAAAACCCCAGTCTCTTGTGAGATTGGTCTATATTGTGATTTACCACCAGACCATCAGTCGGGAAGACAATGGTATGGGCCCACCTGCCACCTTTTCAAAGCTCGGCCAGTTTTGATTACCCTACTTTGCCTGTGTCTTTCCATAAGCTGTTGGTCTCTTCTACCTGCTGTCTATGCTAGGAAAAGTAAGAGATCATTGGAAGGAACATGTTATGTACTCGTTCAGCCAGTGGTTTTGATCTGTAAACTCACACAGGTGCTGCATTAGCTGATGCAAGCAACTTGCCCAGTTGACGGAGTCAGTGTCATGATTATAATGGTGGCCGTTGATATAGACTGACTAATAGTCCACTACATTACTATTATATGTATTCTTACTTCCTGTTTGTCTTGCGTGTGCCATTATCATCATGCCCTGTCATCAAATGTCTAGGTCAGTCTATTAAAGCTACTCGCATGTACTTGGATCAAGCTAGGCAACTCCCTGCACTCCCCTGGGTAGTTGGTAGACAGGACAGTGTGTGTTAATTGTTTTGACAGTTAGAACAGCATGTGTTAATTGTTTGGACAGTTGCTTTGGTCCCCAACATTTACAATGTCACTCTGGCAAAGAGCACAGAGATGTGAAACCATCCCACAGGTCACATGGTTTTCTGTCATGACAGTACTTTTCTGTCATAATGCTTGAATGCAGATTGGACGATATACATGTAGAGCCATTTTTTTCACTGATAAAATTCATGACTAGCAAGTTATTTGATGAACAATAATAACATATTACATTGTTACATACAACAGAAACCATAATGTGTAGGTGTGACTGTTTTGACTGACACTGAATGGTCGGATGATTTGCGCCTACATTGTTGCAGATCAAGACGTCTGCTGTTGCCATAGAAAGTGCCCCGCTGCAGCTTGCATCGTACTGGAAGTGTGAGGCTACACACACAGACTTCCATCTCAACTACAAATTCAATGGCACTGCCATGATGCCACACGCAACCTTATCCAAGGTCACGGTCACCGTTCCAGTGGATGGCAATGTCACGAATGTACAGTCGAAACCGAATGCGGCATGGTGAGCCTGGGAACGCCTCATTTAGCCAGTTGTTTCAAGTTTATTTAGTTGTAATGACCCTGTAAACAAGTTTATTATCCACTTCTAGAGTTTTGTCAAAATGTGTGAATTATTTGTCATCATCATTGAATAGTTGTTCTCCTCATGTTTCCCTATCATCAGAGGTGATGCTGGCCTCATTTCCGATCTTCGATTTCAGTTATCTTTTTTTTCTTTTCCCTCACTGATCTTGAACTGCTCTCTCCACCAACAAACATGCATTAGAAAAAATAGAATAAGAATATTGTTATGTATGTTTATGGTAACATTCACAATATCATTTTGTAAATCAGTGTTATAGTTTTTATATGGCTTGGTCTGATTATGGGTGGGAGATGAATGTATTGGTAATGACTAGTACATCCTTTTTGTCAGTAATTATCTTAAGGCCAGGCTAAACCCCAACATTTTTGTAAAACATGCGAATTGACATTTTGTCACCTGATTTACCTCACATTATCATTCAATACACACACACACACACACACACACACACACACACACACACACACACACACACACACACACACACACACACACACACACACACACACACACACACACACACACACACACACACACACACACACACACACACACACACACACACACACACAATATCATATTTAAGTCAGGCTTATAAATAGCAAAAAACTGCTCTTTATTGATAGTCTGTCAAGTAATATTTGTCTAATTAAATATGCATAACTTAAAATCCAGATTTTTCGCGATCTACTCAGTCAATTTACATATGCTTTCACTAAATTGACCAGAAACACCCTGTGGGTATCCTTAATAAAGTTACCAATATATTATGAAAGCTTTGTTTTCATTGGTTTTTACTTGTACAGCAAGATAGGCAGCATTTTTGAATGAGCCAATCATAGACGATATTACGAATTAGCTTTTTCTTTGGAAGGGAGAATGAAATATAGAAGAATTGGTGGTGTGGGAAGACTAACCCAAAAAGCAATCAAGTCAATCCAGGGGGACTGTGGTGGTGCAATACGTGACCACCCGGGTGACGTCGCAATGCGGAATGAAATTTTGGCAATTTGGCACCACAGAGGAAGAGACCACTTAAAGTGTGGAGTGAACTGTCCTGCTGTTGGCCCTGAAAAGGACCTGGAAAGGGCCAACAAAAGTGCTCTGCCAAAACATGTACTGACAGCTATGAAACCTGTGTTTGAGAAACTAACTGAAGATGAACTGCTGCAAAAGTGCTCTCACGGTGGCACTAAAAATGCCAATGAATCCCTCCACAACTTGATCTGGACTAGGTGTCCAAAGACATTGTTTGTGGGGAGAACCAGGCTTGAAATTAGTGTCTATGATGTGACAGTGTTTAATGAAGGTGAGGGTGCCAGGATGAAAATATTTCAACTTTTAGGATTGAAGTGTGGGCAAAACATTCTTGAAACGATGCAGACAGTAGACACCAAGCTTGTGGTATCTGCCACCAGCCAGGCTACCAAGACTTCCAAGTTGCAAAGGAAGCAGAGGAATATGTCAAAGACACAGGAGAAAGACTTAAAACCCAGGCTGGAGGGTTTTAAGCAGCATTTAATGAATGCAACTTTTGTTTGCCTTTTTTCTCAAAAACGTATTTTGCTGTGAAATGACATTATTGTAAGCAGGATTGCTCTGCTGTATGAACAGTTACAAGCTTGCAATTTGGTAAATTTTTAGAGGAAGAACTAATTAAGAAAATGGACCATTACTGTTAAACAACCTTGAATATTTTTGGTTTTGCAGCTGATACCGTGAACAAATCAGTTCTCTGGGCTATGCTGATCCACGTGTTGGCTGGTAATTTGTTGAATAAATGCTTCATTTTGGTTCAGATTGTGTATATTATATCAACAGATGGCATGCTAAACTTTCAGCCTGATATCTTGAGTTGTTTTAAAGATATCACGTTTTAACGTAGTTATATTTTTTTACATGGTCGCCATCTTGAATCACATGACCTTGGTGCTAAAAATAGAACACTATTGTTTTTTGGAAAAGTAAATATATTTGCACAAATGTGCTAAGTTATGTCACTCTGTGTCTGTAAATACATTGTTTTTAGCCTGATTATATTTGGGACTAACTGTCTGGTTAAGCCTGGCCTTAAGTAATATAAAATATCATGCAAATTGAACAAACTAGTTTGAAGAATTAAGTTTTGTAACTGTATGTGTTTAAATGTCTACATGATGGTGCAGGTCTGCAGAGAGCAAGCGTGCCGTGTGGCGACTGGGAGATGTTTCGGACATGAATGAGGAAGGTGGTTGTGGGTGCATCCAGGCCAAGTTTGATGTGGCCAATGGGCCGTCGACACCCAGCACTGTCGCCATCCAGTTCCTGTGTGATGGAACCACCATGTCAGGCATCGACTTTGAACTAGTCGGCACTGGCTACCGAACTTCACTTATTAAGAAGAGATTTGTTACAGGTACAGTGTATAATTAATTATGCCAGCCACATTCCAGTAGAAGACGTTCCGGTGTGTTATCGTTTATTGCATTGCATACATATCTACAAACTCTTTCCTGTCAGTTCTCGTTGTTTGCTTGTCTTGCACATTTTCTGTGCCTTTATTAAGGGTGTTTTGTCGTGTTTCAGGTAAATACATATCTGAAGCAGATGTTGAAAAGTATGTCTGACGAGTGGTTGTCACTATAACAGATGAAAGCCTTTGTCATCCTTAAAGTGAAAGTGACGGGGCAGCCATCGGGAGATGGTGATTGCTCACTGGGCCACTTGTCAAGCCACTACTATCACATAGACTATGCCACTGCCTACATTGTCCGACAGTGTGGTCAAGGCTTCATACGGGTGGACTCGAGCCATTTTCTTGCATGCTTATTTCACCGAGTTCAGAACATCAAGTACAGATTGGTGGCAATTCTACAACTAGGCAACTTATCACTTCACTATTGACCATCGAATTATTTCACAATTACCAACAGTGTGTGTGGTCAACGCCAGAAATAATTCTGCACAAAAACCAAAGATTGTTATGATGTGTTCAAGCCTAGATGTTCTTCAGAAGCTCATTGTGAACCAATATAAATCTTTCCACTGTAGGTGTGGCTTTCATTTTAAGTAAATATATATCCGTATAAGTACTTGGTATAGAACAGGGGGTATCTAACATTTCATAGTAAAGGTATGTTTTAATCAAGGTCTAATATTTCCACTGCCATTCAAATTCCGAATTGCAAGATTGCAACATGCAGCATTCTAGTCAAGTTTGCAACAACTATGGCTAAATAGCCATAAAATTATACTAGATGATCATGGTATACATTGCTTTATCTCTTTACCCTCTTGTTCCTGCACTTTCAAAGCATGCACTATAACCATATTACAGTGTCATACATATTAACCTAAGAGCACTTTGAAGATATTATTGTTCTTTAAGATTTCCAAAAAGGCCAGGTATTCCGAGTATTGCTTTTACGTAGCATGCTTTCTAACATTTGTGAACTAGACTGGAACGAGCACTGGAGTAATATGGTGTCTGATCGAAGATACGTCGTCATATTTTCCATGCTCCATCATTATCTTGATGGTTACGATTCTGCCAAACATTTTGTTAAGAGGTTGTTGAATTTTATTTTGTTATGATTGTTTAACACTGCTGTTAAATCAATACATGTATATGTGGACATTCCAAAAAAAATCAGAGAAATCATGTGTGCATTTCAGATCTAGCAATGCATTTTGTTTGTAACCTTGGGATCATCATAGAAATCATTATGTATCACAGCATGCAATACTAATTCATTTCTAATACCAGGGTTGTGGTGCAGAATAAAATGGTATCCAGTGAAGGAGGTAAATCTCCCAGTTTAATATTTACATAGTTTGCAGAATTGACTTCTCAGTCATAATCAGTAACTTTTTTACGGTAAGCATGTAATTTGGCTATCTTGTTAAGATTATTAGTAGTGCATGCGAACACAAGTTTTCATTGTGATAACTTTCTCCGGTCATTTATTGTGTATATTGAATTATGTAGTTTGGGGTTTATCTTTAAAAATGTTTAGCCCAATTTTTGTCCAATACCAATGTACAAGCTTCCAAAATATGATAATACAGATCTGGTCGTGTTACGCTGTTGAAGGTCTGTCAGAGACCAATGTTTGTCATCGGTACCTGTTTTAAATAAGGCATTATTTTTATCTGGTATGGGTAGAAATGGCAGCTTGTAGTTTTTCAGCAAGGACATATTTACCAGTAAATATGCTCATTGATGTCAAATTTTCTATCCACACAAATTATCGGTGCAGCTAAGTTCAAAGCTTTTGTGTAGAAATTATGTTTCAAGTCTGACCCAGACAGTAGATACTACCATTTATTTAGTTGCTGAAGCAATCTGTACTCATTTTAGACTAATAAAATTTATTATGTACAACAAAGAAGTGTCCTGGTTTATCTCGTTACCTAACATGTTACATGCCCGTGAGATGCCACGTCACACAAGACAACAAGGTAACAATATACATTTTATTTCTGGCAGTTGAAAACGCCACCAAACAGCATCATATGGCAAACAATAAAATGATGCTACAACAAAAACCTTTCAACAAGTAGGTCTCTTGTATACAAAAATATAAGTTTTCAAGTAAAATGACCACATTTACAGAAGACATTGTCGAGCTATGTAAGTCACATGGAACATAAGTGGCTTCTGTCTACACCAATTGCTTGTGGACATTGTGAAACATTCGCATTTAAAATCGCCCAATGTCCAAACACAACTAAGGATTTTGTTGGGAGTGATATTGTGCCAACAATAAGACATTTCATGCATTTATGATTTTGAAAATAAAATTATAGGCAACAGAAATCACATCTGGTCATAACGATACCATTGGTTAAATAGATCTCCATGGCCTAAATTTATGTTCAGATGGATTTACATGATGGGAGCTCATAAATACTACCAATGGTTTACAAGGAAGGCATCTTATTCCATGGCAATGAAGGTATTAATATGACAGGACATGGTCTGAACAGCACCATAGAGTAGTCCATTCTGTGACAATTTTAATAAAAACCTAGTCATGGAGGTGGTGAGCCAGTATCCAGTGTGGATCAATAGATGTCCAAGTCTCCCACTTTGGTAAACACGACTGAGCAACATATTTCTTGGAAACCAATTTGGACAAACCCAAGTGTCATTATACACAGACTACAGAAGAATTGCCTTACTTGGTGGCTGTAGTCTTCTAAAGCTGACTGTAAATTCATGTGATTGTATTTTGATAATACCAAACTTGCAAAGGCACCACGTAATTTCTGAAATAAGGCAGTAATTTTATCAAGTGAAATTTTATTTATGGCTCATGAATAAATTCATTCAATTAAACTTGAAAATAATTTTTTTTCCACATATATAATAAATCAGAAGTGAACAGGCAGACACATGCATAACCAATAATTATGATGTGGGTAAAGGACAAGATGATGACAGTGAAACAGTACACAATATTACATTCTGAGATTGACTGTTGCAAACACAAAGGAAGCACTTCCATTTACAAAACTTGATAACTATGTAGAGATCAGTTGTTTGTAGATATCGTTACACCTGTGGTGTCAAACCTTCTCAGTTTTCACATTATAATACTAAACATTGATATGCATCTCCCTGTTGATAGTCCACACAAACTGTAGTTGCACAGAAGAGACTACGGTAAAACAAGAGAATCTGTTGCAATAAAACATTGTAGGAACATCATGATATCTGCTGTACTCTAACGCTTCTGGATTTTGAAGGCCAATACGGAATTTGACAAGTTTAGGTACATAACTTACTTCAAAAATGGCAATACAATGATCCAGGTGGCTTGACAATTAGCTATTTATAAATATAACAATGTTCAAAACAGCATTTAAATTTTATACTGAACACCAAGAGTGAAGACAGCTGAAAATGTATAAATTGTAACAAAACTTAACTCAAGTGGCATCTCATGCTAAACACAAAATAATACGAACATTGAAAGCCAACAAAACAGAACATATTCTGGCCAGCTTGTAAGGCGATGCCATGTCAAATGTACACATCGATGTCTTGTCATTCACATGGTCTTTGGACTGTCCAGGTTGCTGTCAATCACCTCCTGCAGAAGTTGTTCGGCACCAGCACTCTGGCGCTCAAAACTACCATCAAACTTCAAGTCTGGCAGCAGCAACTGGAGCATACGACAAACCTTGCGACGCAGCCACTTCAAGCACTGCAGCGGTGACTTGCACAACACCACCCGACACTCACCACTGCCTGTCACTGCCCTCCTTGGGGCCTGCACGGCTGATGCGGGGTCGCGGTCCTGCACGACAGCCATCACTTTGTCCATGAGGATCTCAACAGCGGGCGAGTCAGGCGAGAACTTCTGTGGGTACTCAAGATCTGGAAAGAGCACGTCAAACAGCTGCACAACTTTCTGCCGCAGACTGTTCACTAGGAGTTGGTTCTTGATGAAGGCGTTTGCACGGAATGGCTTCGTAGGCTCCGAGGACCGGTCACACATGCAGCACTCGCACTGAGAGGTTTTCCTCCGCTTCGGTCGGAGATTGTACGTCTCAAAACATGAATGTCGGCGCTTTATCACTGGTGAATAGTCATCCTTTACCTTCAGTTTGTTCCGCACATGACTAATACTGACAGATCGGGTAAGTCGCTTGGTTTCACGCTGCTTCAAGAACCAGTAAAATTCACTGGCGAAACTGATGCTGCGTTGCTCATTGTCACTGTTCTTAGTTGTCTTCACGGAATCAGCACGAGCTGCGGGAGCCTCATCTTGGGGATAATCACTCAACACAGTTGATGCAGAAGAGTCAGCATTGTCACCAATATAAAACATTGGTGCTGCTGCTGGCGCACTGTCTTCTTCATTGCTCATCCATGCATCCCTGTCATCAAACTGGAAGCACTCTAGCTGGGGCAGAGCTGCATTGGAACCACTAGCCAACAAGTCATGTCCCAGGTCAACCATTCGAATGTTGCTGCTGTCACCAACGCAAGAAAAACTGTCGATACCAGACAACGCTTGTGTTGGCATCAAAACATCACTGCTGCATTGCAACTCTTGACTTTGTACGAAGTTCAGATCGGATTCTGGACATGCCGACAACTTGGGGTCATCTCCGTTGATAAGAGGCAACAGGGCCATGCTGCTTGTGGTATAGCTGCCTATGCTTTCCCGGTAGTTTGATTCAGTGCACATTTTGCAATCAGTACTGCTATGCTTTGGGCACAAAAGGCACTGCCCATTACCATTGACATCTAGAAGAATATTGTCTAACAGTCTAGCTTTCTCCTGCTCTCCAGTGGCAAAGAGATTGGTGTGAGACGGCATTTCTACTTTACTGACGCCAACTGTTGCAGTGTCAGATGTTTCTGTGTCAAAGTCAGACAAATGGCCACAGCCATCGTCAAATTCATAGCTTATAGTTTGACTGTCTTCGTCATCAGTCATGGTTTCTCTGACTAGGCCTGCACCGGACGTGCCTGCACCTTTTTCAAGCACAAGATCACCAGGAGATTCCTCCACCTTCAGTGGCTGTCGTTCGTTGTGCAAATCTGCCTCTGCCACACCATTGTCACATGTTGCAATGCATGTTTTATTCCCACCACTAGCTTGACTAAGAGACTCTACAGAGCAAGATTCTGTTCTGCTAATATGAACAGCTGTCAGGTCTGTATCAGTATTTTTGCTATGCACTGATGGTAATGTCACAGCACTTGCCTGGCTGACTGAGGCACCTTTCTGTCCATGCTGGGCCAGCTCCCAGTCACACAGCAAGGACACAGACTGCATCTGATCCATGTCCTCATACTGTTCACATGCTAATTTGGTGACTAGCTCAGGACACGGCACAAAACTGTCACCGAAACCTGCTATAGCCACATCACACTGACTCGTCAAACAGCCGAAGAAATCATTGTCAACATCTTGCTCGCTGTTTGCGGCATCATGACTAGTATGAGCACTTTGGGTGAACATGTTAACATTATTTGGCAGTGTGCGGAGTGCTTCCTGTGTCATATGATGCACTGGACTGACGTCACTGTTTGTTTCGTCCTCGCGACACGAGGGAGACGACTCATCAATACCACTGTCTCTTGATCCTGGAGATCGCACGGGTTCACACAAGACATTGTGTCCCTTGTCTACGCTGTGACTTGTGCTGGTCTGCAAGCATGAAGAGACTTCTTTGCTCTCGTGAATCCTTCTGAAGAATCTGTGTGCTGTCACATGTGAGGACCGGTATTGTTTCAGTTTGACTGTGTTTGTGAAGCAGTAGAGACCGTGGCGTCGGACGCGATGCTGGGTGAGGTGTGCGTGCTGCATGAAGTGAAGGCCACACAGAGGACACGTGTACTGGAACTTGTTCCGGCGGCGATGGTGACAGTGCACACCTCTTTGCATCTCTGTCATTTCTGCAAATCTCTGGAAGAACAATTATGTTGGTTGGTCATAATGTCCAGATATATGCAGAACTTTGTAACAATTACCAGAAATACATTTTCAGAATGCAGGCTATATTGAACAAAATAACAAACTGCCGTCACAGTGCTGTGACTTACATGGCAGCTATTATCAAGTGTGCTGTATGCTTCACAAATATTTCAGACACAATCACAAAATATGTTAAAATGTACGTACACCATTGTATATATAATATTTACTTAATTAATAATGGCATCTTAAATGAATGAGTTGCTGTTCTGTGATGCCACTTTTATGTATACAGCAAGTATAAACAGTTATGAAGTCAACTAAGTATTTGTAGATTTAAAATAAAGTGAGGTCAAATGCAATTACAGGTGAAATACACAACTACTTTAAAATGTTGCACTATGAGTATGACAGTAATAATGATAATATTAATGTCAACACTAACAATGTTCAGTCATCCGGTTCTAGCTGTTTCCAGCACTCTGCAATGTTCTATTAACGCACTAGTCTGTATATATTGTGGTTAGAATGTTACGGTTTTGAGGTCTCATTTTACTTTAAAAAGGTAAGTTCTTATATAGCACAGTTCAGTTTATCCAGTCCTCAAGGCTGCTCAAAGACCTTTACACTTTGCTCCCTGGCAGACATGTTCAATTGAACACCATCTTGACTTCTCTGGGAAGCATTCAGCCATGCTGCAATTAATGTAGACTATTCATAAAATTTGTTACAGTTGTTCATCTGCATCCCAAATTGAGACGGGACAAACATGTTTGTATGCACTTAACAGGGAAAATAAACCGGAAGTCATAATAAAAAAACAATATGACGTATACTGCAATATAAATGTGCATAAAAATCTGAAGAAATTTTTGTAAAAGACCCATATTGTAACTTCCTACTATTTATTTATTTCATGTTATGCAAACAAAGTGCTAGACAAGTTGGATTTTGTTAAATACTTGCAATTTGTGTACACAAATTCAGTCCCACATAAATACTGCTATCAACAGTAAGCATCCGGGCAATATTAGCCAACGAAAAACATGTGTTGATGTAACGCGGAGAACTGCCTTGGAAGTCACACTAAATTCTTGAAAGTTGTATGGTACTGTATCTACCGGCTAGATGTTGTGAGATTCAGGGGACATATCATGAAGATTGATGGATCATTTTCTGCTGACTAGTAGTAGTATGTTTTTATCTTCCTATTTTATGTTGCATCATCTAACTAGTTTATCCATTATAAATGTCACTCCCTTCACTGGCTTCAGGAAATGTATAGTTTATTTGGTGAAAGGTGCACATCAAACAGCAAAATACAACACGCAAGTCCCCAAAGATGGCATTGCATTTCGGTAGGCATTCCTTGTACGTCAGCGCTATTTTGATTGGCACTGAAATTCTGAATACTTAAACACCAACGCCACGGACCGGTTTAAGTTAACTTAACTGTTTAAGTCGAACAAAACGAGCCTTTTGTTTTTAGTATGAATGATAACTATTAGTCAATTGGATTGAAATATGTGACCTCGTAATTGTTATGGAGTGCACATTTTACTTTACATATTCCACACATATGCCAAATTGCCAATGCAAACGTCGGCCTGTGGTGTTGCTAAACTAGGCCAGGCACAGTTCCAACCGGGCAAACGGCAACGGAGACGCAATGCTCGAGTTGAAATCAACATCATCACTTCATAGCGACCAAAAAGATGCACGATCTAAATAAAATGCCCCATATTTCGTGAATCTTACGCTGCACTTCTGTGTGCTTCTATTCGCAGCAGTGTTTTTTCACGTCACTCTAATTTTGTTAAAAACAAAGGCGAAGTTTACTTCTCACTTGCAACTTTTGTCCCATCAACTGACGGCCATCACGAAACGGTACCCGAACGAAGTTGCATTTCACATATTCATCCGCCATATTTCGGAGTAAACGAAACATGTTGAGAAACACAATAATCGCATTAGTTTTATTCTCCTGTGCAAACATGTATGTGCTCAAAAACAACTCTTAAGAAAATATGCTTGCTATGTTTTTAGATGTTATCGATAACATTTAAGATACACAGAACTATTTTTATGCGCATGTATAACATTGTTGCGGCATGTTGCCAGAGGCTGACAATAAACACGAGAAATCGTACGGTGCAACCAAACAGAAATGAATAGGAGATATATTGTGATGATACAAGTGATGCAGATATAAAACATCGTCCTTATTAAATGCAACTGTGAATACTATATTTGAATTTATTGAAAACATTTTACACGTGACACAACACAATCTCCGCACTTGTGGGCGGCGCGCAAGACAAGTGCGCGTAGGCGTAGCTGTTCAGCTTCGGTTGCACAATATATCACGCAAACATGTTATTTGTCATACTGTCCAGTCCACAGGAATTTCTAAATGGTATAACAGCCACTAATCTACAATAAATGCGATCATACCAATCACATGCAGAGATTAACAATATGTGGGGAAATTTCACCGAAACGATTTCTGGCAGTTACGTCATGATGCTTCCGTTGTCCCGGGAGACGCATCAAATTTATAAACAAACTTTATTGTATACAAACATGTCAGTATTGTACATGCATTTATCTCCGTATTTATGTGAATAAACCAGTATGTGTTTATTAAAATTTAACGTGGCTACACTAACAATTAATATTAGAACAACAATATATAGGTTTATTAAAAACATGAAAATGAGTTGAGGCGTGAAGCTGCTTGCCAAGTGTCAAAAGATGGCTAACAATACAAATGATGAATTTTGGAAGGAGATCAAAACTATTAACAATAGTAAACTCCCCTTGCCAACTAATATAAATGGTAACAGTGGTGAAGAAGCTACTGTGAATATGTGGATTCAACACTTTCATGACTTGTTTAATTGTGTAAATAACAGCTGCCAAAACCCTAGCATTTGATGTTAGTTATGAGAGCAGCATTAAACTTTTATTTAAAGTGTTACCTGAAGAAGTCAAGGATGCTATAAAAAACCTTGACTGTAACAAGAGTTGTGGCCTTGATGGTGTGTATGCAGAACACCTAAAGTACTGCAGTGAACGCATACTGCCTTTACTGTCAATATCACAGGTCTGTTGGTGCATGGCGTACTGCCAAGTTCTATGATTTCTGTTATATTAGTGCCCATAATCAAGGATAAATCCGGCAAGATAAACAGTAAAGACAACTACAGGCCAATAGCACTGGCAAGTGTTAAGTCTAAAGTTTTTGAAATAATCTTGCTCAGCAGAATGGATTATTTTTTTAACAACCAGTGACAACCAGTTTGGTTTTAAAAAGAAGCATGGCACTGACATGTGCATTTATGTACTAAAAGAAGTTATTGCAAAATATCAAGCCTTAAATAGCTGTTTGTTTTCTTGATGCATCTAAGGCTTTTGACCATGTAAACAATACTGTACTTTTTTAAAAGCTAATTGACAGAGATGTTCCTGGTTACATTGTTAGAATTCTAGTGTTTTGGTGCGAACCAACAAATGTGTGTAAGATGGGGTAGTCATGTGTCTGACAGTATTTATATAAGTATTGGAGTTAGACAAGGAGGTATTTTATCCCCCTATTTGTTCATTTGTTCACTGTACTTAATTGTTGCAATGCAGGATGTTATGTAGGATATAATTGTGTGAATAATATTATGTCTGTGATCAATATGGATTATCTCATGACATAAGGTACAATGCCAAAAAGAGTATGGTCATGATAATTAGAAACAAGAGTTGTAAGAATGTTAAATTTCCAAGTTTTATGCTTGGTAACGACAAACTATGTGAGGTAGAATCTGTAAAATATTTGGATCATATCATTTCAAATAGAATGCTAGATGACAATGATATATCTAGACAATGTCGCCAGTTGTATGCACAAGGCAACATGATCATAAGACAATTTCAAATGTGTTCAAATGATGTAAAGAAGACATTGTTTACTACTTTTTGCTCACCTATGTATACTGCCCATCTATGGTGGAATTTTCATAACTATGCTATCAGGAAATTGTATGTCTCTTACAACAATATATTTTGAATGACATTAGGTTATGACAGATACTGCAGTGCTAGTGAAATGTTTGTTAACAATAATTTACCTAACTGTGCTGTTGTTATTTGAAATTTGACATATAGATTTATATGCCGACTGCAGTTATAAAAAAAACATTGATTCATAGCATTATTAATAGTGACGTGAAATACATGTCTAGAATATGGAAATACTGGTTCAATTCCCTGTATATACATTTTGTTGGCGGGTGATTTTTCATTCTGTACATTGTAACTATTGTTTATAACACAAATATAGAACCATGATAATGTACTTGTAGGTTCCATGGAGTCTGTGAATAAAGCAATTTTTATTATTTTATATATATTATAATAAATAGACAGTAATCACACATTGATGTTCCAGAGGATGCAAATTCTAATGATCGAGTCATGATATTCCCAGATAGCAAGACCATGTATAATTGACAGTCACATTGCATGTTGATGTTGGCCCAACGTTGGCTCAACTAGGGTACGTGGACGTTGGGTGAACATCGTTGGGCCAAAGTTGTGCAATAAACACAATTTTCAAGTGAACCGAGTGCAACGTAGTAACGTTAGTCTAACGTTGGTTCAATGACAGACCCAATACATGTAATTAGACATTTATATATTTGGGTATAGCAATGTATACTAACGTTGGGACAACATTGGTCAACCATCCTGACCCAACGTTGGGCCAGCGTTGAGCCAATGTTTGGTCACCCTTAGAGATGTTGGGCCAACATCGGGCCAACATTGGGTCAACCATTCTTGAAGATATTGTGCCTATGTTAACCAAATTCTCAATTTTCCCAAAAGGAACCAAGGATACATCAGACTGAAACATGGGGCAGTTATTTAAAAAAAGTTTGGTATTTAGAAGTATGTGCAATGCCACTGATTTTTTTCATGATATGTTTAGGGATTTAGCCATATTTTTAGGAATTTTTTTTGTGTTACACCAATCTCTTGTATTTATGTAACTGTGTCATGCCGTGAATAGTTGTATATTAATAAACATTTATCAACAACCAATACCTTGTCCTTGTAACGTACAGTGTCTCGATCAACATTAAACCAAATTTGTACCAGCACAAATACTAGCCGGAATAAACATATGGCCCAACATTGGGCCAACGTTAGCCCAATGTAAAGACCATGTACATAAAATAAGCTTATGTTGGGCCAAGATTGGGCCAAAATAGAAACCATGCACACATAATAAACTTATATTGGCCCAACACAAAAAAACTCCCATAATACACTTACATTGGTGTATTGTAATCCAAAGTTGGGCCAACACATTGGGCCAACGTTGAGCCAATGAGCAAAATTATGTTGGCCCAACGTATATGGCGACCAACTTTGGCACAACGTTAAATGCCAACGTTGGCCCAACGTGGGTCTTCTATCTAGGTTGTCAATTAAATTAATAATCAATAATTATTTTATCATATTTATACAATACCAGTATATCTACTAAATATAGGGAATGCAGATCAATACTAGATATTAATAGATTCAATCAATGGTCCTAAAATATAAACAATATTAACAAGTCTAAAATAGCATTCCATATAATATACAGCACCTGGTAATGGGGACAAAGTCTACAGGGGCGAGCTGTGTTTATTTATTGTCAGCGACTTACTTGTATTTTATGTGTTTCAATGATTCTACAGACTGCAAGACATAGTGAAGTATAATTTTAAAAGTATATTCCTGAAGACACAATAAGACAGCAAATTAACAAATACAATTACTACAAACTTCAATAAATCATATATAATCACTAAAGCTAGGATTTCATATCTATAAATGACATGTGGATGCATGCAGCCAAATGATGAATATGGTGCCCTTTGGAAATTAATAGAAGTACTAGTGTACATAAGAACATGTTTCGCAGTAAATTAAATTGCTCCAATTAACGATTGGAATCATATCTGCACAGGAATCAGATAGGAAATTCCCAGAAGTGACATCACTGGAGGCATTTCCCATTCTGCATGCTGTTTGTGTGTATATAGAGTCTGAGCTTAACAGTATATCACCAATGTATTACATTGTGATTGAGAGTGATTGAAATACTCATATTTGAAACAGTTTTATTTCCTATTTTATCTACCGGTGTGTATGTATGTATGTATGTACATATATGTGAAATTGCCAGAATTGTTTAAAACAAATGACACAGTATCACAGGTATTTTATTTTTAAAACAGATTACATTCCCTTGCATTTATGTTGTTCGTGTCAACATGACGATGTCGTGGTGTCAAGTTCATCCAAGTTACAAGCCATCTATCACATTAATAAAAATCACAGTCAGAATTCTACAAGGTGGCCCGTGTGATGAGACAATGACAGTCATGATGTTTAATCAGAACTAATACAAGGATGGAGACATCATGGTGGAACATGCCATGTCTAGCGTTGCTGATCTTGATCATTGGGAATATTCTACATCAAGCTTCATTGCTTGTTACCACAAGCTTCATTGACCGTGACAATTAGCTGACCACTTGCAACAGTTTAATCTTCTCTACCTGGCACGATATCAAATAACAAGTTGGAAGTACTATGCAAAACATGAGGACTACCTATTAAAGGGCAGAGCTTGTCTGCCTCACAATTTTATGTACACACACAATAAAAATAATACATCTGAGGATCCAAGGTCTAAGTAGACAACAGAGATCTATAATCAGGTTGATGCAATAATATACACATTCCATATTTTTCACCCACAACTGCTACATTCATAATTAGGTACACCTACTGTCATTAATAATACATATTTATTGGTTAATGACTTACAAGTAATATAGTGCTATCACTACTATTTATCACATTCTGACTAATCCAATAGTGCCTTCGTCAAACACCTGACAAAGTGTGCTTGAGGAAATATTTACATAACAGAAAAAAATAAAAATAAGTACAATCCACTAGGTGATGTAAAAGGTTGCCACATGGCAGAAATGTTTTATGAACAAAACCAGGCAGACGTTTTGTCAGTGACTATTTGTATGAGTTGTGGTATCAGACCCTCCACTCAATTCTGGCAGTGTACAAGTCACAAGGAATCACCAACATCGATAGCCAACTCTGATTACACACTGGAGCTGGCTTTCTTCATGTTTCCAAAATTCAACATGCTAATAATGTTCAAAATCATTCTGAAACAAATCTGAGCCGCAAAAATCAGATTCCTTTCATCATGTAGCTAAAACCGTTAGTTGAAAACCCAGAATTTTGACCGTTTAGTACACTTTGTTCTGAAGTAAGGTTAAGTCACCATTTCAGGTACAATTCTTTATATTTTACAAATTACACATTTCTGACCACATTAGCATATCTGCATGTCTGAATATCTTGGATTAAAAAGCCACATCCTTGTCAAGTAAAATCGTCATTGTCACTCTGTTTGTGAAACATTTTCAAACACAAGTATATAATTCCTTAGTCGTGTCGTTCTAATCATTATTCAGACTGCACACTGTGCATTTGTATTCTGACTTGCTTTTGGTAAAACTACCCTATGACACTTTTCACCGTACTCCATAACCACTTTCACCTATAACAATATCCTGGAGCCTCTGCTAAATCACCGAGTCAGAATTTAATGACATGTACCAAATCTTGGTGAACTTTCCATGCTACTACATTACATGCAGCCAGTACAGATGGTTACATATTTGACAAAGTGACATGGCGTTCTACAATACCCATTACCATGGCACACAACAAAGGCATTTACACAGTAGAAGATATCACCCCTCTCAAAGTATGGACGGTTTGAACAACACTATACAGCAGTTATCAGTTATATAAACGCAACACAATTGTATGAACACAACAGTTTAAACAGGAGCATATTGTCCACAAAACCAAACCTGGTTCTTCGTGTGTTAGCGCCACCAATACACAAACATCTGTTAGCATTTGTTTTTGTATTGTACAAACCAAAATAAAAAGATGTATGCACGCCACACGTTATCACAAACTTATGTACACTATTGAATTGACCCATTTAAATAACTGCTATTTTGAATGGTCAATGCAAGTGGTCATGTTATTCTGTAACATTTCGTTTGGGCTGCAGTGAACCATGAGGGAACACCGACTTCTCTACCGGCCACCACCGTGCCTGTTTACATGCAGAAGGTGTGAACCATCCTGTGTCTGTTGCATGGAATAACCTCCTAGACACTGCATCACGCAGACAACAGCAGAACTCTTCCGTCGGCTCACAATTGCACATTGTGTTCGGTCGCACCAGTGAAGTTACCACTTCCTTGATTGCAATGAGGCGAGGGCGTTTGCATTGATTGTACTGTAGGTCTGTGTGTAGTTGCCTAGGACGGCTTTCACCGCACCAGTCGCAGAAATGTTGCGTGTGTTCTCAAACTGCTTCTTGCCAAACACTGGCCGTGGTCGCTCCGACTTCCCCGATGGTGGTCGCTGATGTGGAATCTGGCAACATTAAGTGTGATCTATTACTGACAATTGGGGTCCAATGGTAAATGCAACATTAACATGACTGTCTTAAGTATCCATGTTAACATAGTCAAATAAAAAATGTGATACTATGCAGGACCCTTGTTGCATGCCCAAACTGATCAGTTTATTAGGACTGATGATTTCTACAAAGATGACTTCAACAAAGCAAGAAAACATTTAGAATTGTAGCTTCCCAACAACAGTCTGCATTAACATTTGTGTAGTCCTTGTCACCATTTTGATTGTCCGTTTAATCTCTGAACATGCAGTTCCTACAAAATAGCATACCATTTTGAAATCCAAGATATTCATTTAATTAAGAAGGGTTTCTTTATTTTATCTTAATCTTCATTGGCGTTGGACCAGTTGTATGTTGTGTTTGCCCCAGTGTTAACACATGGTGGTCACCAGGGAAATAGAATACAGTGAGTGATTATTATAGCTTCACAGTCTGGAAGCAACATCAGTGAAATATGGTTTGCCATTTGTTAATTTCAGTCCACTCTGTGATTACAGCCGGGTGCAGTGAAATGCACGTGCAACACATTAGACTTATGCCAGTTGTAGGTAGAAGGACTACTTTGGCTGGAAATCTGTGCATGCGATATCTACAGGAAGGATGGTGTAACTAATGCACAAAAGCATTAACAAATCAAGCCACCAAAGTATCTATCAATGCTAAGAATTAACCAAGTTTATGGGTGTGTTAGTGATCAGACAAATTCAGAACTGGTAAATATAATTAATATTAACCAATTTAGCCAGTTTAGTATGTTTCACATAATAATAACAAATATGTTATCTATGGTGAGTAGAAACAGTTTGTAACTATGTACAAATAGTAATCAAATACCCTGCGCTTATTTATTTGAAATGGACGAAAACAGCTTATAGCCAGCATTTCAGCAGTGAAAGTGCAGACTGGTTAATTCAAACACAACAAGAACCTTCAACCTAGTGCTCATGGCGGCAGATGAAGCTTTACCAATGGCAATGACCTGGTGTGGCACTGGCACAGAGGCCTGTCTATGCATAGCAGAGATGGTTATTTACAAGTGGCTGGAAGAGAAGTGACCAGACATCTCTTCAGGTGCACTGCATGCTGGGAAGAGCGTACCACGCAGGTAACCTGGTGTCAATAACACACACCATCCATACGACCGACGGAAGCCATAAGGAGTTTCCCGAAAAAGCCAATAGAGACTAATATTATTATTAGCAACCGGCAAACATAGACAGGCGCTGCAGATGGTCAGAGAGGGATAGGTTATTAGTAGGAGTGACGGCACCGAATGATGTGGAGCGTTAGTTGAGACACAACTATGGTAGCCGGATTTTCGGTCCCACGAAAAGGGGGTGTCAGCCAGGGAACGACTACAGTGTGATACTTGCCATTGGGAGCCATCGTCGGGGGAATAGGATGGGTGAACAGGCCACCTGCATAGTGCGTAAAGACATCACAGATTAGCATCTATGACTGCGCGGTGAGCAGCAGAGACGAGCCGTCAGCATGTGGGCGGCACTCGAGTCTCGAGTGCAGCAACATGCAGAAGGTGAGAGGGTACCAAAGGCATGTGCAACTGCGTCTTCCATGTACTTGTTTAACCAGAGATGTGTGAAGTATAACTGCCTGGTTTATATTAGTAAAGCACAGAATACGACGTGAGATACTATAGAAATAATTGCTACAACTATAACAGAAGTAAGGGTAATTAAACTATTTCTCTCAATTTCTCAAAGAAGAGCAAACATAATATTTCGTCAATGCAGCCACAAACTGCTAATTGTAAAATGAATAGAAATGTCCGGAGTACTTCAAGTACTTCTCATGTAAGTTTCTTCACCACTGACACAATACCTACTGATTAGAACATTTAAACATTCTCTTTCAAACCAGTAATTATTTTGTCTAGCATTAATGATGCTATTAAAGGAGTGTCTATCACACTGACCAGAGCCAGACATAATATGTACTCTCAAAACCAGTTTTGTAACCTGACAAGGATGGCATTATGCCCATTTAAAATTTGTTTAATGCCAAAATATGTTTTTTTACTTGCTGAACACTTTCCCTGCTAATGTATCATAGACTAAATAGTGCATGTGTCTGGAAATACTGCACAAACTTGTAAATGCATGGACAGCCAACGTAGATGTGTTGGGAAGAACTGGAATCTATATAATATAATACACACACTAACACATATGTATATATTTATACCTGGTATATATACACTACCACAAAAACAGACCAAAAGTGCATGTAGTGCTTTGACATGCACCCATTCCATGACACAACCATTCTATTTCAAAATATACAGGCTTCAAAAAGATAAAGATTTGTAGATAATTACAAATATTATTTCTGTTTTGGCTAAACTTGGTACACTAAACAATGATATTTAAATGTATTAGCTATGCAACTACATATCAAAATAAGCTGCATATGCAGAATGTATGGTTCTTATTATATATACCAGTTTATATTTTTAACCTTAACAATTTCCCACATCAAGTCCCAAATCTTACGTGATTCAGCATTTTGTCAGTAATATTTGTTGCCACTGTATTATTTTTTTAACATAAGATAAACGCCAACATTCAAGGCAATTAACTACGAAATCAGACACACATTTGTGTTCTCAGCTAATTCTTGGTTGTGTATTTTTTAAGTCCAAAGCTTATGCTACAATTCAGATAAGTGGAACGTTAATTTAAAACATTTATTTAGATTTCTCCATAATTCTTTTAGACTAATCATTATGTTGTTTAACTCTGGTATGCTACCCAGTGGGACGATGCATTTAATACTTCTCCCATGACACATCATCTCAGCTTCTAGATGTATTGTACTCTCGAAATCAGTGTTTAAATCAAGTTAATTGTTATTGTCACTATGGATAATAAAACTTAGTTTGCTGTGTCAATGTTGAAGATGTTCTTGATTTCACATGTGATAAAGTGCTATCTGTGCACATTTGCATGCAGACAGGCAACACACAACATTGAATAAATGTCCTATTAAAGAGGTATGTTAGTAACTTGTAATTCTTTAGGTCTTAGATGGTCATAATCCACATTTATAATGGGCAACATGACTAACATTAATTTAGTTTGCAACCTTAATTTTAATAAAAGTTTATCGAGAATTGTCCATTTGTGTCTCCCAAGAAACAAATTTGCAAGAACGCGGAAATGTTTTACGAACATCTACTGGATTATTACCGACATACCTCCTTAATAACTACATAAAGTTCTCGAAGCAAATTCTGCGGAATGTTCTTACATATTCTCACATGACAAACAAGGCATGAGCAGGACAGTGTGAAATGAAGTACCAGACAGCTGTGCTCTTACCACTTTGGTGGTGTGCATCCCGAGTGGTGAGTCGTCGCGTGTAATCACCGGGTTGGCCATCTGCCGGGAGAAGCCACTGGCCGAGTGTGTTCGCATGTGTCCCGCAGACCCCGTACGTGACGCCACAGGAGCAGAGTTCTGTCGCCACATACTACTCCGACCATGTCCCGCCTGCAAACACACGATCAACAGTATTCTTAGTAATATATAATTATGTCGGTTTCGTTCTTACGATAAGTGAATTGATAGCTTATGGAAGTTCTTCGTTTCTTGTATTTGCTATAATAAAATATACTGATATTTTTTTAAATAATATACCGGTACACTAAATGGTACACACATATATTTTTTTATAAATCAATACCTATTCACAACTAGATATATATCATGTGTCTACAGCCATATCATTGCACCAATCCACTGTTCGTACATTTCAAGTATAATGCAGAAGCAAACTGTAGTTAAAAATTCCCAATTTCATTTTTACAGTTATTGATTAGTGGTTAACATCAATCACAACAAATATAAAACTATTCCTGCGGCATCTTCAATAAATGAATTCAACAGACAGAGGATGTGGCAGAATAACCAAGATACAAAAGAAAATACTTGAAAGGCACAGGCTGTAAACATACAACATAAAGAAAGAATGTTTAAGTAGGGGGCATCAGCAGAAGCATGGAAGTGTGTATGTCTATATAAGATTTGAACTTGAAGTAGCACAGCACAACCACTCCTACTGACAGCACTCAACTCTAGTTCATGATGTATTGAGTTTCTCAAACTGGCTTTTCACAAACTACATCCCATAATAACTTGTATCGGATAAAGCAGGTTACAGGCATTTATGCAATTTCTACCATTTTATTTTTGAACTAGTCCATTCTTTCAGGAAGACATTTTCTGTGCACACCACAGTAACGTGTCCTGCAATATATGTATAAACGTTTGTATCTAGTGGCTGTGTATGGCTTGTTAGACCACCCCCCATATATAGCACAGTTCTCAAGACACAACAACTAAACACCTCTAGATGAGTAAGCGAGGTAAGAGTACAGTCTGCTAGAGACAAGAGGAGTCAAAGGAGAAGCAGACGACAGCAGTGGTTGACAAGAGAACACATCTCCACTGTCAAGCCATATACAGATGACAACAAACCTGGTTAGTGGCGGTGCCTTCCTGGCCAGTAGCACCGGCAGACTACAAGTTGTAAAACAACATACAACATAATGCCTACGGATTGAAACAACTCGAAATCTGACCTAAAAGATGTATGTTTTTCTGCAATGGATTTTTTTCACAGCAACATTTCAGTAAATTTCAGTGGTTTTACTGAAACTAACTACAGTAACCGAGACAAAGGTGAGTAGTCTCCCCATCTCGATGCCCAGTATTCTTCACATATTAACATAAAATGTAAACAACTTTGCAAAGTTTAAAAGTGCAAATTGATTGCAATATTTGCGGAAAAGTTAGAAGTCTTACTTTTTAAGAGTTATCAGCCCAAACAAAAATGTGTCTGTCTTAGGCTTCTGGAATGGTAGTAATTTCATAATCTATGAGAATCTTGTGAAGAACCACTCAGCCTTTTTGGGCCCACACCAGCGATAGAACCAAGTTGTTAGTTAGTCTTACGAAGGTGACTGAAAGTTGCCAAAATGTCCCTATGAAAAACAGTTAAACTGACTTGTAAATTGAGAACAATATCTACAGTATTACAGTCACCAATCTGATGAACCTCTTCAGAAAGTTTTCCAACCTGGTGAGGTTTTAGAATGCATGTACAGGTGCAATGCACACAAGATTCACAGCTACGCGCAGCCAGAGAGGGTGATATTGAACAGTTTAACTTAAACGTTATTGCGTTAGGACCAGAAGAGATTAAATCAAAAGAACAACCTCAGTGGACAGTAATGTTTTCAAAGGTGCATCAGTTTCACACCTTTGATTATTGTTAATAACAAACATTTAACACGAATCAACGTTTTGAAACTGGGTTAATTGCAGACATTCGCACTTGACCAACCCTCATCCAACATCAGAATACGTCATTGATTTTATGACTCTCCAATCAATTTTATTCAATTGGGCCAAATAAATTATGAATAATTGAAAATGGATCCTCGATAATGACGTAGGATGGCTTCAGTGTTAGCAGTTGGTGTACTTGTGTGGCTTGCAAGATTATTTACTGACACAGCTTTTCGTATGAGTGATGAGGAAGCAAGGTCATGGTATTGACAGATGTATATACTCACCGCCGCATTGTCTCCATTCTTTTGTCTCACTATCACATGTGCGCGTGGTTTGCCCTGGAACTGTGGGGGTGCTGTAGGACCGTAAGGGGGTGGGGGTTGGTGGGTCGTCCGACCAAATGCAACACCCACTGAAAAACCAGTTACAACATAATAAGCAACGCATGTAAGTATTTATCAGTATACAACATGTGACAATCCAACAATGAAATTTTTCATATCTAAAATCAAGTTTTTAAAACTTCACACAATAAGATTGAGAACAGCTTTAGACAAATCAGAATTGAGACATTACAACCAATGTGAAGAAAAAAGGCAAATTAAGAAATTAAAGAAATTCCATAAAAAATAACAATGAAATTTCATTGAAAATCCTCTTAGAGCCATTTATTTAATTCGGCGATCAAAATGAATAAGAAATATATTTATTAGTAATACTCAGACCTCTCGAAAGTTTTCTTCAATTTTAGCAATAAATAAAAAACTACTGACCCTATTTAAACAAATGAGGTATAATTTTAGAGCTCATGATCTATGGAATCTAAAACTCCATTTCACAATTTTGCGACTTAATGCCCACTTTCCTGTGGCAAGTCACATACAAAACAAGAGTGAACTGCACAAACCTCTGTGTGCGGATGAGACTGCCCTGTTCTCCCACTGGGACTGAAGGCGTCCCCCCACCGGGGACGTCTGCTTGGCGCTGTCAGAGTGGGGTGAGCAGGAGGGGGACTTGGAAGCAGGGGAGGTCTTCTCCATGGGCACCGGCTCACTTGGAGGAACCTGCTCCTTATGGCCGTTCTTCGGTGACGCATGCTCCCGCTGTGGTGGCTCCTCTGGTGGCTGCTGTTCGTCTTTCCGCTTCCTTCGCCGTTCCAGCTTCTTCTGCGTGATCATCTTAACAGGGAGACAGATTTTTTTATTCTTAGAGATTTACACAAATGGTTCGTATATGTTTATAATGCTGCTAACCGAGTTACCTGGTGTTGTACTTGAAAATCAGGCATGGCACACGTTTCAAAAAGTCACTAGTTTTCACTACAAAGAGAAAATTAAATTGTATTTTTTATATTTAATCTGAAATATCAACAGAACTTCACTGAATATACTATGAAACACTACTGAATTCTCAATGGTGCATCACTCCATCTGAAGGACACACTTGGTGTATGCAAGAGGAGGTTACTGACACAATCTAGGTTGTTTGTCTTCCGACATTGTAGCCATGGCGGGAGACGTACCTCATATAACTTGTTCCTGTATTCCTCCACCGTCAACTGGATGTCATCACTGAGAGGCGGGATGACGTCGTGTCCTATCACAATCTCCTCACTCGGGTTGTGAAACCTGTCACAGAACATGACCAACATCAGATAGAGGTATGACGGGTAGACATTATTCACAAACAGCAAGGACTACTATGCACATTCACGGAAACACTACTATTGTTGCAAGTTACAAAAATCACTGAAGCAATCAGAGTGAGGTACAAGTTCACAAGAGTGAGGTACAAGTTCATAAGAGTGAGGTACAAGTTAATAAGAGTGAGGTACAAGTTAATAAGAGTGAGGTACAAGTTAATAAGAGTGAAGTACAAGTTAATAAGAGTGAGGTACAAGTTAATAAGAGTGAGGTACAAGTTAATAAGAGTGAAGTACAAGTTCATAAGAGTGAGGTACAAGTTAATAAGAGTGAGGTACAAGTTAATAAGAGTGAGGTACAAGTTAATAAGAGTGAAGTACAAGTTAATAAGAGTGAGGTAGAAGTTAATAAGAGTGAGGTAGAAGTTAATAAGAGTGAAGTACACGTTAATAAGAGTGAGGTACAAGTAAATAAGAGTGAGGTACAAGTTAATAAGAGTGAGGTACAAGTTAATAAGAGTGAGGTACAAGTTAATAAGAGTGAATTGCAAGTTAATAAGAGTGAGGTACAAGTTAGTAAGAGTGAGGTACAAGTTAATAAGAGTGAGGTACAATTTAATAAGAGTGAGGTACAAGTTAATAAGAGTGAGGTACAAGTTAATAAGAGTGAGGTACAAGTTAATAAGAGTGAGGTACAAGTTAATAAGAGTGAATTGCAAGTTAATAAGAGTGAAGTACAAGTTAATAAAAGTGAAGTACAAGTTAATAAGAGTGAAGTACAGTAGAAGCTCACGTTACGATCACCTCAGTAATACAGCTACCTCACTATTCAGGTCACTTGTGCCCAGTCCCAAGGGTGACCTTAATAGTGAGGTTCCCCTGTACAAGTTATATGTTATTAGTGTGTAATTCTGTATGTGTCTCTCTTCTGATTACTGCGTTTGGTTTAAATCATTCAAGAGATGAGCGTGATATCCCAAAAGTTGCATGTCTAACTATTGCAGTTTATATGTTATGCTTGAGTAATTAAATATAACATTTTAATAATCTAAAACACTGGTTGGTGCAACAAACCTCTTAACATAGGGATGTCTAAGTGCCTGGTCGGTTGTGAGACGTTTGTCAGGGTTGAAGTGTAGCAGCTTCTTCAACAAGTCAATGGCGTCTGGTGGGACATCCACCAGCATTTTATCAAATGACTTCTTCGGCCTGAAGAAACATTAAAAATACATCACTGTAGTACCATTACACGATGGACCAATGGCACATTAATTATTGGATTGAACATGTAACAAAGTCTTGTGTCGTGTTACCTCTCCTTTCCGACTTCTTTACAACCATCAGCATGTAGTAGAGACTAATAAAACATGCTGTACAGCATCTTATGGAACAAACCTTTTTTCATATCAACATTTTCTGCATAACTCCATCACACACACCAGGGAATACTGCTGATTACACCAGTCTCAATACCCCCTGGCAGATTGCCTTGGAAAATGATGAATTTAAGCTGAGCCTATCATCTTGTTGTATTCCAAGATTCTGTTGTTTTTGTTTCGACCAATAGTGGCTGATATTACACGTATTGTTCTGGAAGTAGAATTAATGATTTGAATACAAATTACAGCTCAGCCGCTCGTGAAAATTGTCAAATAATAACGGGATTTCCAGTAAACTGCCCTTTGATCTGGGGCATGAGTGTGTTCCCCCACAGTTTCAATGGTACAGCATGACTGATAATTCTAGGTTCAAGTAAAAGGTAAAGGTAAGTTCTTATATAGCGAGGTATCCAGTCCTCAGGACTGCTCAAAGCGCTTTACACTTTACTCACTGGCAGATCTGTTCATCTCGACTTCCCTAGGAAGCATTCAGCCACTACAATTAATTTAGCGAACTTCTGCACATTGCGTATGATATATGCCAGAGGTAACTGCAGTCATATAACACTCATGGTTTGCGAGGGTGATTTGTAAGTTTCTTTTAATTTATTCATCAGAATTACCTAAATTCCACCATTCTTCATTAAAATATTATCAAAACATGAAAGTATGTGCTGTGTGTGGTTCATGCAATTCTGCAATGCATGTAACAATCAAAAAGTACATTTTTACATATAAATTTTGGATTTACATATTATACAAATATTGATGTTTACAACATCAAACTGTATAACTACATAAATGTATCACAATGGTACTTACTTTTTACATGCTTTTTCTAATACTGTATCACCGTAAGCTGACTGGATACTACGAATATCTGAAAAGTGCCAAAGCCACAGACATTAAACCACACAGCACAACATCTGTTGATTGACATTCATCACACAATAAATCATATTCTCAGACAAAGTTCATGTTGATTCGAAGTTTCAAAACGTACATGTTACATACAGGCATACAAGTTATAGCTAAATCTCGGCAGACTTGTTCATGTAATCTTCAAGTAAACTTCATGGAAAACATTCAAGCACGGTGCATGGCAGCAATTCATCTCTAAGATTACATCATTATTTATTCTAAAACATCTGAAAGAACTGAAGCAATCGACACTCAACTAAACAACCTTTAAATTAAATTTGAACCAAGCTCTTATTTATTTGAAATTGCATTCCCATCCCCAACCTTCGGCAGTCCCTTGCTCTAATGACGACTCTTGCTTGTCCCTGTTAACAATTTTGCCCAAAGATTCTTGTATGTTACGCCTCTGAGCTCAGATTCCTGGAGATTTAGGCGCTATAGAAGTTTGTCATTATTATTATTATTATTTAGGGTTGTTATCGGGGTATTTAATCACTGGGCCAAGAGAACCACAGCACAGTCCATCCACATGTAAGTGAATATGTTGTGCTAACTGACTGTACACACAAAGATTACCTTCAGCAGTGGGCATGTCGATGGTTGCCATGATTCGCTCGATTTGGTTGAGAGTTGAAGAGCCAGGAAACAGTGGCTTTCCTAGCAACATCTCCCCCAGTATACAGCCCATGCTCCACATATCCACACCCTTTGTGTACCTACAACCAACCACGGTGTAAACATCCCAGATTACAATAATCAGCCTAATTAGTGGATTTTTACAGTTGGTAATAACACGGTATACTTGTAATGATGACAAACTCAGAAGATCAACCACTGATATGTAAAAAGACACACTTGCGAATTGCCCATTGAATTATATGAAATGGTAGCATAAATAATTAGGCTGTTGGCTGCATACGATTAATTGTGTTACTCTGCCAGTCATCATCACACGTCTGGTTATAAAATTATAATTGCATCTGAGTAATGGACAGAGTATACTGAATGTGTGCGTAATAATAAAGATAAGTTCTCATACAGCGCGGCATTCAGTCTCAAAGCAATTTACACTTTACTCCCAGGCAGACCAGTTCAACTGAACACCATCTCAACTTCTTTAAGAAGCATTCAGCCATGCTGCAGTTACTGCGAGATGACAATTTGTATACATATATCCACCACTGTCTATAGCCAGGTACTCATTCATACAGCTGAATGAACTGGAGCAATGTGGAGTGGACAACTTGCCCAAGGTTCAAAAAGGCAGCAAGAATGGAATCTCTCAAACGCCGTAATCACTACTCCACCACGCCCTACTGAATAATGAATAGACACACAGACCATGATCACACGCAGATCACAATGGTGTCTGTAGCAATAATACATAATTACACTATACTGACTTGACCTTTAACCCTGATTCAGTTCTCTAATTTACCCAGCAAAATTCCTTAAAAAATTTCTCAATTTTCTTTCATTTCACAAAACTACTTTTTTTATCAGCATTGACTAGATCAATAAATTCGTTTAAAAACCGCATTGATAAATTCTGGTCAACCCAACAGATACTATACAACTATGAAGCCCCATTAACATTAAATACTGGAACCGGAAACCAGAAATTTTAATATTAGATCCCGAAGACGAAGAAGATCTGATCACTGAGTATTGAGTGGATCCTGCGATCAGAACAGTCCTAAGCTATCTTAAGGTAAGGTATTACCATATTTTGTTATGTTGCTCTGGCATACCCACTGATAACAACAGTGCATGACCTGTATTTGTGTTTATTAATTATTAATAAAGTAATTTAGTCACCGGTGTGACGCGAGTAGAATCTCAGGTGCTCGATACCATCTGGTCGCAACGTATTCTGTCAGATTCGGGTCTCCTTGTTCATCCATTGTGATCTGTGTAAGCGAACGCGCCAGTCCAAAGTCACACACCTTCACGAAGCATTCTCCGTCTAACAGGATGTTCGATGGCTGAAGGGCAACAAATGTTCAATTTTAAACAATATTAAACAAGTCTGTTCCATTTTTAGACTGCCAGTGCTATATAAATAAAAAAAAATTTAAAGGAATATTGTCATTGTCTTGTAAACAGCAGCTAAGATAAAAGTGGCTACCCCCACCATAATTTGGATTTTTAATGAAGGTCTCTAGTGCAATTTTTTTTTTTTTATTACAATTTGAATTGATCTCCTTCTGTAACCAGGATACTTGACACATCTGAGATTGGAGAGTAACACAAATGTATTAATTACAATTAATTTTAAAATCTCTGTGAATGGAAATAGTTGCTTGGTTTTAATTTAAATTAATTATATAATTAGACGCAATTAGTACTGTTACACAATCAATTTAACAATTAGACCCAATTTGCTACGTGAATGGAAAAGGTACCTTTGTGGACAGATTGTTTTGTTTCCCTGGTAACAACTATGTAGCCATAGGGGATCACGTTTCCCCGGCTGCTGAGGCCTGATTGCGGGGACCTACTTTGTGATCTCTGTGGATGACGTTGCCAGAGTGCATGTACTTGGTTGCTTTCAGCAGCTGGTACATGATGTATCGCTTGTGTACGTCTTTCAGAATGTTTCCTCGCTTTATCACATTGTGCAGATCCGTATCTGAAGTGAGGAACACAAGTAACATTCACTTGGCTTCCTAACAAATATTTGTAAGTCAATATGTTATATGAATGCATTATCATCTGCTTCTTTTGCTGACAAAAATCTACATAATGTTCAAACACTGGCATTGCATCAGAGAATGGATTATACAAGTATAACGCTATATGACACAGCAATATTACAAGATTTGAAGATGATAACAGAAAGATACACAAAATTTCACCTCTCATGGTAACAAATTTATAAACATAAAATTATAAAAATAACAACTGCTCACTTAGTATTCTGAAACTGTTATTTTGTCATTCACATTTCTAGATCACACTATAAATATATTTATCAAGAGTACTTGCAGACAAAACAACTGGTGCTTACCCATGAACTCAAACACAAGGTATATGTCCTTGTCATTCTCTGCTCTCATCACATTGTGTAGTTTCACTATGTTGGGGTGGTCACCAAATTCTTGCAGGAACATTATTTCTCGAAATGTTCTCTGAAAAGGAAGAAAAAAGTCCAGTTGTTTTTGCCCATAAACATTGACATATAACAGACGCATCAATTCCCTGAAAGAACCCTGATATGTTGGACACAGTTAGACTGCTAGCACATGTGGAGAATATAGTGGTCAATTCGTATCCCAACAGATTGCAGGAATTGTCTCTTATTTGATATTAATTTAATCATGCACTGCACAGCCCAGAACAATGGTCCCAATTTGATTTGGCCACTTTGATTAATAATTCATTATGATGACAATGCCCAACTTCAACCAGTTTGCTGGCTATTGATCTACATTTAATTATGAAAGACAAATGTGAAGTCCTAGATTCAAACTTCTTGAAACTGGGCAGGTAGCCTGGTACTTGTGGTTACATACACATACATGCATGGGAATAAATACAATTCTATTAACTTGAAGAAGTATATCTTTCATCATATTAAGTAATGTGTTAGTGTGAGCATGCATATGGGATTATGGATGTTTGAGGGTGAGCAATTGATATTTATATGAAAGTGAGTTAACTAATGTTCACATGCAGCTCTATAAAGAGTAATGACTTAAACATGATCACAGAACCAGAACCATATCCATGCCCAAGAACCATATCCAACCAGGAGTTGCTTGCCCAATGCGCAAGAGGACATGCCCACCATCATTCAAAGACGACACTGGAGGTGGGTTGGACATGTCCTTTGCGTGGATGCAGACGCCATTACAAAAACAGCTCTCTGGTGGATGCCAGAAGGGAAGCGGAAATGTAGGCCTAGACTTAGAGTAGACAATACGGAGGAGAACAGCGGAGCAGAGCTGAGGGAAATGAACCACAACTGGGGCACCATACAGCGAATGGCCAGAGACAGACAGACAGAGGTGGAGGAACTTTGCCAGTGCTCTAGACACCAGAGGCCGGAACTGGTAGTAACTAAGTACAGAATCAGATGGCTAAGGACTGAGTGAGTTTCTATACACACATAATTCGCTAGACAGAATGAAGTAGAGTACATCTGATGTCCATAAATTAGCTACATATTACAATAGGTGACATTATTATTTACAATGTTTACAATGTAGGTATTAAATCTTCCCACTGAGACTCACGTATCGAGTGTTAAGTGCTTAATGTCACCTAGAGGCACAGACAGACATTCTATAGCAAGTTAATAATAATGAGCAAATGACTCCAGTCTTTCAATACAAATGGCCTTCCATTATTTGGCTCACATTGCTAGCAATTATTGCACTCTGTTAATCTGGGCCTTTGAGTACCTTTGAGTTTGAGTATACCGGTTTCAGCTATGTGGACTTTTGCACTGTTAACAAAGACTTCATAGGACAATCATCAAGACATTTACTTACCTGGTGGTTTGTTGCATTTAACTGGGCAGTGTAGAGGATATACCTTTATCAGAACCGTTGTGTTTGAGCTAGCATACATGTATATATACGCAACCCTGCAGCTATGTGTGATGAATGCTGTACATAGTGTTTACCGACATTTACTAGAGCCACAGATAAGCATGAACAGAGAGACGAGATTGAGAATGTACCAGGTAGCCAAGGATGCATTGTGAACCAATTCCAACTGTAACACCAGGTCGACTAACGCAAACCTCACGATGATCAGTTACTGAGTCTAACTCCCTGGCGCTAGTGCAGATAGAAATATGCTGGAATACTGCCAGGACAGAGTCTGAATGCACAAGGGATAGTCCAACAATCACTGGTTGCAGTGTGGCTTACAAGAAAGCACACGGACTAGGAACAGAAGGAATCTAGTAATCACTTGTGGGTCAGCCAAATGAGAATCGTGTATACAAGGTGCCAGTGAACAGTGATTCACAAGTACAAGATGTACCCGGCTAATACCACACAAAGCACACAGCCTACATAACAGGTCAGAGTCGGTCCTGGTCAAGCTAAATAGAACAGACCATTCTTGAATTTCAGAAATATACACATACCACATATTTTTATTTTATATTTATGCTGACCAGAGTGGGAGTGCAGTTTCCCATGAAAATCAATGTCTGATTGAAAACAATTTTGTGTAAACGATCTTACCTCTGAATACAAACAATTAAAACGAAACATTATTAAAATGAACAAATAACAGTTGGTTTATACATATATAAACTTACTTGTGCATCAGTCTGGTTTCTGAAGGCATCAAATATTTTCTTCAATGCCATCACCTCCCCAGTTTTCTTGTCAATCGCCTTCCATACTATCCCATATGCCTGAAGGTAGGTATACAAAAGTGTTATTCATATAGATCATATTTCATGACAGTATATATATATATATATATATATATATATATATATATGAACACTGTCAAATCATATCAGTCAACATATTACAATAAGTCCAAAACTATTTCACAAAATAAATCCATTATTTTGCAATTCTGGTTATCAATGATTGATATCATTAACTTAACAGTAAACACCAAACCATTCTTGAACAAAATATAATATAAATTACACACATCTCTGTTCTTATCTCATGATTGATTCAGATTTATAGGGAGGCAGTCTGTTCCTCTACCCGGAATTAGTCAGCGTAATAATTATAACAGGCCTGCTGTGAACATTGGAAAATAGGAAATTGTTGAACATCAAAGGGTATTGCTGTTAACTCAGCCCACCTCGGCAGTATTGCTAATAATAAAGCTTGCTTTGAAACTGGATGTTTTGTTGTTTACCATTTGAACAAGCTGCAGGGTCGAAACTTTCAAATGGTGAACGTTGTTACAGGCTTACTAAACAACAAACTGACAGACAGTATACCTTCAACATATTTTATATCTAGTCATAAGACCATTGTATTAATTAATAAAACAAAAACAGGAACATACTGCCTCTGTTCAACTGCTAATAATCAGGATGTTTGGACGACACTGGACAAAACACATGTAAAATAGCCCGGTGCACTCAGTGTACTGTATGTATGAACCTAAAAAAACTGGATGAGCAACTATAATGTCAAACTGGTTGAGTCATTGACATGCAAAAGGTACTGCTCAAAAGACAATAAATGTTCTCATTTTAAAATAACTGGGAAAGTACTACCATCCATGTTTGTATACATGCCATTCATGTTATAATGATTACTGTATGATATATCAATGTTAATACATTTAAAATATTAGTTGGCCACCTAGTTGACAAAACAATCCTCATGCACTAGTTTCTGCCTCCCGACTTCTCACTTTGTCGAAACATAGAAACTAAGCTACGCCAGTTAACCAATCATCTTGTTGCCATTCAAGATACTCGAATTTTGGTTTGTGCCAACCGTGGCTGATGTTACACATAATGTTCGGGATGTAGAATTAATTAAATGGACGTGTACAACTGTGAAATAGTCTGACTAGTAATTATTACTATTAATTAGGATTTCCTGGAGTTGCCCTTTGATACTGGACGGGGTCACGGGCATTTACTCAGAACTGCGACTGGTGACAACATGCACGCACGCACACATGCACACACGCTAGGATGAAATACAACTGATTCAGTGAACTAGAACATTGTGTATGATATCTGTCAGTGGTAGTAAAGTCAATTACTACCCCTGGCTTCCGAGGACAGAAGTATCTGGTAGTGCTCATGCCACTGGCTCTAACTGTTATACTTAATAAGTTAAAAAAGAAACCATCAAGGTTTTCTGTCATGGGATGTGAAATAGCAAAATATTGTGTGGAATACTCAATCACTCAATGTGTTTATTTTTCCAACACATAATAGTACAGTTTATAGTAATTAAAGTAATTCACAATGGGGTATACTGAAGAAATATCTTATGCATATCCCTATACATACTTAGTTTATTTATTATAATAACATATATACAGTAGTTAGTATTTATAGCAGTCATTCTACATTTATAGAAGTAATTTTTAATTACACTACTAAACAATACAGTATTAGTATACATTAATTAATAAATAAAACAATCTCAATTGAAAATAACACTGTAAGTTAGGTGAAACTTCACACACTAGTTTCATATTTACTAATCATATTGATTTTTAGTTTATCCAAAAACGACCGAAAGCTTAGCATTTTTGCAATACTGACAGGTATTGAATTCCAGCTTTTTATACAGTAAATGGATAGACATAGAGAGTTTACATTAGTTTGCACACACTGTGGTACAAATTGACATTCTAATCGAGAAGACTATAATATAATATTTTTGGTAAAGCGGCTTTGCACATTGACAGGTGTTGCTACTGCCTACTGTCACAGTTTACCAATCTCACTGGCATGTGTACAATGGGCCTATAGGAGTTAAATTAATGTGTTGGATGTGGCTACCCCCTAAATGGTTACAATTGTTGAAACTTGGATGGACAAGAGAAGCCAACAATTCGACCACCAAGATTGTTTTGTAAATCACTGGGATCCAATTGTCCATTTCTAACTGTAGTATCCAGGAGGAACTCTTGATGTATGTCAGCACTAGGCTACCACTATGTCAGACCATGACATCATGTATGATACTGGCCTGGGGTTAATTACATTGCAATGTAATCTGTTATTATTACTAATATATTACTATTATATGCTGAATTCTTCCGATTCCTATTACATTTGAAGCCAATTTAACTATTACTATTACATTTTATCGGAACATTTTATGGCATAATGCACAGTATGCATAAATATAATAAATACAATTGTTTGACTCAGTCTCAAGAAGTTAAACAAGACAGGTGAATAAAAAATAAAATTTGCCAATTATTGATACCCATGCCCAAAGTATTTGAAATCATATTTGAGAATGTCAAGTACTTTCATCATCATCATTAGAGTATAAACAAATCATAAATATTTACAACAAAATATATCTATACAGTATATAACATATTTAGTACAATCTATTAGCTACGTTTACTAAGGATTCTTCTTCTTCTTCTTCAGGATTATTGTGGAAACCCCGGCAGTCCACAGAACATATGTTCCATTTTATATTAAAATACCATACTGGAATAAAAAACTAAAGCGATAGTCAATGCCACATAACTTGGTGGATTATATTACAGTATAATTAAACCACATTGCTCTACTGCTGCTTGGTGGACAGTTAATTATTGGCTCAAGTACAAATACATCAGGATGTTTTTCACACCCTCTGTAGTTTAGGCTCAATTGTGTGTACCATGGAGGCAGTCACTAAACCCATAGGCTTACTTGAAAAGGGTAGTTGGCACAACTGGCTTCAAAGCAGTGAAAGCCCAGTTTAATCCCTTTAGTTAATGCAGCAGCCACACTGTACCAGTGTCTCTTGCTATGTAAATGCTCATACATTAAAACACTAGGGTAAAACTTCATGAGGGCCATGCTTAAGTTGGCAAGGGAGAGCAACCATAAAATCTGAAGAAACTAGTGGAATTTACAACCTTATCAAATGGAATTGTTATGTAGTTGAAATCTGATTGAAATGTTCAATAGTAATATAAAATAGGTCAATTACTATTACATCGCTTCCTATTGCATTGGGTTTTTGCTCAACCTATTACTATTACTTCAATATTTGTATTGTGCAGTTGTGTCAAGTCTTGTGGACATGTTTATAGTCTGGCTTATAATACTATTACTTCAATATTTGTAATAATTACTATTACATATTACCCCAGGCCTGGTATGATAGATATATGTGTAAGGATTGTATAATATAATTATGGTTCATAATTATATATCATCAATCAGATCTGCATCACATACCAGTCACCAGTGCCGTTTAGCATTTATATATAAGTGGCGTAAGGACTACTCGGCCCACAGACAAATCACCTGGGCCGACTTGGCTTGAGACAACTTGGCCCCCACACTGAGACAACTTGGCCCCCGCTTAGAGACAGCTCAGTCCCCAAGTTTGGATCGGTCAGGGTTTTAACAAATTGTACTAGTTGTATCGATTATCAATTGTCATGATTGAGATATTGCTCTTTGCTTTAGAGGAGACGTGAGCATAACATTTATATTTAACGACATTATGCAGAATCACACAGATTATTTTCAATATATTTATTTATAAAATCGGATACAACGTCCATATGCATAACTTTATCACATTGTTTTATTATTTATTAATAATAATGACATGCACACCTGAAAGAATTCATCTGTCTCTAGTTACTGTTATATAATTTTCCTCAAAGACAAAGGGAATTCAACTGTCTCTAGCCGCCGTCATATAATTTTTCATCAAGCAGACCTGTCTCTAAGGCTGAGTATGGGCTGAAGTGTCTCAGGATGGGGGCCGAGTTGTCCCAAGACAATTCGGCTTGGGCCAAGTTGTCCGTGGACTAGCATTCATATATAAGTGAATCATGGATCAGTAATAATATTAAAATTTTATAGAAAATTAAAATAGCAAATAATGTTCTAGATAGTATAATATACAAGGCCTATAAGTATAATATAATGATAAAGTAGTGTACATGGTACACATAGTCTAGTAGTAGTTCCTATGTCATAATTGTGTAATTAAATTTTAAGCAGATACTTAAACTAGTTAAAGTATGTTACTGTCATATTATACTTTGCACGTATTCTGTTGAAGTCATTTTAAAGATTTAGTTTTTTAATATAAAACATAAATCAATTAAAATTAAGTAAAACTATCCTTTTCTTTCTTGAACGACGGTCTGTGTGGCCCGAACCTGAGGGTCATATACTCATATTGACATATGCAAGACCTAGGCCAGGGTGTGCACCGAAATGTGTCATTATTTATATGCATACATTATCTTTAACATATTGTCTTACAATAAGTAGGAAATGCAGGCTACGACAAGCAGCTATAAACAGGTCAGCTGCTAAACAATCGCGGGCAATGACATTCCTCCGCTACAGCCTACAGTCCACGGCGGCCACGGCACAGGCACAGCCAAGCCTGGCTTATTTTTAACTGAATTCATCGAGATCAAACCGTGACTGTGACATACCAAAACACATTTAAGTAGCACACCGTATATCACATGTTCTTACCCCCTTTCCTAGACGTTTCTTAATCTCATATCTTTGGAGTATATGATCTTCCACGTCGTTTGTCATCTTGCAAACTATCAAAACATTTACACGTCTCGACAGCTTCGAAATGGCTTGTATCGCCTCACACACAGTTGGGTACTTATCAGTGCGACCAAGAAAGTAGTACCAATAAATACTCTAAACAATACACCAGCCACACATTTACTGAAACTAATTTAGGCAACACAGACACTACTGTCATTAAGCATATATGTATGTATTAATTTTAATGCAAACATGTTATTATTATGTTTGAAAGCGTATAGATATAAATAAATATTTGAACACTAGGCATAACATCATGACATCATCAATTTGTGTGCATTTGTGTGTTGTTTCCATGGTAGCCATTGGGACGACGTTTTATCAACCTCGCGTGAGATCTCACCTAAAAACACGTGTAACAAAACAGAAACACTTAAACGGGTCTCATGAAAACATGCTAGCGTGAAACGAAGGCGCCGATCTTTCGATTATCCTTTGCATGGGACAGTTGCGTGGCTGTTGTTGCAAAGCCATTGTTTAGTGAAACGTACAATATTGAGTGAGAAAAAAATTAATATACGACAGCTACAGGGTGTTGAAGTTTTATATTGAGCGATAATGTGACATCTTTACAGGACAGTCGTCGACTTGGTCTAGTATCCTGTACTTTTAGCTGTATCCCTATGGGCAGACAATAATTGAATAATTTCAGCTTGGTTTCTGACTTTGAGACGAACAGTGGGTCCCTTGAAACTACTAATTTGAGCCAACTAGACATGTGATAAAATGTCATATTTTAAAAGGAAAAAAGACAACTTTTGGTCGTTCACTGTTGTTATCACGCCGGCTAAGGCTAAGCCTAGCCTAGGCTACGACAGGCTACAAAAGTAGATACAAACTACACCTACAGACTAACCATTTACAACTACAATAAACATTTTCATGTCGGTGATTAATTCAGTTGTAATCATAAACAGAACAATTCATGCACAAAGGTCATCATTAAAATTAGGGACCATCGAAGAGTTAGGGTGGATGCATGCAATTTTAAAGTTGAAATAAATAAGTTTAGTTTTTCAGAAAAAATTGGCTATAGTTTCAGATTATTTTTAAGTAATGGGGGAGTTAATTCTGGATTTTTAGTGCATTCTAGGTCAGTCAAACCTCCACAGACCCATGGCAGTACATCTAATTATCAGAAGTTCCACTTTAAATCAGAACCTGTGTGTTAGTGCCATATAGATCAGATCCTATCAATATAGTAATATAATTAATGCTACAGATATAAAATGTTTGACAGCAATGCATTTTAAAGCAAACAATTATTGCCACAATATACAAGAAGAATAACATAACATCATAAGCAACACAAACATTATTGATTACCATACAAAATACTTCTGCAGCTGTCTTCCTCTGTTTCAGTTAGTCCCCATTGTTTCGATCAGTTTGTTCTTTATTTTAATGTCAATGTTTTATACAATACCTTACCTTAGGACTGTTCTGATCGCAGGATCCTCTTGGTTCCTCAATGATCAGATCTTCTTCAGGATCTGATATTAAAAGTTTATGGTTTCCGGTTCCAGAGTTTAATGTTAATGGGGCTTCATAGTCGTATAGTTTCTCCCGGGTTGACCAGAATTTATTAAGGCGGTTTTTAAATTAATTTATTGATTTAGCTTGTATTACTGAATCAGGTAAACTGTTCCATGGTTCAACCACTCTAAGCGGGAATGCATTTTTTCTTATGTTTTGTTTTGTTATGTGGTTGAATAGTTTGAAGGAGTGTCATCTGTTACTGGATTGTAATGCCACAGCCACATCCTCCCATTTACGGAGGTATGGTGCAGATTTTTTATCATATATATGTTATGCATTATTTTATAGACTTCATTTATATCTCCTCTTAATCTACGATATGCTAATGTGGGTAACTTAAGTAATTTAAGTCTTTCAATATATGATAAGTCCCTCATACCAGGTAGTTCTTTTGTGGCACTTCTGTGGACATTTTCTATGGCTATTTTATGTTTCGTCTTATATGGATATCATACTGTTATTGCATAATCTAGGTGGGATCTGACCATAGTCTTGTATAGTCGCAATAAAGTGTATGTATCTGAATTGAAAAGTTCTGATTATTTTTGTCATTCTGGTTGCTTTATTAACCACTTGGTTTATGTGATCACGAAAATGAAAGTTTTGAATCAATAATTACTCCTAAATCTTTTTGTTTATCTGTGGTGATAAGAGCATGTTTATCATTATTTGCTGCCATGAAATATTTACTTTTACTTTCAACAATATTATTTTTTCCAATTTCCATGTGTAGACATTTATCGTGATGGAATTTTAACAACCACTTGTCGCTCCATTGTTCTAGAATGCTTAAATCATGTTGAAATATATCCTGATCATCTATATGTGTTATTGTTCTAAATATCTTTATGTCATCAGGAAATGTATTTGGATTTGTTAGATCTAGGAGGTCATTAATATATAGAACAAAAAGTAAAAACCATATTGTTTTTGACTTTCATATAGTTTGTAATGTAGTTTCTGATAATTGTTTCCATACATTTACAAACCATGCTTGTTAAACTTATTGGATGGTAGTTACTAGCTATTTTCTTGTTTCCTTTTTTAAAAAAAATTGCTGATATTTTAGCCTCTTTCCAGTCATCAGGAATGCAGGAAATTTTAATCAACGTTTCAACAAATAGTTTTAAGGGCTGACAAATACTTTCAGACAACTCCTTTAGTAGCCTGGCACCTACTCCATCTGAGCCAGGTGATTTGCTTATATTAAGTTGTTTTAACATCAGTAATATTATATTTTCAGTTGCTTTTAGTTTGTCCATCGCATGTTTATTGTTTACTTTAGGTATGGTTGGTATAGGCCCTGACTGTTCTTTGGTGAATACACTGGAGAAGTAATCAGGAAGTATATTTGCTGTTTCTCCATCTTCATTTGCTGTTTGATATTTTGGGTTGGTGTGGTCTATGTTCTGTTCCCCAATTCCTTGTTTGATTGTAGTTTTTTAGTTATAATATTTCCAAAACACTTGGGTCTTTTTTGTCTGGGATGCTAAGTTTCGTTCAAACTCCTCTTGGAGCTTTCTGGTTAGAGCTCCATTTTTTATTTCTGCTTTTACAATACTCTAGATATTTTGTTCCATCCCTTGTTTCCATGTACATGTATCTTGACCATAATCTATTTTTACGTCTAATTAGTTTTCTTGTATTAGCATCCAGGGGAAAGTTTCCCTTTCTATTATTTGGAACTATTTTTTTAGGTATTTATTTATCTTCTAATGGGTTTAGCACTGTTTTGAAGATTTCCCATTGATCATTAACATTACATTAGTTCCTTACAGTCTTTAAATTTCTCTTCCCAGTTAATATTTGAAGATTCTATCCTCATTGCATAATAGTTTGCCATATTATACAGCTTCCTTTTCTTAGTATAGTTACTTGTTATAAACTTGTACACAATACTGAATTTGATTACACAATGGTCATTTTTGCCCAGAGGGCTATCATACTCTAGTTCTCCTACTTTATCTTCGTCATTAGATAGAATCAGATCTAACAGGTTTGTGTTAGTTGTGCCACATCCTCTGGTGGGGTTTGACACGTGTTGAACCATGAAGGTGTCTTTAAAGTTTAAGTTGTTTGGATTATGTGATTTGGTTGTCCAATGATTCCAATTTATGTCTGGGAGGTTGAAATCTCCAGTAATTATGATGTGAGAATATTCAAGTTATGATATTGATCTAATCATGTTTAGTAGTTCTACATAATTTTTTTCAGATCCCCCATCGCAGCTAAAGCAATTTACCTAGTCGCAGGCGTAAAATTATACTGGCAAATGCAACGAAGTAGGAGCAACTTCAAGCCCTGTTAATATTGTGACTCAATCAACTTGTCCCATAGGACAAGTGTCCTGGACAATGTACTTGTCCGACATTGGTAATTACTTGTCCAGGACAAGCGGACAAGCATTAATGTCGAGCCCTGCTTTTGTAAAAAACAGAAGACTTATTTATTTGAAATTGCATTCCCACACGTTCAGCGGTCCCTTGCTCTAATGATGACTCTTGCTTGTCCATGTTAACGATATTGCCCAATGATTCTTGTATGTTGCGCCTCTGAGCTCAAATTCCTGGGGATTTAAGCGCTATAAAAGTTTGTCGTTATTATTATTATTTGTGCAGGCAGACAGACTTCCAGTGTTTAGTAGTAGTGACTTGCAAAATCAAGTTAACCGATTGAAAGCAATATGAGTGTGCATATAAAATTGAGTAAATTTAACGGAAACTTTGACTTAAGGGAAGTAAACTTATATGGATGATTTTATATTATGAAATAAATGAATGATTTCTTTGATTCAGTTATCATTGTGTATTTGGAAGTCAGTGCACATATTTAAGTAGGGGTATTGAGGGACCACGAGTCTAACAATAAATGCCTTCTTGTATGTATGTCACTAAAATTACTTTAGGACAATAACCAAATAAAAATACAAAATTCTTACCTTTTGTCTGAACACACATGCTGTGCATCAATGCTTGCTTTAACCAGATGTATGGTCTTGTGTACTACTGATAAACTCAAGGGGTTATCTTATGTGGAAGTATATATTGATTAATAAATAGTACCAGAATATTACAATTAAGTTACACAATTCAACGAAATGTTATCTGTCTTCAGAAAGAAAGCAGCACCCCTACACAAGATCACGTTAGCGCATGTGTGAATGTAAAGACATTTTTTTTTTTTACGTTGACATGTTTAACAGTAGTTACTGACACTCTGTAATCAGAGTCTGAAGCAAGGCAGGATGTCACATGTTATTTAGAAGACTAATAACTCTGTTGCGTAAACTCTGTTGCCTAGAATATTTTTTTCATTCAAAGCAATGCACCACATTATAAAGTACAAAACAATAATAGTTCCTTGTTGTTCTTTATAGATGGCGACTTTACACATCAGTGAAGAGACAAGGACCAACAAAACACAGCGTTTATTCAGACAGGTTGCCCGTGAGAGCACCAGGGAAAACTTTGATATTCCTGATGACAATGAAGTATTGTTTGCCTACGAAGCGAAGCCTGGCTGTAGTCGTGTCCTTGTCGGTGTTGCCTGCTATTTGCCGGCAACACCTTCAGAGGAATCTTGCCATTTTCTCAATTACATTTTTGTGAAACCTTTCCATCAGCAGAAAGGATATGGTGCAGCCCTCTTAAAGAGAGTCGAGGTAAAACTGTGGTCAAAATCACGGAGACCTATACGTGTTGAAAGTGCCTGCAAGTCGGTATGCTTCTTCGAGAAGAGTGGATATCGCCGCAGAGGGGAAGTTATTGAATGTGTCTGTGGAGGGTCGCCACTCTTCTCCAGACTGCAAGAAATGGAGAAGACCAACCATTAGACTTTGTATGAAAGACATCGTGTATGAAGCAGGGCAAGAAGATTGCCACAGTAGCCAAGGCAAGAAGTTGTTTATTCTACAACAGTAAGTCACTGGTGCAAAATCTGGAGTCGGAGAAGACCACACATGTCTGATCAGCCGTTACTTTAGTGTGTATGTCACCACACATGTCTGATCAGCCGTTACTTTAGTGTGTATGTCACCACACATGTCTGATCAGCCGTTACTTTAGAGTGTATGTCATTGCTTTTAGAATATTGCTTTTACATTTTGAAACTGAAGCATGTAAATGTTGTGTAATGTACCTGTTTGTTATAATTGAAAGGCAGCACAAATAATTGTCAAAAATATACCAACAATTAATAAGTTAGATACTATCTGGTCCTTAGTTCTAACCAAAACTATATGACATATCTATTAATTTCAGCTTCACACACAATGCTCTGTAGAATATTCAGCTTGAATGTGGGTCTTAATAGAATGTGTATTAAAATGTCTGCTGCTAGGTGCTAACATTTACATGTATGTGTTTAATATTAATGGTAGCTGTGTTGTTATTACCTTTGGTGGATTTGAACTTTGCCCCATTGTTGCATCAACCAGTCATTTCTTCACTGTGGAATCACTTGATTCAGCATTTATGTAGTTCACTTTGATATTTTCAAACATAAATGGATGTCTCCTTGAATGCAATATACTGTACTGGTATTTCATATCCATTATACCTTTCCATGTTGTATCTGATTGCAACTTTTGTATTGACAATGCAAAATACATAGTTTATGTTATGTATTGTGACACTGAAATATAGTATTACTCTCGGTTGTGCCAGCTTTTAAAAATACAAACAATTTATTATTGTCCAGAGCATCTACCAGAGCTTGATGTCTTTACAAACAACTGAAGATATGCGGATGAATAGTGGTGCTATATGGTTTGTTTAAAATGTAAGATAGCGTTCAATCAGTAGTTTGAAGACTTGTTTAGAAATATTGATGTTATGCCATTTGTTAAAATGTGTTATTATTGCAGTGTTTGACATATACTGTGCTACTATTTGATAACCCACCTTATTGCATGTTGTCATCGACCAATTTATAATCAGACCAAGAGTACAGTATTAAGTATGGCATGTACCATGCCTATAATTTTGTTGAATATTGATGTTTTATAGGAATTATAGTTCAATGAAGTTATTAAAATGTACAACTAATGGAAAAGTATGTTCAGTGTAGTAAAACAAATTATTTTGGAAATCAACTAGATAATTTTTTTATAGTTGACATGATAATTGTATACTTATTATGTATTGCAAGTGGTGTGTGTGTCACAAGTCTAATACATTTCCCAACTGGTTGGTGACTTTGTATGAAATGTATTGATGAATATAATTTATAGCCTTTTACTAGTTTTAGCTTTAGTAACATAGATGGGCAGCAAAAATTAACACTTTGGAGCGTTTAGTGGAAACGTTTCAATCCACCACCTATGGATTTTGATCACGCATTGATGTCAAGTTTCCACTAAACGCACCAAAGTAAGTGTTAATTCTTGCTGCCCATTCAGATCTTGGAGCCACGAACAATATTTTCCATATCGTTAGTAGCATAGAGTTTTTGAGAAAATAAATATGTTACGATTTTACCTTTGTTACAAATTGTACATAGTCTGTTCTGCTACTATAACAATTACATGTACACTGTACATCAAATTGTGCATGGGTGCATGCATGCGCATTCTCTGGCAATATCCAGTGGTGTTTCTTAAAATTCCTGACCAATTTGATGACATTACTGTATTTCATTTGTATGACACATGTCATTCGGCCCACCCCAATAATTTTATATATAATTGTAATATAAACTAATTCTAGCTGCATGCACTATATCAGTTAACACTGGTTTGTATATAGAAAACAAGGGAACAATGATTCCCAAATTGTTGTTAAATTTTAAAATGGAACATCAAAATGTTTTCTTAGACTGGAAAATGTCAGCAAATGTCTCATTGGAAACTGACTGATTTTTTTGAAAGATGCAAATAGCTGTGTTTTGTAACATCATGATCTTGCGTACGAAAATAATAAGGGTGCTTTGATATTGTATTTCAGTTGAAATTCATTGAAACCACCAGACGAAATTCTCCAAGCCAAAGGCTGTCAAACAATAAGGGTCCTGTCATCTAGCAAGTATCGCATACATAATTACGTTTGATATCCCCGGAGTGGTGCCACCTGGAAGATGTACACACATACATCTACCAGGTGGCGCCACGTCGGGGATATCAAGCAGAGGCAGACGCTGACCTGAATACCCTCGTTTTCCACCGTCAACATGCGTGCACTGACTCAAAATAAAAAGGATATTCAGAAAATTAAAAAACAAATTTTTTGTTCAGTGACGTATTTTTTTTTCAGTTTCGGTCCACAACAAGGACAGTCGATGGCATGACTTTTATATTGTGCATTAGTATGGAGTCTTATGGACATGGCTTGTGTGTGCTGTGCTGATCGATGCCGAACATGCGGCGCATTTAGCATTTCTCGGTATAATTGTCATTGAGCCAAATATCTGCGGAAGCCAGTATTGGCAGTAAGCTTTTCCATAGCGCGTGGGTAGGACAGCTTGTTGTCCAGGGCAGTTAGTTATCCAGGGTTGGCAGTGGCAGTACCTGTCGAAAGTGGTTTCCTCGTAATGTCAACGACGCGTTTACAAAGGCTAGACCGAATCCATTAATGGCAAAGGCGTTCTTTTTGTGAAATAAAATTATATTTCTACAGCACGTTCAATAATACAAAAACGATAGGCCTACATCTGTAACAAGTAAAATTTTAAACACTGAAATATAACACCACATTTTCATTGGGAGTTCTTCATGCCATAAATATTTAATGACTGTAAAAAGCCCCCCCCCCCCCGAATTACCACTGCTTTGTTCCTGTTTAGCCTTTAGGCCTGTCTAGGCCTACCGTTTGGAAGGTATACACAAACTACCACATTGATACATGTAGAAATACAGGGAACAAGAAATTGTGTTGTTTATACCGACCGAGAAGATCAGGCAGGCCATATTACACACGCACGCACGCTCGCACGCACGCACGCACGCACACACACACACATGTACACATATATATGTGTGTGTGTGTGTGTGTGTATATATAACATATTCTAAACCAGGCTATAACATAGTCGTGCCAGAATTCGGGTACCAGTTCCCGACACAATTATACAGGACAAACAACGGGCAATTGTGAGATATCGTGAACGACTTTCAAAAGCATAAAGGCATGTCCAGGGGAGCATGGGGGCACGTGCCCCCTAGACCTTTGGAATTTTGTCGCTCTATTCCTGTGCTAGAGTGGCGTGCCTCCAGACATTGTCTTCAATCAATGTGCCCCCGTTACTGAGGTTACGGCGGCGCTGCGGAGAACACTTTTCAACAGCACCCATCTTCCGATGTTATGAACTGACAGCGCGATAGCGGAGTCATGCAGTGAAGCACCGGGTCATACACACCAATGAATTTGGTTCGGCCGCCAATGGAGGTTTTGGTGCCCCTCTCTATACACAACCCTCTCTGAAATTGTTCCCGATAGGCCCGATCTCTGGAACCTCTATTGTAAATAATTAAAACTATTATGCAATATTTTAGATCACACCCGCCCGACTCGTTGCACAGTGCCAGTAGGCCAGCGCGGGGAATTTCGGGATATTTCGGAATGGTGTGTGAGAGAGTGATATTGACCGTGATATGACGACGTCGCTAGCTTCGTTTTGTCTAATATCTAGTTATTTTCTAGTTTGTCCGCACAACTTACGCAAACTGTTTCAAAACAATTATATACTTGGTTTTCAGTTTATCTTTCACGAAACGATACACCGAATTATGTAATAGCACCGCCGACAATTTAACCAGCAGTCAAGTAAGTAATTTTCCTACTTTGAAAATAACTGACAGGTGAAGTCGGAGTATTACCCACGGATTAAGGAATCTGCAAACCGACCGCCCAAACTTCAAACCTTGGCATCGGAACGTTGAGAATAATCGGGGGACCAAAAACCTCCAAAATTACTGCACCACATGGAGGCTCACAAACAAAAACTCACATCCTATCTCCAACTCCGCACCTAATATATTGGTGTTCAGCTCCCAAAGGGTCTGATTTACCAATTAAAAACGAAAAGAGTTTGGGGTTAACACTACTATCTTTCCAGCCATGGTTACCTAAAGAAGTTTGATCCAAATCTATCAGCACATGTATTTGTAACGTAGACCCTACAATAAAGATGTTACAGTCCCCACACAACAGCATATACATCTTCGCCAAATTGAAGGTAACTATCTGACTTCTGGTCTAATTTCTTTGAACAATCCGTCAAGCCGGTCACTTCGGAGTCCACAGCTCGAAGTCGCCGTACCCGACCAGGGACAGTAAGACACACACACTCATCTACTTCGACGTAGTGCGTTGGCGACCACTGCTTGTCAGGTACAGCATATCACATGATGAGACTGCACCGTTTGATTGGTTAACAAGTTAAACAACTTGTACCAAAACCGCCAAGAAGATACATATATACAGTTTCATTACTGTTAAACGAACTCTTTCGAAGAATGTGGACATAAAAGGTAACAAATCGTAATACTTATAAATACAAAAATCCATAAAATATATGTGTCACAGTGACGTCATAATTAATTGTTTCAACGCAAGACGCTTGCGTCGATGTGCAACAAAATGCGCATGCGCCAACTCATAACTGCTTCGGTATCTTACTTACTTAATCCTCTTCGCTCTGATAAGAGCATAGGGCCGAAACAAAGCTTCCCCATCGCAATCTGTTGTTAGCAGTCTTCTTTGTTTCCTTCCAAACTTCTTTAATTCCTCGGTTGTGTATCCCCTCCAGCTGTTTTTGGGCGGCCTGTTTATTGTTTTCCTTGTGGATTCCAATCAAGGGCTTGTCTTGTAAATGTTGTAGCGTTTTTTCGGAGGGTATGTCCTATCAATCTGCAGTGGTTGACAATTTGTTTCATTTGCTTCCTTTCTTTGACCAGTGTCCATGTTTCTGTTGACAGCCACACCTTGTGTGTTCTCTCCTTATTGCCTAGAACGTCTTTGCAAGCTTCCTTCCAGGTTTCTTGCAGTGTGTCCCAGATAGTGTCTATGGGGTCTTCCGTCATGTCTTCCAGTGCTTCAAACTTTGTTTGTTTTATTTTTTTTGACTTTAACTTCCCCACATTGTAGAGTTGATGTGTTCTAATTACTGTTTCTCTGTACGTTTTCAGTTAATTATGAGTGTTCCAACTAGTAGATGATGGTTTGATGCTACGTCTGCTTTTCTCTTCACCCGTGTATCTAGAAGACTTTTTCTCCATTTCCTGCTGATATTTATGAGGTCGATTTGGTTATCTGTTTTCCCATCTGGTGACATCCATGTTTAGGTATTGTTTTGTGTGGGAAGACACTACCACAAATAACTATGTCATTAAATGCACAGAAATATGTGAAAAGTTCTCGATTTTTATTCATGACCCCAATTCCATGTTTCCCCATTACCTCTTCTTTGCCTTTGTTGTCTGAGCCAACGTTTGCGTTGGTGTCACCCATTAGAATTGTTATGATGTCTCTTCTTGGTAAGTAACCTAATATAGTATGTAGTCTGTCGTAAAATTCTTGTTTTGCTTCTTCACTGTCACTGTCCGTTGGAGCATAACACTGAATCACATTAACTTTTTCCCTTTTGACTTGCTGTGATAATTTTTGGGAACAACATGACCACCACAAGAAGGTACAGTCGGTCTTATTCAGGAGAGGTTGTATGTCACATCACTGAACCATTTAGACTCATTGCTTACTACCTAGATATTTTACTAATCACGTTAATACTATGAAGTTCAGTGGGATACTTAGATGTCACAATTTAAATGAAATAATAAGAATTTTGTCTATGTATCCAAATTATATTTGACAACTTTAACAAACATCGCCTGTTCTCTTGCCTTTAGAATGTTATTAGTATTTGTACGTATTCGGACAGGTTTGAGAATTTGTCGTAAACCAAGAGAAAACCTTGTTAACTTTGCTTTCATGCAATCCCTTAAAGGACTGAGATAAAGGGAAGGCCACGGAAGTGGTGGGCTGAACAAATGCATATTTGCATCATCGTGGTGAGCTCCGGCTCAAGCAGAACAGCATGTCGGGTGTAACTTCACGGAGGACAGCGAGGGGCCGCATTAAGTCAAATGAAATACGTTTGAGTATTGCATGTCTGTCTTCTACATTATTTGATAATACATGTTGCTGAGATGTATTCTTGCCCTTACAAAGTCCCCACCACACAAGAGTCCGTTTCTTAATAGGTGTGTGATGTAGGCCCATATATTTTCAAGATGGTTGGTTTGCGCGTTAGTACGTACGGGGGTTCCACGTGGGTGAAAAGTACTCGATTTATTTTTTTGCCGAATTAATATGTTATAATTTATTTTGGAAACCCCCACCATATTTGCTTGCTTACACCCTGATAGACTATTGCTACCATTACCTATCCAGTACATGTACTACGATGTGTTCGCAGCACCCATCCTGCCTTCGAGTCTCTATATGGAAAGAAACTACATCTATGCCACTACATCTATGCCACTCCAACCATGCGGTGACATTCGTGTTTGGGTTTTACATACCAGTGCTCGTGGTTTTTACCGATAGTAAGATAAACGAGGCGGGTATATTTTGTTAAATGATAGCAGTGTAACGTAGGGCCTACTACGGAGTCGGCTGCAGCAGGCAACAGAGCACGAGACGGTTGCGGTTGCTTGGTGCTGCCTACTGCCGCGCCAGGAGCAATGGTCGGTAATAAATATAACGTTTGTTCTACATTTCACGTCTCCTCATTGACGCGTTGGGCAAGACAGACAGCCCGCAAAGTAGCAATTAATGGTGTCGTTGACACGGGAATTAATTGGAACGACATACGCTCGAATTCGCTGCTAAACCGAATCACTTGCTGTCACATTTAAAAGCAGACTAGAGGCTCCAGGCATCGCTAGCGGTAATATATTTTCCAATTAACACAAGGTACATTGTGTTTAACGACGTCTTTAGTGTGACATGACCGGCTATAAATGCAGATCTATACTCAAGTTTTCATTGTTATAAATGTGTTGTGACTTCGATCTGTCAGTAGCAAACACGTTAGGAGCAGTTTTCTTCACGACTCATTTCCTCGGATTCACGGCCAGATTTCGCAAGCGCTATGTACTGTGTCAAGACGTAGCAGCTTACACACTGCGGTCAGTAGAGTCACAGTTCGTACTGGTGGCCATCCCGGCGTACAGTCGCATCCGCATCGGCCATTTCTAAAAACGAAAACACGGATGTTTTATCAGCGACGCTTCTGCAGAGATAAATACCGAGAAAATACATTCAGGTAGCATAGCTTGTTGTACGTAGATCATTTCATTTGTACAAATAAGCACATTTCAGAAAAGAAAACTAAACATGTTATGGCAAATTTAAACACATCTAAAAATTGTCGCTGCCGCGGTATAATGGTTTGAACTTTGGACTGTCAATCTGGAAGACCGACCGTTTCGTCGTTTGGCTAAATATCGTTCACTCCTCGTTGCCTTTTTACTCACAGCTATATGAATGTTCATTGCGGTAAACAGTGGAGGATATATATATTCTCGGTATCGGCCACGGATCACTTGAATATAATACATAAATAAGAAAGTTATTTGAAAGCTCTAACCCTCTTAACCACAGGAAGTGGTCTTTCATTTCTTGTCACTGCTACTGTAGATTGTCTTTTTTGTAAGAATTTGTGTTCTGCTTGATCATTAACAGTACTCTTTCGACACCTTAATTGCTACAAGTATAAATTCACAAATACCACTAAATGGTAACGCTTGCATAATAAATAAGAGGCTTTGCGCTGGTAATTTTATTAAATAGGTAAAGATGGAAAACCTTTTTATATTTGTACTGTATGCGGAATGTCAACAGCAGCGTTCGTGAATCATAAGTTAAATGTTTTGTATTAAGCTTATTGCATTAATTTCCACATCGTAACTACATGCTTAACATATTTAATTTATTTAACGACATTGCATAGTTTCGGTTGTAGCACAAGAACAAAGCATCTATTAAGCCAAAAGACATACATTATTTGCCTGCCACGTCATATAAAACGAACGTATATCATTAGAGAATTATCTGCAAAGTGAAATCACAACGATTTATCATTTATTATTGGCAGTAATGTTGTAGTTGGCCCCAAATAGGGATAAAAGCCAGCCATTTGTCAAACCCATTCTACCTACTGCAAATTAATCAGCCTATGATTTTTGATAACGATAATAAAATACGAATGCTCGCCAACATAATAAAGGTCGTTGCTGACTTTGAAATACTCTTTTCTGTCTAGACCCTGGTCGATTATCAATATCCTACCTTGATAGGATGAAGATACCCTTTGGCTGTGTACGATTCGATCATTCTATTTGCTGCGTTGGCAGGAACAAAGATGGCGTCTCGATTGGTAGCATACGTCTCTTCTAGCGTCCTCGTCAGCTGGGCAATATAGGTCGTCGCTAGGACCAGTATATCGAGTTTGGCGAGCTTCGTGTCGGGAGGAACTGACGGCAAAGTCCGCTGCACGTCTAGGAAGGCCGCTCGTAACGTCTTTACCCGACATCTCTCGCGAGCCGCATTCGTTCTTGCCGGTTTAGCCAGTCTCTGGGTCTCTCTAGGCGGCCGTGACTCATTCAACGTTTTCTTTGGAGCTGTCTCGCACACATGAGAATGGCTGCAAATGCGGCCAACCAAAACATGTGGTGTTTTATAATCTATCGTATTTTTATGAGACATTGTTCCTTAACGACTACGTTGACCCTGTTACGACCGTTGGTTCAGTTCTTGTATGCAGTGAGCTTTATATTCACAGCTACAACCGCAAGTCAAAATCTTTTTTAGATACCGGCGTATCATAATACAGCCACAGATAAATCTATCTAGGATAAACAGTCGAGTATCTTTGTCCCGGATTTCAACCTCGTCACATACGGAGAACGGCAGGAAACACATATTGGCATATTGATCGCAGTCGGATAAATCCACCACGTGATACGTTCTTCCTCAAAGAGATGATATTTTAGTGATGAGCGATGTTAGTTCATGAACTGCTGTGCTACTTTACACTTCTCCCTATTGACAACCTTCTCCATCCGTCCTCTTTAATTTTTCACAACATTCTTTCTGTAGTTTTCCATCTTAGTTGCGATTTCCCCGTTTCTTGCGACTTCGCTGTTCCACCGCCTTTACTCTGTTTGGAAGGTAAACCGTCTCCCTCCGCACCACATGTCATGACACCAACATCCGGCTTCATACTTTACTTCCTAATATCTGACCTAATGTGAATCAACTAAGTAAAAGATAATTCGAAACATAGTAATGTATTTGACAAGTAAACCACGTTAAACTGTTTACAATATAATAACTTACACCATGCATATACGAAAACAAATATCAAGATCTCAACCAAACCCGAACTATCTTATTATTTTGCGTCAACGACGTGGAACCTTCAATGATTGTGCTATATATACACATAGGTATAATATACAAATTAACTAAACGTGAGATGATATTTTGATTTCCTAGGCCGCGCAGTCGTATTGTTGTGTAAACATTCCGTCCAATCACAGCAAGCACGCTCAGCCCAGTTCGGCTCAACTTAACAAAATAATTATTTTCCTTAATGAAAACATTCAAATTGTGATTAGCTTTATTGCTAGATCCATATAGTGTAGATGACTATTATCAAATAAATCGCATCTCAATCCAGAATTGTCTAAATACCAACAGAGCAGTAAAAACAAATGCCGTTTGCATCTGAACCGCTGATCTCTATATAATATAGAATTAGATGGTGCGACTCAGAAAGATGGAACAAGGCATAAACACGGATACTGTGCACATGCCAGCAAGCCACAATATAAACTTTTAAAAAATATTTGTTCTAACGACAAACATTAAATATCCGTGTACATAATGAACATCGTCAAAATACCTAACAAATAATGGCATTCATCAATATGCAATATACTTAATTTTTTAGCAAACAGCAGTTTTCGAGGACGTTTCTTCAAGCGTATAAAGTGTTCTCGCATTGCCCGTCCGAGTGTTTATAAATATATGAATTATTTTTCAATTACACGCTTGATGAAGGTAATGAGACAGGTCAGAATAGACGATGTTTTCACGTAGACAATATCCATTTGATCACTTTGTGATATTGCGAGCAAAATATAAATACCATAGTGCAGTGTCAGAGACTGTGACTGCCCGCAGAAATAAGTCTACATTTGTTTTTCCGTTAAATGTAAAGTTTCAAGAGAGGCAGGCAGTTGAAGGAAACTGTGAACAAATTGTGATATTGCATTATTTATGGTCAACTATAGAAACCAAAATATACAGAGACTGCAATCATATGAGGCCCACAGAACAAGAAACTAAAACTGTAAAATTGGATATGAGTTAATGTAACGTAACAAATGTCACTAACTCAAACTATTTGCGTGTAATATACTAACAGGTTAATGCAAAGCATCAGAAACACCGCTACATCCTGTGTGTTTATTAGAAGCAAGAATAGGCTGTCTTTCTCATTAAAACCATATATGCACACGTCTAACCAGATAGTCCCATAAGAATGATACACCACTGATACTGTGTCAAATCATAACATCTGAATGGTACGTCACTGACATCGTGTCGGATGAACGATCTTGCGTCAGATCATCAAATATAAATGCTACACCATTGACATCGTGTCAGATGAAACTGTTTACGTCAGATCATCACATATGAATGGTGTATCACTGACATCTTGTCAGGTGAACGTTCTTACGTTAGGTCATCACATATGAATGGTACATCATTGACATAATGTCAGGTAAACGTCGTCATACGAAGGTGACCTTGCGAGAGGAGCTGGGCTGGGAGATGATGGAGACGGCGTTGAGTGCGTTGAGGGCAAGCTTGCCGCCGAGTCGGCCGCGGTCGTCGTTGAGCGTGCGCGGGGTAGTCCGAAAGAAGTCGTCGAGCATCTTCTCCTCGACCAGGTCTTGCCTCTCGTTCTTTAGGTAGCGGATCATCAGCACGACGATGCCGATCGAGTAGAAGCCAAGCACAACGACGATGTAGACCAGTGCGTTACCGTAGGTCACATGTGACGGGGACGCCTCCGTCGTCAGGTTCACGCGAGAAACCTCCGACGAAAGAGACGTGATGTTGAGGCACATGCGTCGCCAAACTTCGTTGTTCGTCATTGTCGCCGGAAACAATGCTGCCGATGGACGGCGACGTTTGGTGCCTGTAATGACAGCAACGCTATGAGCTGAAGCGAGCGGGCAAGGTCTGTACTGTTTAACGATTCACCTGTACTGTTAGCGAAGGGTATTCGCCGTAATGTTGCAGTTGTGAAGACACATTGCTAACTGAAATGATGGCGACAATAGATATGTCAATACACAAAAACTAAATCAACTGATGTGAATCCATTAGAGTAGTTAATGGGAATTTGGACTAACGAGCCATTCACGTACCTTGCATGTTGTAATACATTATTGATTAGTCGCGCAGTCGTACTTGGAGTCCACGCTAATGGATATTTCAAATATATTCTCAAGGGATCATATTACGAATGCTAAGAACGATTAGGGGTTTGTAAAACATCGTGGTAAATTAGTACGACAGTTGTCACACATAGCTTTTGTAAAACGAAAGGCGCGTTGATAACAGTGGACGTTACGGTCGCCGGGCGTTTGCATGTGCTGGACTGACATTGTGGAACTCTCTGCCTCTGGAATTACGCGCGATTGAGAACACTAAGCAGTTTGGACAATTATTGAAGACATTTCTGTTTTCAAACTAATATAATCAGACCTCATTTAACCTTTGTTTATTCATGCATATAGTTTTAATTAATTATTTATCTCAGAATCACATTTTAGTATCTAATCAACTTATTTAATCTAATTTAGGCTTTTATTTATTTAGTTGTTTATTTTGTATCCAGTATATGGTTAAGATTTTTAGCACTTTTGCTAATCGTTTACTTTATAATTGCAATTACCCGTAATTTTACTATACATAGGTTTATTTATATATAGGATTTTGCTTTCTAACTTTCTTTTCTTATTTATTGATCTTAAATGCGTTTTTTTTTGTTTGTTTCTTAGATGATTGCCGATTTCTAAATACCCGTGAACGGGTCATTAGTCCCGGATTTGATTATGTGTGAATAAAGTAAAGTTTACTACAAACTGAAAATCATGGACTCATTAGACGTACATACGACATGCTACCTATCATATCTAATCAAGAGGCTCTGAAACCAATATCTCCATCACAACACTCGAAATGCGCTTGGTAGAAGGACATATAAATTACTTTCCACCAGAGAGTTATATTGTGTAGGCCTCACTGTGTATGGCCACATTGTGGAATATTGCGTACACAAAGATCTGGTTTTTAGGAAGCTTACGTAGAGAAGGGTGTAATTTTAAAATAAAAATGAGAGACCGATTTGTACAGCTGGGTCTATTGTTGAATTATGGTACGAAAAACAATATATCTAAAGGCTATCAAACGAAGCAACTGATAGGGCGGCTAGCCGAATGAGAGATGTGCAAATCATGTCGGACAAAAACATTTTGGATCATCATTTATGCAAACATTTCCAATGGCTCTGCATGATAGTACATCGTGGAACATCAGAAATGAGAGATAAAATCCCACAAACAGTGTCACGAGAATTATACTATTCGTTGTCGGTAATCAAACTTGACGTGTAGTCGGACACCGTCTCTTCTGAAAGAGACCATTAAAGCAATGCTTGTAGGTTGGACTAGGCGCGTGCACCCACGCATGCACGCACGAACATGCACTCATGCACAAACATGCACGCACGCACGCACGCACGCACGCACGCACGCACACACACACACCTACACACACACACACACACACACACACACACACACACACACACACACACACACACACACACACACACATACACACACACAAAACAACACCTACCCGGGCTTCGTGTTGGGAAGCGGTTATGGCATACTTCGCTGATGACGCTACGCCATAACGGAGAAAATTACTGTTGTCCAACTACTCGATACCATTCGGGTACCACTACGTGGAAAACGAACGATCGATGGCGTAGTTGACAAAACTCGGCTTACAGCATTGGTTATTCGAACAGCGTGTACTGAAGTGATCATCAACCAGCGTGAACTGAAGTGATCATCAACCAACGTGAACTGAAATGATCACCAACCAGCGTGTACTGGTTATACCAACAGTGTCTCTGGAGCCCACTGTTCACTGTGACGAGCTCAAATCGATCCCTTGCAGAGCACATTATTTCGTTCACACCTGTTTCCGTTTTCGTTTATGTCGCAGTTCCTGCCATTCGTATATTGATTGATCGTTATTACAGGCATTCTACAATAGCTTAGTTGTAATTTATATAATTGTGCTATTTCTATATGAATGACGAGGTCCTATGCTTCGTGAACAGCAGTACGTGTTTAGACCATTGAGAATAATATTTGTGTTTCCCTGTTAAACATGGCTGACCCCAAAAGTTCTTACGAAATGACGTGGATATTACTTTAAATATTTGGAAAGGGAAAGCATAAATCTTTGCCACACTTCCCCCTAAAATATCACAAATATTATAAATATGTTTTTCTAATATTGGAAGACATTGTGGGTAACGTCTAACAAATCATAGAATAAGTAAGCTAAACTAAGAAAGTTTAAAATGTCCACGTAAACTATTTCCGCCAGGAAAACAAGGAAAGAAAACTATGTCGTAAGTACATGCCGTAACATATGAGAGAATATAACAGGAGAGAGACCTACATATTATTTCTAAAGACCTCATCACACTTGATAACTGGATCCACTAATACTTTCAAATAGTTCCTTTCTGCATTCACAGGTCGCAATATGATGTCGTCGAAACGGCAATAGTGACGGGCAAAATGGCTAGAGATAGAATTCGAAACAAAACCGGGCAGCGGTGTCCATACAAAATGAATTTGATGTAGACAGTAACTGATGGATGGCCGTCCCACAAGCAACGCCATCCACGAAACGACATTGAAATAATCTCAGTGTTGTAAGGAAGGTTCCTGGAAATGAAAAGTAACGGTACCTCTAATGTATGGTGTTCGATTGAACAGGGAGTAGGAAGTATAGTGGAAGGCGCTTTGAGCAGTCCTAAGGACTGAATACTGATCTATATATGTTTTGGTATTTTTGTGCTGCACCAGTACCCTATGTGAACCTACTCGAACAGATGAGATTTAAATAGTACTGGAAAAAGAACAGATCAGTGGACTCAACTCCAAACGTTTTTAGATAAATCAGCGGACACTATTTCACGTAACATCTCATTTTCTGATTTTTCTTTACTTGACTGTGACGATATCACAATTAAAGTGATAAACTGAAACGCCACCTGGCGAATAAGGTGTATATCAGCGTGCCAGTGGCTACACAAAAGCCAACGTGGTTCTGTGTGTGTTGTCGCCATGATGTGTGTTGTCGCAAGGTGTAAACGAAACAAAGTCGGCAATAAAGTATGGTTATATACATCGACTTATTTATATATATAATGTATAAACAGTTATCGTTATATGGTGTCAGTACTTGGATAGTATAAGCCACAGAAGAAACCGAAGAAGACGCGTACAAGATGAGTGCAAGATTGACGGCAAAAGTGCCGAATCAGCTCTCCTTGGAAAACAGAGGAGAATCATGGCGGATCTTCAAGAGGGAATGGAGATACTATGAGACAGCGACGAAAATAGCGAAAGAAGACGACGAGGTCAGAGTTGCTGCGTTTCTGAACGTATTAGGTACGGAAGGAGTAGATCTATATGAAACATTCCAGTGGCAAGAGGACGAAGACAGGAATAAGATCGATGTCGTCATACAGAAATTTGATGACAACTGCATTGCCAAGACCAATGAAACCTATGAATCATACAAATTCTTCAAGAGATCGCAAAATGCAGGTGAGACGGTGGAAGTCTATATAACAGCGCTATACAAGCTGTCAGCCACTTGTAATGTTGGGACTTTGAGAGAGAGACTGATTCGAGACATATTGGTCATAGGTATAAAGGACGATAAAGCAAGATAAAAGTTACTTGCAAAGGAAGACCTAAATTTGGAAACTTGCGTTGCCATGTTGAAAACATTACAAGTGACACACATACGTGCACAAGAGATAAGTACAGAAATGACCACTCACTTAGTTCGACACAAGGCGGCGCCAGTCAAGCCACCAGCTGCAAGCCCATACAATGCAAGTTATGGCAATCCTGCAAGAAAGTACAACAGATCTAGACGTTCGAGTACTAGCAAGTACACACCCACCAGTAACAGGTATGCACAACTTTCTGGTGAGGGACGATCAGGATGTAGCAGGTGTGGTGGTATACATGCAAAAGGGAAGGACAAGTGTCCTGCACGTGGCGCCACTTGCCATGTGTGCGGAAAACTAAATCACTTCGCTAAGATGTGCAGAAGTGCAGCTACTCATCAGTTGGTCGAACAAGCGATCATACACACAGTGGGCAGTGAACGTAAGACGAAAGCACACGTAACACTGACAATAAATGGCAAAACAAATGTGTCGTTTCACATGGACACAGGGTCATCAGTGGACATCCTGCCATATCAGGACTACGTATGTGCAACAGCAGATCACTCATGCAGCAAGTTGGAGAACACGAACATTAGACTCGTCATGCACAACAAGTCGGTAGTGAAACCGATAGGACTGGCGCGTTTGCAAGTTCACCGCAAAGGGACAAAGAGACAGATGCGTTTCGTTGTTGTGCGTGCTAATGTTGTTCCACTTCTGAGTTTGCAGTCATGTCTAGACCTTGACTTAATTCAGATAAACGACTGTGATGCAATAAATGCAGTGACCATGAGAACAGACAGTCGGAACCGTGACAGAGGTGGTGACAGCCAACAGACAACGATGGAGACAACACAAACTCTACCAACGACTGGTAAAACATGTCCATCGAAAGCAGACACGGTGCACATTTCTGTGATGAGTAAGCGATCACAAGTGTTACAGGACACTGTACTCAGAGAATACCCAGATGTATTCGAGGGACTTGGTTGCCTCGATGCCTCCAAGTGTCAAACCTGTTATCCATCCGCCCCGCAGAGTTCCTTGTGCAGTACGAGAAGTCGTGAAAAAGGAACTCGCACGAATGGTAGAGGACCAAATCATCGCTCCTGTCACAGACCCAACACAATGGGTCTCGAGCATGATAGCAGTGAGGAAGAAGAACACAAACAAACTACGGATTTGTCTGGACCCTCGAGACCTGAATAGGGCAATTCAACGTTCTCACTACCCGCTTCATACACTGGAAGATATCGCAACACGACTCACTAATGCCAAAGTGTTTTCGGTATTGGACGCCAAGACAGGCTTCTGGCAAGTCAAACTTGACGATGATTCCAGCTACCTCACGACGTTCAACACACCATACGGTCGTTACCGGTGGCTGCGAATGCCATTTGGCATAAATTCAGCACCAGAGGAGTGGCAACGTAGAGCGCACGAACTAGCCGAAGGACTAAAAGGAGTAGAAGTCGTAGCAGATGACTTCCTGTGCATTGGGTTCGGAGACACAATCGAACAAGCAACACGAGACCATGATGTCAATCTCAGAGCACTACTGAATCGAGCGAGAACGTGCCACCTGGTGTTGAATCCAGACAAAGTTCAACTGCGAAACAAATCAGTACCATTCATTGGTCATCTTCTCACTGATGAGGGACTCAAGGTAGACGAATCCAAGGTTGAGGCCATCATGAAGATGCCTACTCCAACGGATGTCACAGCACTGAAGCGAATTCTCGGCATGGTTGGCTATCTTGCGAAGGTCTTGCCACATCTGTCACAAGTCCGTGAACCACTGAGACAATTAGATCGGAAAGATGTGGAGTGGTGTTGGCTTGAGCAACATCAAGATGCTTTGAACAAGATCAGAGAACTGATCACAGCAGCACCAGTGCTCGCATACTATGATGTAAAGCAAGCAATCACAATCCTATGTGATGCATCCCAGAGTGGTTTTGGTGCAGTGCTCCTGCAAGAGGGAAAACCAGTGTGCTACGCCTCTCGAGCACTCACAAACACAGAACAGAACTATGCCCAAATCGAAAAAGAGCTCTTAGCAATTGTCTTTGCATGTGAACGATTTGACCCGTATGTGTACGGAAGACCCATCACCGTGCAATTGGATCATCAGCCACTTCAGACGATCACAAAGAAATCGATGATCGATGCACCGAAGAGACTGCAGAGAATGCTGCTCCGTCTGCAGAGGTACAGCTTAGATGTCATGTATACGAAAGGAAACGAAATGCATATCGCAGAGGCACTAACTCGGGCATACCTTCCATACAGCCACGCACATGACCCAGGGGATCATGTGTTCGACATTGAACTGCAACAAATGGACATGACAGAAGATGTTCATCTGTCGACCAACGGAATACACGAAATCATGTGCAAGTCACGTAAAGACGACGAAGTGAAAACTGCAGTTCGTTACACACTTCAAGGATGGCCGGATCGACGTGAAGCAGTCGATCCACTCGCACGACCTTATTTCAATTGCCGTGACGAGCTCAGCACACAGGATGGCGCACTATTCAAGGGACAGAGAATCGTCATACCCCGTGACATGCGAGCCATGCTCATAAAGAAACTCCACTCCTCGCACTTAGGAGTCGAAGGATGTCTTAGAAGAGCACGTGAAGTGATGTATGGCCAGGCATAAACCAAGAAGTGAAAGATGTCATCAGTGCCTGCAGTACGTGCAACGCGTACAAACCAGAACAATGTAGAGAGCCGTTGTTGTCACATGAGATACCGTCACGTCCATGGTCACGAGTTGGAGTTGATCTGTTCCACCTTCATGGACAGGACTACCTCATAACGGTGGACTACTTCTCGAACTTCTTCGAAGTTGACAAGCTGTCAATGACCAGTGCAACACAGGTTATCATCAAACTGCGTATTCACTTTGCGAGATACGGTGCACCAGACAAAGTGATTTCTGACAATGGGCCACAGTTTGCGTGTGAGGAGTTCAAGTTGTTCTCAGAGCGTTGGAAATTTGAACATATCACATCGTCACCTCGTTACCCCCAGGCAAACGGAAAGGTGGAAAACGCAGTCAAGACGGCAACGCAAATCATGCGAAAAGCAATTGATGACAAGGCGGATGTGTATTTGGCGTTTCTGGACTATCGAAACACACCTACAGAAGCTATGCACACATCGCCAGCTCAACGGATGTTCGCACGTCGAACCAGAACACTACTACCAACGCTGCCAGTACTGCTGCAGACCGATCCTGCAGCACAATGTGATGCTCCTGAACAACTCAAACGTAGAAAGGAGAAACAAGCCAGGTTATACAATCGTACGAGCAAGAATCTCAGCACCCAGGAGATGTTGTGCGGTTCAAGAAGCCAAACGCCTCAAATGACTCACGAACATGGACACTAGCACGCATTCAGAAACCATCGGGCGTCAGATCTTACATCATTGAGAGTGAAGGCTCGACATACCGAAGGAATAGACGACAGCTACGTGCCACACAAGAGCAGTATAAGGATGATACTCGGTACTCTCAACAAGATGAACCTGACAATACGATGAAAAGACCAATGTGTTCAGACAACACGTGCGTAGACAACCAGACCGCACAACAGAGAGGTCAAGACAACGTCACGTCTCCTCCAAGCAGTGAACCTTCAGTCGAAACGTCTCCACAACGTAATGTACCACCACGCAATATGCCGCCGAGGGTTATAAGTTCACCATGCAGTGTGCCGGCGACTGTTGCACGACCAAGGCGTCCATTGAAACTTCCAGCAAAGTTCAAAGACTTTGAAATGAAGTGAAAAGTTAAACATCTGACTGTAAAAAGAGGGAGATGTGACGATATCACAATTAAAGTGATAAACTGAAACGCCACCTGGCGAATAAGGTGTATATCAGTGTGCCAGTGGCTACACAAAAGCCAACGTGGTTGTGTGTGTGTTGTCGCCATGATGTGTGTTGTCGCAAGGTGTAAACGAAACAAAGTCGGCAATAAAGTATGGTTATATACATCGACTTATTTATATACATATATATAAACTGTTATCGTTATAGTGACGTAATGGCGTTTTACGTCACAGATGCCAACATTGGTTACGCTTCCCTATATACGGCTGAGATCCGAGGGAATAATACATCGATCTAATGGGACGAAATCTGTAAGGGAAACAGTTCATCGTCCGTCGCCGAAAACCAACATGCTGTTAATGGGTCGTGAGTGTCACAGATTGACGAGGTCTCCGTAATTAGATGGCTCAATTCTAATAGGGTTCAGTATTAATTATGTCAACGCATGTGAATGCGGGCAGTAACCGTGAACAACGCAACAAGGAACAAGGAATTTTTTTTATGAATTTTATTACATATAAATAACAAGGAACTCTTTTATAGTAACGATAAAAACAAAACCTATCCTCTTACTCTACTTTTTCTAGGCTCTCATCTAGTGCAATCAAAACCGTAGCTATCCCCAGCTAATCCTTGATACTCGAGCTCGTTAAAAAAAATAAGTACAATTAGCACTCTCAAGGTAATTTTAAATGTCAATGCATTACAAGTTCAGGTCCGCTCGGACTCAGGTAAGTGACATCGAGTAATCTATACCATCCATAGTATAGGGAAAACAGTTCAAAGAAGTCTAACCGGCAACATAACATATAAATATAACATAGAATTGTCACTTCCCTATGTATTGTCTCGCTGCCTAGTCAAGCGAAAGTTCGTCGCACTCGCTCCGTTTCGTCCCGTTAGCCCGACTCGGCTAACTCGCCACGAGATCGCACCACGACTCGACGACTGTCCGCCGGAAGTGTCCTTCTCTGTTGCCCGCAGGCTCTGATCATCGTCACACGCGTTCGCCCGGTCCCATTGACCCGGCTCGGCCGACCCACTACGAGGAATCGCGCCTCGTCCAGATAACTGTCTGTAGGCGACTCTCGTCCTCGATACGATCGCCTGACATGTGTCTCCGCACCACTCGGTCCACTGCCGCCCGTACGCTGGAATCGCTGTTACACCGTCGCTGCACGCCCTCGCCAGTGGAGTCGCTTAGCTGCCGCATGCAGTCGAGCCGCTGTCACACCGTTTTAAAATGGGAACATAACCTTGTTACTGCTTCCCATACAACTTTGGACGTTTATTCTGCCTACCTCTAGACAGCAGGGTGGCAACCGCCTTACAGCCCTGCTACTCACGATCTCTCCAAGATCTACATGTGCCACCGATCTCTCCAAAATGCTCTTTCTACCTGACCGTGGCTTTTTATACCTAGTCTAAACAGCATAACACATGACCGGATTGAGCCAGTGATATGCGCGGCAATGAGCCATATCTAATTTACGCATCGTGAAAACACCCCTATAACAATGTGATCGTTCACGACGCCAGTTAATTATAAGCTAATTATAATCGCAGTCCACTGAGTGCACCTGTACTCGTCTGTAAATTATTGCGTAATACAATCTGCTCTGTCTACGACTGTTGTGTAATAGCCGGACCTTTGTACTTTAAAAAATAACAAAGAAATAAGATTCTGAAAATATATAAATAGCAGAAATGCTACGGTGAGATGACTTCGGAACATTATTTTTGATCTGCAGATATTAGCCTTAAGTCAGTGGAGCAGGTGGTCCCGAATGTAAATAAGGCTTGCCGGTCTTCGTCCGTCGACTTCTCGTTTAATCTCAGCAGCTTTTGTTCGAAGTAAGATGCTTGATCACATGAAGCAATAGGTGGCGTGCCATTTGTAACTGTTGACATTTATCTGGTCTTTTTAGGATTCTTTAGAGTGTTTTTGAAGCTGAACTTCTTCCACTGGTCGCATTGGGTTCCTAACTTCCTAGACCATCAGTTAGGATCTGGAATTGGTGCGGCGGTTTTCCTTCTGGACGTGAAACATCAACCGAAGGCAACGTTGAAAACTGTTCCCAGGTTCTTTAAGAGACAACCATAAGTGGCCTCGACCGGAGTCACGCCCATAATATATTATAAAGTAGAGTAGTGATTCAGACGACTTTATAGTCAAGATCCAGCTGCAGGTCTTCTTTCTGAAGTTATAAGCGTAACAGATCCGCTAGCGCAAAGTCCTATTGGACCAGTTGACTCAACTGATTTGGTGTTGGATTTCCGTTTTACTGGATAATTTTTGGGACAGGTAATGTTATGGAAATGATCGACATTTTCGAAGGTTTCTCCAAATACGTTTTAGTTCTCTTTAGATGCCAGGCGTAGTTTGATGGAAAATGTAGTCTTCTTAAGGTTAGTGGAGAGTCCCAGGCATCGGTAGACCATTAGCGCGTATCCCCTAGTGTATGTCCTTAGCGTGTAGCTGCTACTGTCACCCCTTAGCGTGTAGCTGCTACTTCCACCCCTTAGCGTGTAGCTGCTACTGCCACCCCTTAGCGTGTAGCTGCTACTGCCACCCCTTAGCGTGTAGCTGCTACTGCCACCCCTTAGCGTGTAGCTGCTACTGCCACCTCCTAGCATGTAGTTGCTATCGACCTTTTAGCGTGTATATACTCGCTATTACCGGCCCTCAGCATGCAGCTATAGCCGACCCTTACAGCGTAGCCGCTACTGTCAGCCCTTTCCGTGCAGTCGCTACAATCGACTCTGCGTGTAGCCGCTACTGTCGGTCCTTATAGCGTCCAATCACTATTATCTGCCCTTTCTGTGCTGTCGCTACAATCAGTACTTAGCATATGACCGTTGTTGTCGGCCCTTTACTATCGACCATATCCGTGCAGTCGCTACACTCGGCCTTTTGTGTGTAGCTTCTCCAGTCAGTTATTAGCGTATAGCCTTTATACAGATAGCTGTGTGTAGCCACTACACTCAGCCATTGGCGTATAGCCGATACAGTCAGCCATTAGCGATTAGCCGTTACAGTCAACCATTAGCGTGAAGCGTGTGTTGCTGCTGATAGTCCGTTTGAATCTATCACCCCAAAGTTAAACGTATTCATTTTACAGAAGTACTAATTTTGGAGACCAAGGTAGAGTACACAGTATAACAAGAACATGGTTGAAATATATTTATAGCCCATAATACACACACCAAAGTTTCGTCGCCGACTACGTTTTTTCATTTGTCAAGTGAAATGTAACCATTAGGCCTTTTACTGGGTTGCATTCCATAAACCAAAGACTTCCTTGTCCACTAGCCATGTGGGTTTTTCCTCTGGGTGGCAATCTTGTTAATACATTTTGTTAAATGCCTGCATAGACACTAGAGTCTGCACGCAAGCACACACCATGTCAGCATATAACTGTTGAGTGTATGTATTTACGTACAATAGTGTGTGGGTGTTTGCGTGCAAGCCATGCGTGCATCTAAGTTGAATGTGTCGGCATATGAAATTACAACCGCCCACTTACGAGAAGAGGCCAACTGGATGTTATTGAACTTCAACGCGATACTACGTTTCCATAATTGTTTGGGGGAAAACAAAGCCGGCCGTCGCAAAAACGTCTGTAGTACTACCAGACGGCTGGGTTTAAAGGGATTCTTTGTAAGGTAATATGCATTCAAGGTGTACCGTATCAAAAAATATTAATTAATTTCCCATAAGTGCTTTCTCTGCTACTTATGTCTTGCATGTTTATGCATAATTAAATTTGGGTGTTATCTGCGAAAAAAAATATAAACAGTTGTGTTTACGCGACACGTGGATGATTAATTCTGTAGCCCGCGTATAATGAATAGTCATGCACGCGCAGTGAACCACACGACGACCGTTGACGTCACACACATAGTTGACATGTTATTTTTCGAGGTGAATTGATTCAAGCAATGGCATTGTAAATAAGCAATTTGTAGACATATGCACATTGACAGCTATTTTTATAAGTGTAGGAAGCGTATGCACTGTTTAGTTACCCTACTTCCAAATGCCGTCAGCCGAGTAATGTTTCGATTAAATAGAATTATAACGTCCATGACATTGACGCGGACAGCTGCAGTCGGTGTCAGCTCCCGCTGGGACTGTCACCGAGTCTGTCGAGCCTCAACTACAATAACTAACATAGCCTTAGGCAAAGGTCTCGTCTTTCTAGTTAATAAAACTCCATTGTCCAATATTTGACATGCAGTGAACGAAAATGCACGCTAAAATATCAGTATATGCAACCTTAGCAAGATAATTAACCTGGTCGTGGGTGTAATTTGTTTGCCTAAATCTGGGATTTGGGTATGTGTGTCTACGACTACGGGTCTTGCCTTTCCAAATTCCAGTCAGCCGTTTTTGAAAAGTCCCGTTTCCCCACTTATTTGAACCAATACATACAAATGTGAGATTCGTACGTTCACAGACTGTTTTTAATGCTACAGGTACGATTGCCAGTAAACCTGGCTGGCATGTCATCATTCAATGTAAACATTTTAGGTTTGTAGTACACAATACTATGTTGCCACGGAATTTTGCGATGCACGAATTTTAGACACCTGCAGATCTGCACTCTAGTGTACATAAGTTGTTATCCATGAATATATTATTAAAAATCTCATAATACATCAGATCAAGTTGCGCTGCTTCGTGTGAATAGCACATTTGATAATAATAGTACTCGCTAAAAACAAATTAAACATTAATTTTTGACATGTTACTTTACTGTTATTGTACACTTTTGACGAGAATGGCCCATATGTATAATTATATACAACATTAATTATTTGAGCAAGAATAAAGGAAAATATACAGTGCACTCTGGGTAAGGTCGAACTTCCAGGCACCCATGACAACAGTGATAAGTGGAATTTCTTATAACTAGAAAGTTATCAGAAGGTCCCCTTATTGGGACCTTTGCCCTGGACCGAGGAAAAGATTGATTTAATTTACCAAAAATTCACTTATGTGAGTTCAAGTTATCTGGAGTGCACTGTATATGACCAATGCATACAGGTAATTATGTAGAAGCAAATTAAAAGTTGGCCAAAGTAATGGATTGGGATTTTAGTCTGACTGAATCAACATAACAAGGTTCTCTTGTATTTCTTTTGTATGTACACTTGGTGATAAGTCCCACAATCCAATATATAAACTGAATTAATCTGCACAGTATTGAGGTAGTTAACTCATCATATTTAGGCTCAGTTCGAGTTTCAAATGGATGTGTGCATCTGATAGCTTTGTGATCAAAATGCATAGCAGTGCTATTAATATGACAATGTGTTAACAGACACAGTAGTGAAGAAGATGTCTGACTTTGTTCTGCCACATTAATTCAGTGTGGCTTCTGCTGGGAATATGTACATCACTACGTTTCAAATAGATTTGTGCAATCGATCGATTTGTGCATCCAAATGCACATCATCCTGTCATTATGTTGAAAAGTAGGAGTACATAATAAAATGTATGCTTTCTTATGCTCATCATGTTTGGGTTGTGTTCTACAGCATATTCTTCAAAATGTGTTGAAACAAGTTTGTATTAAGTGAATTATACTGGGAGTAGTGTATAAAAACGTGTTGACAAAGTTGCTTTTACAATAATTTTGAAAATTCATAAAATATAAATGTTCCATGACATTCAAAATGTCTTAGGGATCTTCTTGAACTAAACACACCAATGATGACTGAAAACAGTGTTTTAGAATATGCGTTACTTTTAAAGTTTTGTAATTTTATAACTATATTTCCATCATAAAATGGCCATTTTATTTGTTATCGAAATGGGAGTTTGACAGAAACAAATTTAATATCTTTTACTCTAAATGATGGACAGAACAAATAATTATTGCACTCCCAGTACAAAATAAAATTAATTTTTATACTGACGCAGTAGATTTTAATATTTTGTCAACAATAATGTTGTGCTCTTTATAGATATTTATTTTTCAAACTAAAACTAGTAAAAGTAAACCTTACGTAGATAGGAAAGTACATAACCACCTATCCTATTTTAATACCGTATGTAACAACAGTGATGTGTAATGTATTTATACTGCTTATGGAAATAGCAGCTGTATTTATGGTGCAAATAAAATTGTTTCATTATTGAATGTTTCTCGGCTTCAGTAAATTTCTGTTATCTAAATGTAACCGGCATGGTTACTGACGAATTAGTTAATTATTTACTTTTATTATTCCAAAATTCCAAGTACTCTTGGTTCTCATTATTTTTAATATGTTAAATCTGTAGATGCTGCCTGAGAAAGCCATTAGGTTCTCTTCCCAGGCGGTGTCAGTTTCCCCAGCAGTCACCAAGTGAGGGTCATACCCTGGTCACTAAGCCAGGATTAATTAAGAGACGCCATCACAGAGTTTCTGAGAGAAGCTAGACAGACAGCGCTCCAGTGTTTTTCCACGAGGTTTCGTGTTTTAACAGAGATATAAACACAAATGAAGATGTAAGGTGGGTGGATTGAACCAGGATATCATTAACAGCAGATTTATGTAATTATCTCCCAATACTTGCTATTAATGGTACTTTTAAGTTCCCCGTGGGAAGGTCAGTTAATTGGTCTGTGTTGACAGTGTGGGCGGAATTCCCCCAGCACTTACAGCTGTTGTGTATTATGGCATACACAGGTTAAAGTCCACTGTTTGGGATAAGGAAGCACTATCTACACAATTGCATGGTTCATAATCTAGTAATTAGCGTGAGTCTTTAATACTCAATAGGAGGTCACTGTGTTGATATGTTCCCTGCTGAGATGCTGGCACAGTAGGCTGTGTAATGTGTCTGCAGCTGGTGTTGGGTATCGCTATTCCCTAGGTACTCCCTAGGGAATAGACGGACTGCCCATTGAGTTTAGCAGAGTAGTTTCTACTGAAAGGCTATTAATGCCCAGTGTAGTGGGTAACTTGTATATTGATAGGATAGGTGTGTTTAATTAAGTTGATTTCTAATTGTTGTTAGCAATTACACTTACATGTACTTGCAAATCTAGACAACTTCAGCTTATACAGCTGTACATGTGACACTTAGCAGGTGTTCTTACAGCAGAATTACATATGTTATTTTAGTGCATTTTAAGGGAACCATTATGTCAGCATACATATAATTATATCGTGTAAGTCATTACTTGGTTAATTTACAGAGAGTGCATGGTGTGATTGCACTGAGCAGTGCTCAAGCACTGTGTTAGACTGCAGTTCCCAGTTGGGGTGAGCATTGTTACCTTCCATGTCGTGGGGTATTCCTAATTGGTTAGAGACAATGCACTTAGACATGCGTTTAGTATTGTTTAATGGACTCTTATTCTATGTGGATGATGAGCCGTTACCTGATGATAATGGTCATGTATATGCACCGATTCTTTATTATGCATAGAGGAGTATCTCATATACATGCGTCTAATTGTAGAAGTATTACAACTGAGTTTATACTGTATTGACATTTTACATTGATTTGATACTGTCTTAATGATACTTAGGATGCATTTGAATGTATTTCTTGATTTGGGAATACCGTGTTTAAACTAATATAGACCTATGTGTTATTGATAGTAATCCCGTCAAGGAGTATTGCCGTTTGGATATCTAGTTACAAATATCACAGGTGCTAGCCTGCTATTTGGTATCTGAGATGATCTATATGCAATTTAACTGTATCAAAGTTATGCAAGGAATATTATGTTTAACGCTGTTGTTGAATGATCATTTGTATCCATTGTTGCACTTGTCCTAATCGTATGTTATTATGTTGCAGGTTTTTGTTTTTTTGTTTTACTTTGTATTTTAGATTATCAACACAGTAAATAATAGTCATCATTTAACCGTGTTGCCTGTCTTCGTGGTAAATCCCCCGCTACATAAACGTTTCATTAAAAGTTCAGTTCAGAATGTATAGCCAGATGTACATAGTGAAAAATGAACATGACAGCACCATAGTTTTTATATTCCAACAAAAACAATGCCAATCATTCAATATGACATCGGCGTCGCCGTCGCCCGGCGGCTTCGTGCACGGAGAGGTGGTGTTTTTCTTTTAAATAAATCCGTCTGTCATGAACTGTTGCTATGTTCATTCTCCGTTTATTCCATATATTTTCCTTCTTTACTTTACTGAATCTGTGACATAAAAAGCAGCTGGTCCACGTTTCTTTTTGATAATTTTATCGGTCACGACTCATTCGCATGGCGGTGGCTAGTCCAAATATACACATGTTGATGACGTATTTCTCGGTGTAGCTAATCGAAGTCTGACGGACATTCCCGAATATTCATGAGCATGCCTTATACGGATTGTGAAGGTGGGCCCAATGTAGAAACTCCGCGTACGCAGAGTTATTTTTTCGATATATTGTCAGGGTCATTAGTGATTAATGAAACATAATTCTAATGAAATAAAGACATAGAATTACATGAAATAATCATATTAACAGGATTACCTAATAATTGCGTACATTACAAAGATATTAAAATTCTCAAAGAATCCCTTTAACAATCCACGAGAGTCACAGGTTTTAACCGGTCTTGTCATTAGCTAAGTGGGTGTAACGCTCAGTATCGATCTGATGTACCTGTATAGTATTGTCATGGGGAAATAAAAAAATCCATATACCGACGGATCGTCTTTCTCCTCGAGTGGTGTCGTCGGCAACAAATGGGGCTAATCTTGCCCTACTTTCGCCCGGGCCAATCAGAAGGCGACGCAACGAGCTATTCATGTAGAGTAGACGTCTGGTCTGTCACGAATACGGGATATTGACGTCCGTGTTTATAGCTTCGTTTTTTTGCTATATAATTTAAACTACTGAAATGTTCTCTCTCCCAGTAGGCTACGTCCATTGGTCTGCCATATCACTTTCTGCATTGTCTTTCTTAATCCAGAATCACGCGATACGCCTGTATATGGTAATATGAACGCAAGGACATCCAGAATAATATTTACGTACTCGTGATTTCTTAGATCAACTGCATAATGTACATGAAATGACGAATTGCTGTCTTGCATTATAAGGTGAACGGTATTTGTATTTAGACAGTTTGCGTGCCATCTCGTTACATTGGAAAGTTCTAATAGAGGATTAGAAGAAGTCCCTGCGGATTATTATCTCTCGATGCGTATCCTGTTAACACGAACCACACCAATATCGCCACCAAGTTCCATACTTCTTAGTTACTGAGTCCAACATTCCACAGTTATTATGTAGTCATAAATAGCATTAGACGCAGCCAGACAAGTAGGCAAGCAATCTGTTCCATCGGCTCGTAACGACGGTGCCGATTGCCCAATGTTCTACGGTCCGAGTGTTAACGATTGCGGTGGAACTAGTCAGTGTCGTGGAGAGCATCGAATGCACCGGAGTGCAATATATGACAGTTTCCTGCATTGTTTACTGTGCTATTATGCACGATTCCTTTCACTGCAAATTTTTTATTTTAAATACGGTACGGATTGTTCCAACTAACGGAACTCCGGCACAATATATAACATGATTGAACAAGATTGCCATAAAGAGCAGAAAACCCAGATAACTGCGGACAAGGAAGGCTTTGACTTATCGAGACACCGTTTTGAGTTAATGTGTTTCCTGCCCTTGTGACATTGCATTAATTGACATACTTTACCTTCCTCCTCTGTTTCCTTAGCCAACCAGTGACAGGCCACGGCGTGTGAAACCGTAAGTCAGTCCATCAGCTTAGTGTGTAGCTCTTAGCCGAATGTCCCTACGACAACCGGGCACGCGTCGACAGCATTGAACAACGCTTGATACATATTGCGACAACGAGACACGAACGAGCAGTCTTATCTGCCGTCGTTGGCTGACATTGCCGTCGTGATGTACTGTCAGGGGCGGTCAGGTCGCTGGTGGACGTTTGTGTTGGTGCCGGGGCCATCAATAATGCATGTTTGCCAACGATGCCGCGTAGAAGAGCAACCAGCCTCCCGCGGTACAGGCCCCCGCACAGAACCGGTTTTATCCGCATGGTTTGCTGATCAAATTTGAGAAAAATTAGCCGAGTCACCTGACGATATAGATAAATGTTAACAATTCATTATGTGGACTTCTCCACTCTATTACGTACATACCCACGCTGTTGGTTTTATTGAATCTCCAGAAAGGACACACTCTATGGGTAACAAAGGATGCCACTATTTTGAGCTTGAGTGACTTCACGAATTCACACATTACGATGTAACTGTTTATTCATGCAGCCATATTTGTAAGGATATGGGTGAGTCATATTATTGTAATATATTGTAAATCATGGTATGAGAGTGAGCGAGGAAAGACTGACAAAACAACACGGAAAATAGAAGATGGAGGTAGGATGAAGAAGAAGACCATGCGAAAATAAAATATAAAGACAGTGTAAAATAGACTTCGAAAGGGCAGGTACAAGCGCCCGAGAACGAAAGATCATAAGAGAACACCAAGAAAGATGGAGAGAAATAGAAAAATCTGCAGAACGGATCGTTGATTAACCCCGCAAAGAAGCAAAAGAAAGAGGCATTCATTTTCTGGATATCTTTTTGGTAAGAGGCACAACTAATAACACGCGTAAATACGATACATAAATGGCGATAGTGTGTCCCTTCGATTCTTTACAATTAAATGACTACACTGTTTATTACATTAAGTAACATTTATGATGACGTCAAGAACATTTGTACTTAAAATTTTATATTTCGGCAAAGTAGCAGAATAATAATGAAGTATTGCGACTGCCCTATACGGGTGACGTAGAACACATATGAACATTTCGTTGATTGATTTTTTAGATATATAATATTATGTTCAAATATAACAGCACAAACATATGGTCGATCATTCACTATCTAATGTGGTAGATTTTTAAATACACAGAACTCGAATATACATTTATGATGAATTTAAGTAATAACACAATCATATTATATAATAACATAAAACACCCACGTTCCTGGCAAGATGCTTGCATTATTTATTGGTATAACAATTTTTTCAATACAAATCAACACACTCAACAGAAGACAACGCAATGGTCATGCGATTTGTTGTAGCACAAAAGGAGTATACTTAATTTGGATGACGTTGAAAACGGATAACGTAGAACACCGAATCGGCCTGTAAACTATTGGTACAGGTGAGAAACGATCCTAGCACCTACATACATAACTATCTGTTCTTAATGTTTGTTGTGATCTGCTTGTTAGAATATGAGATAGTAACGTGAGTAGTAATAGGCGTGGTGTATGATGTATGTTGGCGCAAACCGGTAGAAACCCCATGTTAAGAGATAGGGATTTCCACAGGTACGCTCCAAAACACTTTCGCGCCAATTATGCAAATGAGGTCTTAGGAGCGGCTTTGTGGAAGTGCGATTGACCAATCACGAGCGATATGGGCATTGTGGGCGTGGCTAGTTATGCAAATGAGCTTGGAAAAGTAGTTCCGACCCGGGTTAAAGCATAGGGATTTTTATCCCATGTTAAAGCATAGGCCATTTTCACCCCATGTTAAAGGATAGGCCGTTTTTATCGCAAAGGTATCCGACCACTTTTCGAATTTTAACCCCACGTTAAAGCATAGGCCATTTTTATCAATGTTAAAGCATAGGGATTTTATCGTAAAGGTATACGAACACTTTTTGAATAAAATAACATATACCGAACAGCATTTGAATATGCTACTCACGAGATTGCTTAATCCGGAGACCGAGGCTCTGCCTAGGGACCGACCCGTTATTTGTTTGACGATGACGTGTCCAATATGTGGTGTTATAGTAAGGCGTTATGTATAACAAAAGGATTATAAATTCAGCGGAGACCGTTTTGTCTGAAGTAATGTATACGAAATGTACATTACATATAGGACTATGTTACATCAGAGCCTATAGCCTCGTTTTTTCGAACAGTGTGACCATTTTGGAATTATACCTTTGGTGTCTCTTATAAAACCCGTACTCGACACTGCAACAGGGCAAAGAAAAGGCTTGTGCAAGCACGCGCACCCTGTATGACGTCATGGTACGCGCTGTAATTTTGTACACAAAGTGAGTTGGACAAACAGGTAGTGCTTTGGTTAGACCTTGTATTGAACTTGCGCGTTTTGTAATGTAATCCCTTCATATGACGTCATGATGCAGTGACATCATTAAACTATAAACTGCTACGCGCAGTAATTTTGTGCGTGAGTTGGTTATTCAGGTAGTACTTTGGTTAGGCCTTGTATTGAACTTGCGCGTATGTAATGTAATCCCATCATGTGACGTCAATTAAATAAATAATTGCACATGCGCAATAGTGGCTATTCTTATATGTCGTAGGTTGTCGACCATTTGATTAGGTATAGACCTCTCCTAGTCTATACATTTATAACTTTAACATAGGTCCAAACCCGATAAAGCATAGCCATAAGTTACCGGTCCATAGGGACTAAAGGGTATCTGGCCTACAGTGCATAACCACGGACAAACAACTTACAAACACTGATATACAACGCAAAAACACTGACATACTATAGCGAGTGAAAAAATTCCCTGTTAAACGGTATAAACCGGTATAAACCAAGGGTCTATGTTGAAAAAACATCCGTGTATTTGGCCCGTGTTAACTCATAGGGAATTATATGAACTAATCTGCTAAAACATTCAAACTACCAGCTATCTGTGTACTATTTTGGTCAAACTGTTTGTCATGTAACAGTATTTGTCATACGAGATTTGTACTTACCAGGTTAACCCCAATTTTTTTTCTCTAGCTATCCTAATTAGATATTTTTACCCGCTAGATGGCGCCATCATGTGACGTAGTACTCCGATTATCCACAAGGGGGCGTTACGCCGGAAGTGAAGTCGTACCGGAAGTTACTTGACTGTCATGGCAGCCTCTACTAGGGACGCTACGTCGGAAGTGACGTCGCACCGGAAGTTTGAATGTCATGGCGACCTGACATGGCGGACTCTATGCTTTTGATATTCCCGGAAGTGCGTCAACGAGTAGAGGTCTATCATGGTCGGTAGATGGCAATACTCTCACTAATTACATTGGTGTCCGTTGAGTGGCGTCGGAAATCATGATGGTCACCTCTTTGAATGAAGTCCTGTCAGGTGGTTGTCCTTACATGTTATTGACATAGTCGTTTTCGATCATAGCAGTTTTCAAATTCGCTTGCTATGGCAGCCTCTACTAGGGACGGTACGTCGGAAGTGACGTCGCACCGGATGTTACTTGACTGTCATGGCATCCTCTACGCTTCGGGTATTCCCGGAAGTGTGTCAACGAATAGAGATCTATCATGGCCGGTAGATGGCAATACTCTGACTAATTACATTGGTGTCCGTTGAGTGGCGTCGGAAACCATGGTGGTCACCTCTTTGAATGAAGTCCTGTCAGGTGGTTGTCCTTACATGTTATTGACATAGTCGTTTTCGATCATAGCAGTTTTCAAATTCGCTTGCTATGGCAGCCTCTACTAGGGACAGTACGTCGGAAGTGACGTCACACCGGATGTTACTTGACTGTCATGGCGGCCTCTACGCTTCGGGTATTCCCGGAAGTATGTCAACGAATAGAGATCTATCATGGCCGGTAGATGGCAATACTCTGACTAATTACATTGGTGTCCGTTGAGTGGTGTCGGATGTCGCCTATCTCATGAACGTGCACAGTTTTTGTGTTAAGGGAAGTCACGTGACTATGAAAACGAAAGAAAAAAAACACTCATCCATAACATCAACACGATTTTATTTGAATATTCCACATATAATATATCTTGCATATTGTTCCTGTAGAATCCGAATCGGTAATGCTAATAAGGTTCCCAACGTGTGATTTGCAAAGGTGTCGCCGAATGAGCTGTGCGCCGCGACGGTGCATGTCGTCTACGACGCCGATGTCGATCGCTGTCGAATGGAATGCTGGTTTCCTTTGACATGTCATCATTCACTGACGTTGTCTGCATGTAAAGCCAACGATCTGAGTTTCCAACTAAATCCATTGGTGTGTTGACATCCTTGAGACCACGAGCGAAGGTTTCCCATCCCACCGGTTCAAACGACTTCCGTTTTCTCAACACGTCATTCACAAGGTCCACGATATTACTTCCGGGAACCGCCTTGTTTCTGTACATCATCTCGCCACGATCGTTCCAACTTACAGCCCCTTTCATTTTATCGAGTAGTCGCCGTGCTTTCTGCTTCATAGTTTTCGGCACGCTGTCGATGATTTCGTTTTCGATGTTCTTATTTTCGACGACTTCGTTTTCGTTAGCAGATTGTACTTTGTTTTTCTCTTCACTGGGAATTTTTTCGATGACCACACGCACGGGTTCTTGGATACGTTTGTCTGAAAGATCGTTGTACCGACTCAATACCTGGTTATACAACACAACCTTTTCCCTCTCGTATATATCGTTTCGTACTAATATGTCTTGCATTTCATTGTCGAGTCGTTGCAAGACCCTTTCGATAGGGTTAGCAGTCAAAGGACGTTGCGGTTGAATGTTTTCCAAAATACGAGGATCGACCAGGGCCATCTTCTTTGTATATTCCGTCACCTGAGATGGAGACGGGAATGTCGAGTTTGTCGCTGAGGCCAGGGGTACATGTGTCGTAGTAGGCGCCTGAGTTGGAGACAAGAATGTTGAGGTTGTTGCCGAGGTCAGAGACGTGGGTGTCATTGTGGGTGACGGTTCAAGTGAATTGAACAAAGTAGTGCTTGTCGACGTAGTGTTTGTTGATGCCCTACAGCGACTGTGGGCACTGCGTCGTTTCAAGTTGTCCCAACGTGTGAAATGTGTCTTGCAATCTGGGCACTGGAAGGTCACCCGTGATGATGGTGTAGGCTTGTTGACAGCTGGTAGACTAGTCCATAAGCTCATGATGTACGTGTTTACTGTTCAAACGTAACGAACGGAAGGAATGGCTCTTGGAACTCGTCGGTCTAAGTTTTGTTTGTACAACTCGTTTTATACCTGTCTGTTGGAGTGGAATTCCGTCGAATCGGTGAAATCTCACGCGATAACCCGTCTGTTTGCCTGAAAGAGGAGGGATGTCACGCGATAACCCGTCTATTTGCCTGAAAGAGGAGGGATGCCACGCGATAACCCGTCTATTTGCCTGAAAGAGGAGGGATGCCACGCGATAACCCGTCTATTTGCCTGAAAGAGGAGGAGGTGGGATGTCATACAATAACCCGTCCAGCTCTATCCCTGCTCCTCCTCCTCACTTTTGAGGGGTTTGACGCGATAACAAGTCGAATTGTCAAATTTGTGCAGCGTGTTGGTCAAAGCATAATGTTTCGTTTGTCCAACTAGTTGGTCTGAGTTCAATTTGTGCAGCGTGTTGGTCAAAGCATAGTGTTTCGTTTGCACAACTAGTTGGTCTGAGTACATTAACATCTCTGTACTGAACTACACATAGATATAAGTGGCTATCATCGCTACTGACCTACACACACAGACATAAGTGGTTAACGTATCTGTACTGAACTACACAGACATAAGTGGTTAACGTCTCTGTACTGAACTACACACATACATAAGTGGTTAACATAACTGCACTACATAGATACATAACTGGCTAATGTCTCTGTACTGAACTACACACAGACATAACTGACTATCATCTCTGTACTGTACTACACCTACTTAACTGACTAAAATCTCTGTACTGTACTACACACTCAAACATAACTGACTAATGTCTATACACATACATAACTGACTATCATCTCTGTACTGTACTACACAGATACATAACTGGCTATCATCTCTGTACTGAACTACACACAGATACATAACTGGCTAACGTCTCTGTACTGAACTACACACAGATACATAACTGGCTAACGTCTCTGTACTGAACTACACACAAACATAAGTGGTTAACATATCTGTACTGAACTACACAGCCATAAGTGGTTAACATATCTGTACTGTCGCCAGAAGTTCCATCGCCACTGTTTCGAAACGGAGTCTTGCGACCAAGTATTGATATTACACAACTGTTCGACTGTCACGTCAGATAGCTTCACACCTGCGTCTAACAAAACACTCAAACAGTCTTTCACCATCTAGTTGGTCTGAGTTCATGTGTGTGTTGTGTGTTTCGTACCACGTGTATGTATCTATGTATGAATCTATGAGTTCATTTTCGGTTACCCATGCCAGGTTAGGTGTTTTACGACAGAAGCAAGTTTCGAAGGTTTTACCGAAGAAGCACGAATGTAAATACTATAGTACGAAAAAGGATAAAAACGTTCTAATGGACATGTGTACACTTGACCCTTCATACGGTAAACTATATAAATACTGGTACATCTTATCTGGGAGGTTATTATGTGCCTGTACTGTTCTAACATGACGCTTCACTTTCCTCGAACAATGTAGATAGCGAGCACTACGCCGTCTTTTATTGATATATGATCTTTGGCGTCAAGGCGATCGAGTCAACATTGCGCATCGCACATAGCGTGTTTATTTATTTAATAATAATGTTGAACGCAATTATAGACATACGTACATACGTACACACGTATAGGTTAAGAACACCAGCATGATAAAATACTGAAACAGTATTGTTGGTCTCTAGGCACAGATGAAATACAGATGAGACTCGAACAAGGAATACCTCTTCAAAACAGTTTGACACCAGTTTGGAGTCAGTTTGTATGCAGGCTTTCAACTGTGACCGTTGGTAAGTACACATCTCGTATGACAAATACTGTTACATGACAAACAGTTTGACCAAAATATTACACAGAAGCTGGTAGTTTGAATGTTTTAGCAGATTAGTTCATATAATTCCCTATGACTTAATACGGGCTAAATACACGGATGTTTTGTCAACACAGAGCCTTGGTTTATACCGGTTAACAGGGAAATTTTTCACTCGCTATAGTATGTCAGTGTTTTTGCGTTGTATATCAGTGTTTGTAAGTTGTTTGTCCGTGGTTATGCACTGTAGGCCAGATACCCTTTAGTCCCTATGGACCGGTAACTTATGGCTATGCTTTATCGGGTTTGGACCTATGTTAAAGTTATAAATATATAGACTAGGAGAGGTATATACCTAATCAAATGGTCGACAACCTACGACATATAAGAATAGCCACTATTGCGCATGTGCAATTATTTATTTAATTGACGTCACATGATGGGATTACATTACATACGCGCAAGTTCAATACAAAGCCTAACCAAAGTACTACCCGAATAATCAACTCACGCACAAAATTACTGCGCGTAGCAGTTTATAGTTTAATGATGTCACTGCATCATGACGTCACATGAACGGATTACATTACAAAACGCGCAAGTTCAATACAAGGTCTAACCAAAGTACTATCTGAATAACCAACTCACCTCACGCACAAAATTACGGCGCCGTTTATAGATTAATGACGTCACTGCATCATGATGTCACATGAAGGGATTACATTACATATGCGCAAGTTCAATACAAGGTCTAACCGAAGTACTATCTGAATAACCAACTCACCTCACGCACAAAATTACTGCGCGTAGCAGTTTATAGTTTAATGATGTCACTGCGTCATGACGTCACATGAAGGGATTACATTACAAAACGCGCAAGTTCAATACAAGATCTAACCAAAGTACTATCTGAATAACCAACTCACCTCACGCACAAAATTACTGCGCGTAGCAGTTTATAGTTTAATGATGTCACTGCATCATGACGTCACATGAAGGGATTACATTACAAAACGCGCAAGTTCAATACAAGGTCTAACCAAAGCACTACCTGTTTGTCCAACTCACTTCGTGTACAAAATTACAGCGCGTACCATGACGTCATTCAGGGTGCGCGTGCTTGCACAAGCCTTTTCTTTGCCCTGTTGCAGTGTCGAGTACGGGTTTATAAGAGACACCAAAGGTCTAATTCCAAAATGGTCACTCTGTTCGAAAAAACGAGGCTATAGGCTCTGATGTAACATAGTCCTATATGTAATGTACATTTCGTATACATTACTTCAGACAAAACGGTCTCCGCTGAATTTATAATCAGTTTGTTATACATAACGCCTTACTATAACACCACATATTGGACACGTCATCGTCAAACAAATAACGGGTCGGTCCCTAGGCAGAGCCTCGGTCTCCGGATTAAGCAATCTCGTGAGTAGCATATTCAAATTCTGTTCGGTATATGTTATTTTATTCAAAAAGTGTTCGTATACCTTTACGATAAAATCCCTATGCTTTAACATTGATAAAAATGGCCTATGCTTTAACGTGGGGTTAAAATTCGAAAAGTGGTCGGATACCTTTGCGATAAAAACGGCCTATCCTTTAACATGGGGTGAAAATGGCCTATGCTTTAACATGGGATAAAAATCCCTATGCTTTAACCCGGGTCGGAACTACTTTTCCAAGCTCATTTGCATAACTAGCCACGCCCACAATGCCCATATCGCTCGTGATTGGTCAATCGCACTTCCACAAAGCCGCTCCTAAGACCTCATTTGCATAATTGGCGCGAAAGTGTTTTGGAGCGTACCTGTGGAAATCCCTATCTCTTAACATGGGGTTTCCACCGGTTTGCGCCAACATACATCATACACCACGCCTATTACTACTAACGTGACCAAAATATCCTACCCATCGTCGATCTCCGTGATCTTCCCTACGGACACATTCTTGACATATAATTTCACTTCAACAAAGTTCCCAATAATAATCTGTTCATGTGTTTTCCAATAATGCATGGCCGCTCTGCTGATTTCTGGGATTGTTGAGTTGTTGGTTCCTCACTTGGACATGTAAGATGAACGTTGCCCAACGATCGGCATAATAGATTGAACCACGGTGTCATAACGATATACTATGTAATAGTCGACTAGCATCACAGAACTTGAACTCTAAAAGATCCGCGGGATGGTTTTGCTTACTGTTCATTCACGGTATCGTTCATGCCCAACAGGTACGACACAGCTGACTCCGTCTGGAAAATACCCCATGCATAGGCGTCTTGCGCATTCGTTATATGTATCCCTTTCTTCATCGCATTTACAGCTCTTCATAGCCTATCGCAGGCGATTTATATAACCACGTTAGCAGTATGCATGCCATGACGCTGATAAAATTATGCTGAGCATGATTGTCAAGAACCGCCAGATGAAACGGCCTTGCAAATAAATATCCGGGTTCTGAGATATATCAGAAGGGAAGTAGTTATACACAATTAAAGAATTTTCCAAATTTATTGGCCCATCTTCCAAACAACAAAACAAAATACAGCTATTCTTTAAGGAAGACTCCCTAACTTATTATCATACAGAGTCTTACTTACATATATCTCTATCATAACATTTCATAGGTACAGAAGGATTGACCAGTTCTTCAATCCTATACTATTCCATCAAAAGATTCTATAACATTATCACCATATAGGCACACAAGTTCAACACCCTACGGCTGACTGCGTGGCACTCGCAATATAGAGATGCAAAAATATAATGTTTATAATGAACGATACCACATTTCGTCATCATTTTGTCCCTCAGTAGTCGAGCGAAGTAGTTCTCACTCGGTTCATCGGGAATTCCCTCTTCGGGTGTGAATTCTCCTTTGTCGCGTAAGCCGTCTACTCTCGCACTGTTGTTACACGACGTGTTACTCGCCGTCTACCGCCCTCGAGTGCACTTTGTCAGACTTCACCCCGCCCCGACACTACAATAAATTATAAGTATAATAATACAATATTCTTATTGCTTGGTGTGTAAACTACACCCTTCATATCATATGTTTTTCGATCGACACCACATATAATCATAATACCTACAATAAAAATTATATCTCTAATGTTCGCCATAGATATATACGTATCCGGATCCAATATCCCATTAGTAATAACAACCCCACCACCTAAATGCACCGTCTCACAGACGCTACCATGCTATGTTAAGTTCTTAAAACCACAATCTTGATAATGATCTGGTGCCATTACACCATGTTGAAGATTGTGCTGTTTCTATGTTGACTCGTTTGAGAATCAGGTTGTCTGCTGGATTTTGGGCAAGTTTGCCTTGACCCATCCAACGATGACATTAGAGAAAGATATGACAGTTGCAACATTGTGAGCCATCTGATTGGACAGCATTAATGTTAGGCTTTTATGTGTCATGTCTCCATTTGTACCGTTTCCTGCTTCTTTGTGTAGTAGGTATTGTTCAACTATTTGAAGAGGTGCACACCAAATTTTTTGAAACAGTATACCTACACTCTACAATAAACTTAATTCAAAACCTCCACGAGAACTGCGAAGTTCTAGCTATGGATTTGAACTCTTTATGGACACATTTTGTACGTCCCCATGCTTGAACTGTTAGGTATTAATGCTTAGTTATAAATATGCGGTTACGCAGTATTGTATTATTAAATGACAATAAAATGTCTGTGTGTCCGTCCGGGCCAGAAGCACATGGTTGTTTGTGGTATTAATAATGTAGTCGTTATAAAGACACGACAAAGTGGCGACGAGGATTCGGATGCGATCTCCACAATGTCAATGACAGCGATAGGTCACATTGAACCTTAAGAAGAAAACGTAGAGGATTGGACGGGCTACTCAGAACGGGTAAGCCAATATTTTATCGCAAATGCAATCGGAGAAGACAGACAAGTGGCGTGTTTGATTACATTGATGGGCGGCAAGACTTACAGCTTACTGAAAAGTTTGATGACACCACATCTGCCATCAACTAGAGCAGTGGCCGAGATAAACAACACTTTATCGAACTACCTGAACCTGAAGCCAGTAGTAGCGGTGGAGCGCGGTCGCTTCAACAGTGCTTATCAGGCCCGTGGAGAAAGCGTTGCCCAGTGGCTTGTGAGATTAAAGAAACTGTCTGTGAATTGCGGTTTTGGTGCCAATTTGGAAGAAGCATTACGGGACAGATTCGTGGTAGGTTTGCAATCTGAGTCAATTCGCAAGAGGCTATATGCAGAGCCTGAAAACCAGTTGACATATGACAGGGCGACTACTCTTGCATTGTCAATGGACATCGCGCAGCGTGATGCTCACGTCGAATTCGGAATGCACAGAGAAACCATGCCAGTGAATGAAGTGCAATACTGCCATAAAGTATTCACTAGACAAACCTGCTACAGATGCAATGACAACCACAGTAGTAACTGTTTAACGTGGGTTCTTCTGTTATTTCTAAGCTTATAAAGACCAAAGCACGTTTTGACAAACACATATTTACTAAGCGCACACAGTAGGAAGATTGTACACAAAACACGAATCGGCTTTCAGTCCAACGAAAGTCACAAAGCACTAACTAGGTATCGGTAAACGAAACCAACTGTCAACAGTAACATGTGTCGTTTTAAGAGCAGCGAATGTTATTTCTGTGGAAAGAAGGGACACATTCAGAATGCCTGTAGAAATAAGCGTTCTGGCAAAGATAAACAAATTCCTCAAAAGTGGAAGAACAAAGGTGGTAAAGCCAACACAGCAAATCATGAGGTGAAGGCAAGTGCACAGAGAACGGTGCATAGTGTTGAACAAGTTTGTGACAACTTGGAAAACTTTGATGTGTTTTGTGTCAACAGCCAAAAGGACGTCAAAGAAGACACTAAAGGTTTTATCACTCTAGATGTGAAAATCAACGAGAAGAAGCTTTCCATGGAACTAGGCACAGGTTCAGCAGTCTCAATAATATCGAGGAAAGATTTCGAGAAACTAGGTCTCAAAACGAAGATGCATAATCCAGGAAAGAAGCTTTTCAAGACATACACACACGATACATTTGCCCCAATAGGCATTGTACATGTTGCTATGAAGTATGGGAATCAGTCGGCATAGCTACCATTGTACGTGGTACTGCTGGATGGACCACCGCTTTTCGGTAGGGACTGGTTGGGAGTGATTCATTTGGATTGGACTGTTATCAAAGCAGTACGTATGGCGAGCGATCCAAGAAGGAAGCCAGAAGATGGACTACAAGAGCTGTTAGACAAACATCGCGATTTGTTTAGACCTACACTAGGCACAATGAAGAACATCACTGCGTCTCTTCATGTGACGCCGAACAGCGTACCAGTGTTCATGAAGGCACGCCCTGTTCCATATGCAATGCGTGATCGAGTAGAAGCCGAACTTGATCGACTTGAAACCGACGGTATAATCACAAGGGTGGATTATAGCGAATGGGCGACACCAATTGTACCGGTAGTGAAGGCTGACCAGAACATCAGAATTTGTGGCGACTTCAAGGTCACAGTCAATCCTGTATTACAAATTGACCAGTACCCACTACCTAGAGCAGAAGACATATTTGCTAGCCTAGCTAGAGGACAACAATTGAGCAAAATTGATTTAGCCAATGCTTATCAACAAATGCTAGTCACTCCTGAAAGTTGCAAATTTCTGACAATAAACACAAGTAAGGGACTGTACCAGTACAATCGCTTAACGTACGGTATAGCATCTGCTCCTGCACAGTTCCAGCGAGCAATGGAGCAAATTCTGAAAGGCATTGATAATGTGCAGTGTTTCCTCGATGATATCCTGGTGACAGGTAAAACAAGGCAAGAACATTTGGCAACATTGGATGAAGTGTTCCACAGGTTAACCGACTGTGGATTGCGTGTTCGTGAGTCCAAGTACGAATTCTTGAAAGACAATGTCGTCAAAGAAGGTTGATGCAATAATCAACGCTCCAGTGCCAACCAATGTGAGTCGACTACAAGCGTTCTTGGGACTTGTTAACTACTATGCAAAGTTCATCCAGAATCTGTCACAAATGATCAAGCCGTTGAATGTGCTAACGCAAAAATATGTCAACTGGAAATGGAGTGCACAGTGCCAGGAAGCATTTCAGCGAGCGAAAGATGCGATTGCGTCAGACAAGGTGTTAACGCACTACAATCCAAAGCTTCCACTGAAGATGGAAGGTGATGCATCCTACTACGGAGTTGGATGTGTTCTGAGTCACGTGATGCCAGATGATACAGAACGACCTCTAGCGTTTGCATCACGCACTCTGAGCAAAGCGGAACAAAATTACGCACAGTTGGAAAAAGAAGCGTTGAGTTTGATATTTGGTGTGAAAAGATTCCACCAATATCTGTATGGGAGACAGTTCATACTGGTAACTGATCATAAACCACTGACAACAATTCTGCATCCGGCGAAGTCAACTCCAACCATGACTGCAGCACGACTACAAAGATGGGCGATAATTCTGGCAGCGTACGATTACATAATCGAGTATCGAAGCACAATAGAGCATGCAAATGCTGATGGCCTCTCTCGTTTGCCACTAAACGTTGTACCAGCTGAATGTCATAGCATTACTGGTGTAGTAAACGACAGTCAGTTTGAGAATCTTCCAGTGACTAGTGCTCAGATCGAACGTGAAACAAGGACAGATCCAGTGTTGTCCGAAGTGTACCAGTACACCCAGGGTGGTTGGCCAGACGAGACACCTGATGAGAAACTGTTACCATTCTTCAGCAGGAGAAATGAGATATCACTACACCATGGCTGCCTGATGTGGGGTCTACGAGTAGTGATTCCACTTAAGTTGCAAGCTCGAGTGCTTGAAGAAGTGCATGCAGGACATGTCGGTGTAGTAAAGATGAAAGCCTTGGGTAGAAGCTACATTTGGTGGCCTGGGCTTGACAATCAAATTAAACAAACTGCCAAGGAGTGTGCGAGTTGTCAAATAGTGCAAAATAACCCAAAGCTTGCACCACTACATCCATGGATGTATCCGTCGAAGCCGTGGGAAAGAATACACGTCGACTTTGCAGGACCATTTATGAATGACATGTTCCTAGTAGTAGCCGATGCGCATTCCAAATGGCCCGAAATAGTGACAATGCAAAGCACTACAGCAGAGAAGACGATAGATGTACTACGCGAACTGTTTTCACGTTACGGAGTACATTCAACCTTGGTATCGGATAACGGACCACAATTCGTTGCGGAGAATTTTGAAAATTTTCTCAAGATGAATGGCGTGATGCACATCCGGGCTGCACCATATAATCCATCAGCAAATGGTCTGGCAGAACGTTTCGTCCAAATACAAAAAAATTGCTTGAAAGCAGCGAAACAAGACAACAGAAGCTTATAACAGAAGTTAGCCAACTTCCTTTTAGCCTACAGGAGTTCCTCATTCTACTACGGGAATGACACCAGCAATGCTGTTTCTGGGAAGAAATATTCGTAGTCGACTCGATCTGGTTAAACCAGACTTACACAGAAAAGTGCAGTCTGCAGAATATAAGGCCTGTGCTCGAAGTAGTAATGCCAGTGTGAGGCAACTGCAGAATGGTCAGAAAGCACTTGCTCGAAATTACAGGGGAGGAGACAAGTGGATTCCTTGCGAAGTGATTGGGCAGAGCGGACCGTTGTCGTATACGGTACAGATGAGTGATGGTGTCACTTGGCGTCGACATATCGATCAATTGTTGGATCTGAATGGCGATACAATACCACTACAGCACCCAGTCGAAACACAAATAAGGGAAATTCCTGTGTTGGATGCTGCAATCGCAGTACTAAGTGTGCCTGAATCTACGCAACGTAACGGCACAACACCAACAGCAATTGGTCGAACCGTCACCGATCGAAACGGGTCTCCAGCCAGAAGTGTGAATCAGGGAAGACGTTATCCCTTACGTGAACGCAAGGCGACAACAATATTTGACTTGTGAAAGTTTGCAGATGCTAAAATTGTCGTGATAGACATACAGAATCACGGTCTGACATCTTGCATAGGTGCATGGCAGTCTACCCGTGCTACCTAATTAAGTTCATGTTAACTAATTTAGTTGCTAAATTTCGCAGCATTTTGCAAATAGTTGTCTTACCTACCTACCGTAATTGTTTAGAGCATATTATAACAGGAAACACAAATATTATTCTGAAAGGCCTAAGTGTAATTCACTATCACTATCATCTTAGGTGACAATAAATGACGACTAGGCCTACAACCTTCAGAAAAATATCCAAGAGAGATGATCTAATCACAGTATCAATAAATGTAGAGAAAATAGCAGCGAAATGTGTTCTACGTTGTCCATTTGTGTTCTACGTTATCGATTACATTTTACGATATTGATCCTTTGTTCTCGGAAGGGCAGGTAACTTTTGGCAACTAACACGTCTGCTAGTCTTCACTTTAATTTGAAAACCAACTTGATTTATTATAAATGAAATATTTTTGTAATTTCTCAATGTGAACGAAAAAACTAGCTCAGAGGCGTTCAGTATCATATGTGTTTGTTAGGCATTTAAAGATAATTAAAGACTTAGTTTTGCATAGGCAAGCTGAGAATTCCGTTCCTTAGCAGAACGACGTCTGAATCTGGTGCCGTCGGAAGGGTAGCGATACTCCCTTCCCATGCGATAACGTAGAAAATGGATAACGTTAAACACGGCCATTTGATATGTTCGAACCCTCTGATGTCAAACTAGGTCTGTGTCGCCAGCAGTGCCCTTTTTAATAAAAGAAGCAATCGATCCTATTATATATCACATTATACACCTGAGAACATTCGGAACTGAGAAAACTGGATAATAACCTCACATGTTTGAATTAAGTAGATGCAGATTCTAGACAGTGCTTTATTGAAACTTAGATATACAAGCATATATTTGGATAACATAAAACGTGATTTCTGTGGACATTTGTTTCAATCCTGTGAAATGAAGGAAATGTGTTTATATCCCGAAAGAGCATCATAAATCAGTGAGTTAAAACTTACTAAGTATTATTATTACGATAATTTGTAATGCCCCTCTGTGCTGTGGCGTGTGTGTGTGCGCGCGTGCGTGTATGTGTGTGGTGTGTGTGTGCGTGCGTGTGTGTGGTGTGTGCATCATAAATCAGTGAGTATGTATATCTACAATAAATTAAGACAACTTATTAAAGAGTTAAAACTTACTAAGTAATTATTATTATTATTTGTAATGCTCCGTTGTGTTGTGGTGTGTGTGTGTGTGTGTGTGTGTGGTGTATGTGTGTGTGTGTGTGTGTGTGTGTGTGGTGTATGTGTCTGTGCGTGTGTGGTGTGTGTGGGTGTATGTGTGGTGAGTGTATGTGGTGTGTGTGTGTGTGTGTGTGTGTGTGTGTGTGTGTGTGTGTGTGTGTGTGTGTGTGTGTGTGTGTTAATATGCACTGACACCATCGCTTTATTCATTTCGTCGATGCGGTAGGCATTTTGATCGTTGACAGAATTTATTGTACGCTGGTCACTTGTAATTTAAGTGTAGATATACCATATTTCTAACATATTCTGTAGAATTTGGTTGGCTAATTTGGTTTTTCGGCAATGCGACCTAAAGTCGATATTCAAATTCACATTGTCTGTCTGTCCCCATAAACGACTGTGGTAAAAATCTCTCGGTTCGTCTTGACCCACTCGGTGACACTAGTGGTGTTTGCATTAACGATCATCTATTGCTGAGGCTTTTTAGCTTCAACTTCTAACACATTTTCGTATGACGGTTCTGTGAGAGGTTTGGAGGACTTCGTTCAGCTGTGATATATGACTTGCTAGTTGTCTATGGTTGACCAGTAGCGCAAACATGAATTGAATCGCTGATAACATCTTTGTATGCACATTAAACTTGATCACTATAATCTGACCTTTGCCGAGCAGATGTTACCCCATCAACTGTTCAAACAGCTTTAATAACAATCTGCGTTATTTTCTCATCGAAGATTGCGTTCCATGAAACACCTAGCCCAGATAAGTGGATTGATAAGCTGTTACTGGTGCCTTCAATGGAAGTGTATGATTATGTGGTTCACCAACGGTATGCTGATATTAGAAGTTCTGCCTTTTTCATACTGATTTACACCGTATCTCGTAGATGTAGTTACAGTGTGTGTTTAACCTGTTAATAGCTGCTGTGATCTACTTAAGTGTTTACAGAATCTACAGATCCAGGTTTTAGCCAGGTATGTTTTTGCGAATCTATTTATAACGTACGAACGATGTCATTTGCGCTATTTTAACATGTATATCTACACAACGTTTGGCAAGCCAAGCGAACTGTGGGTATTCGATAAGAAAAGGTTTTTGAATTAAAGCCTTCTTTCTGGAGCTTATGAATCCTTCGTTCTTCGCGGAATTTCTGTAGGATTTGCCGAGCACCTGTTCTGAGAACATCTAAGAAGTTGCACTGACCTTCAAATAACAAACTGGATTGATCGACAAAATACGATGAAATAAAAGTGATAAGTGGCGCCACACAATCTTATTTTACGCCCGCTCCGCTAATCAATCGCCAATGTGAAGAACACAAGAAGATGAACACTCGTTTAGATTGTCCACAAAGGTCGGCGGGTTACGGCATCATGGAGCGAGTTAAATCTGGCTTCGCCAAAGCAGCTGTGGTCCACATAATATGTACGCCATTAGGTAGTTAATGGTACACTTCCGTCGTTTTGTGTGCAAGGGTAAACGACAGATTGCCATTTCTGCGAAGAGGAAGAGTACATTTTAACAGTACGAGAGCACTGGGGCTATTTAATCACTGAACGCATTCGTTTTACGACTGGTTGATAGTCAATTCGGATATGTTAATGTGCCGTTGACCTACACGACAACACCCTCGCGCCTTCTGGTTGTGCGTTTATTGCTATTTCATCTTCTTGTTATTAGGCACAGATACAATTAGTTGTCTCCCGGGTTGAAAACTTGGTGGGAGAAATTCGTTCTGCGCCCAGACAACGTTGTGAATTGACGGGACATTAGTGGTTGTTTGTATCGCCTACGTAACACACACGCAAACGTATGCGCACGCGCGCACACACACGCACGCATGTACGCATGCACAATGTTTAGACATGTTATTTAACGTATTTTGTAATGATGTGATTTGTTATTTTGAAATTCATATAATTTATACACTAATCAAAAGGTGGCAGCACATTAGCATGCAACGGAGCATTGTTGCAAGTATCATGCATGAAATCTTCTCTGGGTCATTAAGATGTTACAATTAATTATTTATTAAAATCCACCCAACGCACATTATTTGTCCACACTGACAACACAATAGTATTCGGATTATTATTTGTTTCTCTCTCTCTCTCTCTCTCTCTCTCTCTCTCTCTCTCTCTCTCTCTCTCTCTCTCTCTCTCTCTCTCTCTCTCTCTCTCTCTCTCTCTCTCTCTCTCTCTCTCTCTCTCTCTCTCTCTCTCTCTCTCTCTCTCTCTCTCTCTCTCTCCCTCCCTCCCTCCCTCCCTCCCTCCCTCCCTCCCTCCCTCCCTCCCTCCCTCCCTCCCTCCCTCCCTCCCTCCCTCCCTCCCTCCCTCCCTCCCTCCCTCCCTCCCTCCCTCCCTCCCTCCCTCCCTCCCTCCCTCCCTCCCTCCCTCCCTCCCTCCTCCCTCCCTCCCTCCCTCTCTCTCTCTCTCTCTCTCTCTCTCTCTCTCCCTCCCTCCCTCCCTCCCTCCCTCTCTCTCTCTCTCTCTCTCTACCCCTCCCCCTTAGGTGGAGCGCCCAAAATTGGAACGTCCATAAATCAGTAACCACTCGTCCAATCTTGATGGGAATGGCATCTATAGAATGGGAAATTGCCCAAGGATTCAAAAGCTGCCATTATTTGATTTAAGAGTAAGTTAAAGTGTGATGACCTTCACGTTGACCTTGAATTTGAATTATAGCCCAACATGTTTTCTACAAAATATAACAGAACCAAAGGTGTAATATTCCTCAGTAGTCCACAAAAACAAATCAAAAAACTTTCTCCATGCAATTAACTTCAATTTAATTGGTGCGTCATTAAAACCAGATGTGTGAACTACGAATAAACACATCTCATTTACCAGTATACCATGCGCTTAATTGCCTTGCTTCAGTATTTGTCAATTCACTTCACTACTCATTTTCAATGGTCCACTTATCACAAAGTTTGGATATGTTCATCACATCATTTCGGCTGATGCTATATTCTCTGGATGATGATGATGACCTAAATGAGGGTGTTTCAACTGCTTTGCTGGCCAATGTGGGTGCATGAAGTTTATATTGAAGTCACTAAATTTATTCGAGATTTCATCCACAATTCCTCTACATGACAGATTTTCATAAAGACAGCAAACAAAGTTCTGTTCATGAATTTGTAGAGGTGTTTGTACTTCTACAAGTTTGTAGAGGTGTTTGTACTTCTACAAGTTTGTAGAGGTGTTTGTACTTCTACAAGTTTGTAGAGGTGTTTGTACTTCTACAAGTTTGTAGAGGTGTTTGTACTTCTACAAGTTTGGCTGATTCCAAATCCTCATGATTGCCATGAGCTGTCAGTGTCACGGAGACCAATTTTGGTTCATCAGCTTGAGCACTCAAGTTGTAGACCTGTAACTGTGATGTGGAGAAGGGGACAAATCGATGCTGCTGCAGAGTTCCCTTTATAGTCCTTGATGACTCGAACTGCGCTTTGAATTCATTTTTACATTCAGCAATTTTCTCTGGTGCTACATTAAAGAATTTGATCCTTCGATTTGTTTTGTACAGAACTTTTTTGCACGATTGCTTAAATGGTAAGAATAGGGTTATCATATGGGCGTTGGAGACTGGCTTTTGTAACTAGCCTTTTCACAGTGCCTTCAATACCATCATAAGCACTTTATCAGAAGTGTTTTAGAATAATAGATGTACACTTACATTTTAGAAGCAGCCTCAGAAAGTTGTGAATTTGAGATAAAAACACCCCAGAACTTTCCCTATTGTTTTAACTTGATGAACATGTAGTTGTTAGGGGTTGACACGTTGGGTTTAAGGGGGCTTAAAAACTGCCACCTGGTGTTTTAAAAATGAGTGCAACTATGTACTAAAGCAGAGAGCAGTGTGTACTAGGTTTCCATGGAATGAATGCATTCATTATAACACATGGAAACTGGCCATTTAGCCCCCTATGTTTTGTAAGTATAGTATATATCATCTTTAGTTGAGGTTTGGGGTATGTACGTAGAACATTCCAATATTTACTATTTTGACAAATTTGCCATCAATCATTAATGTGGGCATGGCTTCTACAAAAATCTGAGACGGTCAGTTGTTTTAATTTCCATTAATTATTGTTCAATATGGTCAGTAGTATGTGCGTGCAAAATTTCAGGAACAGTCCATGTCTGCCTATAGTTAGTGGACGTTATCCTTAACGGGATACTAATCAAGTTGAAGTTAAATTGCATAGAGAAGGTTTTTAATTTGCTTTTATGGACTACTGAGGGATATTACACCTTTGGTTCTGTTAAATTTTGTACAAAAAATGTTGGGCTATAATTTTGGCCGATTTTAATTTCAAGGTCACGAGGGCAACAAGGTCAAATTCAAGGTCAAAGTGAAGGTCAAAAGGTCATCACAATTTAATTTACTCAAGATTGGACCAGTGGTTACTGATTTTTGTGGACGTTCAAATATACGGCGCCACGCCCAATTTGGGTGATTTTATTAAAATGATCGGGCCGTAGCGCCTAAACCGCTGGTCCGATTGAGCTCATCTTTGAACATTAAACTTCCTCAGCCAACACCACCGAAGAAGCAAAATTCCAGACAAATCTGAGGGGGTGATTTGACACGAACTGACCCCAATGTGGAATTGCTGCTTCAAAGTAGAGGAGATTAGGAGACATATCACATATAAGGAGAAACGGGTAATTGTACCACTGTACAAAGCAATAGTTAGGCCATATTTGGAATAGTGTATAGAAGCATGGAGGTCATATCATAAGAAGGACATAGATAAGCCTATAAAAGGGACGCTGACAGGAGGAAAGGTGACAAGAGAAAAAGCGACAGGAAAGAATGGATCGGAAGAGAATGTGACAGGAGAGAAGACGACAGGGGGAAAGACAACAACCAGACAGATGCAAACCGAAGAAGGAGATACTCTAAGGCAGTGATTGAGGGGGCAACGAGGAAAGAGAGGGTGTTTGTGGGCGACTCCATTATGAGGAAGAAGGGACAAGACACTGAGCGAGGGGAAGGACGTCGTTGTTTGTCTACCGGGGGCTAGGATTGAACATGTGACTGACAGGGTAGAGAAGGTATTGGGACATGGCAAGGGAGTGTCTATACTGGTACATGTAGGGACAAATAATGCAGACAGGGAGGGAACAACTGGGATAGTACAGAAGTATAGACAGTTAGTGAGGAAGCTAAAGAAGACAAGAGTTGAACAGATTATTCTGTCAGGAATTTTGCCAGTAATGGGAGGAAGGGGCAACGTATAGAAACTGCAAGAGGATGGCGATCAACGCACTAGTTGAGCAGATGTGTGAAGAGGGGGTGGGATTCACATATTTATGGGAATACTTTGTTGGGAGGGAAGATATGTACATGAAAGATGGCCTCCATCTTAGTGGAAAGGGGGCAGCAGTTTATTCAGAGAACCTGCTGCGATCTGTTGACAGTGGGACAGGTTGCTTCTATTTAAACTAGATTCGCAGGGGGGACTCACAGAGAAGCCTGAAACTGAAGGCATAGATAAAGACAGCACAAATAAATCAGCAAAGAACAGTCTGGAAAACTATTCTGAAGCTGGATATAAATGTGTTTGTTTAAATGCAAGGAGTATAGTAAACAAAAGAAATGAACCAAACATTATGGTAGAAGATATTGACCCTCACATAATAGGTATAACCGAATCATGGACCACCACCGATATATCAGATGCCGAATTGGGACTGACAGGATATGTAATGTTTAGGAAAAATAGAAAGAAAGGGAGGTGGAGTTATTTTATATATTAAAGAATCTATCCAGGCTTATGAAATAAAATTAGAAAGAGAAGCAGATTGCGAAGAAGCTGTTTGGTGTAACATAGTTACAGGAAACTTAACGTTAACAGTTGGGTTAGTTTATCAAAGTCCAAACATAAGCATAGAAGAGAATGACAAAATACAAAACGCTATAAGGGAAGTAAGAAAACGGGACTGCATTACTATGGGTGATTTTAACCACGGGCATATACAATGGAAATCTCTACAGAGTGGGGAGTGAAGAGCACAAGTTTTTAGTTCAAGATACTTTCCTTTCTCAACATGTGCTAGAACCAACCAGGGGTGAGAATGTGTTAGACATAGTTTTGTCCTCACAGAATGAATTAGTTGACAATGTCAAGATATGTGAGCCACTGGGGAGTAGTGATTACAACCAGATACATTTTACCATCAAAATAAAATCGGAAAGGAATAGTAAAAAGCTGTAGAGGAGAAATCTCCACAAAGGAAGGTATAAGGAAATATTTAGCAAAGATAGACTGGAATAACACACTGAAAAATAAGACAGCAACATAATGCTGGAATATATTAAAGAGTGAAATTAAGTACATAGTCGATAAATTTGTACCCTTCAAAAAGCAAGGGAAACTGTCCAAAAAGAAACACTTATCGAAAGAAACCATTAGAAAAATTAAGTACAAACAAATGATGTGGAAGTCATATAGATGTACTGGAAATGATGAAGACTACAACAGTTATAAAGAAGCACTTAACCAAGCTACAGCTGAAATTAGAAATTCAAAGAGAAACTATGAACAACAATTAGCTAGTAATATAAAACATGACAGCAAGAATTTTTTATGCGTATGTTCGAAGCAAACAGAAAGTTCAAGATAAGGTCGATCCTCTAGAAGATAGTGCTGGAAATATAATATCAGAGGGATTCTTAATGGCAGAAGACCTGAATGAGTACTTTAGTTCAGTGTTTACCAGAGGAGATATTAGTTCACTGCCAGTACCAGAGGCTAAGTTCGAGGGGGCAGATTCAGACTATTTAGGACAATTAATTGTAACCCAGGAAATAGTAGCTAAGAAAATAAGGGCTATGAAGGATAATAAATCACCTGGAATGGATGGGATTCCGCCCAAACTACTATTGGAAATTATAGAACAAATTAGTGTACCGCTTGCAACAGTTTTCAATTTGTCAGTAGAAAAAGGAGTGGTTCCTTTAGAATGGAAAGAGGCAAACATTATATTGTTATTTAAAAAAGGTTTGAGAAACAAGTCTGAGAACCATAGAGCAGTGAGTTTAACATCAGTGATGTGCAAATTATTAGAAAGACTAATTAAAGATCACATGGTGGATTTTCTTATTAAACATAACTTGATAAACCCATCTCAACATGGTTTTTTTTAAAGCGAGGTCATGTTTAACAAATATGTTATGTTTTTTGGAAGACATCACTAAGTGGGTAGATGAGGGATCCCCAGTAGATATCGTCTACTTAGATTTTCAAAAAGCTTTCGACAAAGTATCACATCAAAGATTACTGCTTAAACTAAAGGCCCATGGCATAGGAAATGTTATAATAAAGTGGATAGAAAAATGGCTGATTGACAGAAGACAACGTGTAGTAGTTGATGGGGAGGCTTCAAACTGGAAATCGGTATTGGGTGGGGTACCACAAGGATCAGTATTAGGTCCTATATTATTCTTAATATATATCAACGATTTGGATGATGAAATAACAAGCAAGGTGTTGAAATTTGCGGATGATACAAACGTGTTTAGAAGGATTAAAAGTGATGGAGACAACATTTACAAGATGATCTTGACAAGTTGATCAAATGGTCTGAAAAGTGGCAAATGCTGTTCAATTTTGGGAAATGTAAATGACTCCACACAGGACATGGGAATGAAGAGGTAGAATATACAATGGGGGTACTGTACTAAGTACTACTGTAAAAGAAAAGGACTTAGGGTTAACCATCAGTGCTGATATGAAGGTTTCAGAGCAGTGCGGAATTGCAGCTTCAAAGGGAAATCAAATCCTTGGATTAATTTGGCAAAACATAACGTATAAGGAAAAAGAGCTAATAATACCGCTGTACAAAACAATAGTTATGCCTCATTTAAAATATTGTATTCAAGCGTGGAGGCCATATCGCAGGAAGGACATAGATATGCTAGAAAGAGTGCAGAGGAGAACAACTAAAATGATACAAAAACTGAGGGATCTTAGTTACGAAATACGCCTAAAAATGCGGCTTAACAACACTAAAGACCAGGAGATTGAGAGTAGATAAGATAGAAGTGTTTACAATAATAAATGGTTATGAAAATATTGATAGAAATATTTTTTTCTCAGTTAAGAAAGATAGGACTAGAGAGCAAATCAAATCAAATCAAATCAATTTATTTGGCAACAACATAGCAGTATACATACACGAAACAACCGTTTTAAAATAAAGTTGTGTTGCATGGTGGTCACATGGCATGTAATATGCCGTCTTCCTGTGACCCCATAAACATATATTTCGAATTATATTTACACATACGTATACGATGATTATCACGAGTGTATGACATCTTCTCTATGACAACGTACTGGGGTTGCGATGGAGAAGGAAACGAATTAGTGTAGGAAATTACTGTTAGAAAACAATGATAAGAAATTTGAAATTCGTGCGGATCCAAACATTAATATAAAAAGTAAACAAATATTTAATTGCACTCCGCACATCTGGGATTTAGGCAGTGCACGTGGCTAAGATAGTTGTCTAGATATTGATTGGATAATAAAAATTTCATTTGTTGTCTGGATTTGACGTTTTGTAACTTATACTCGAGATTATTCCATAGTTTTATAAAATGGTGTTTAGGTAATTTAGATGAAAAAGGTGTTCTGGGCTTCTCTCTATATAAGAGATTACGTTGTCTAGTAATTCTGGTGTTAGTTGCTAGATTTTTTTGTATTATGGTGATAATCATACATAAATAGTGAGACATGCAACCTGTGAATATCAGTGATTTTAAGTATATTTTCAGATTTAAATATAGGATCGGTGTGACTTCTATATCTTTTTTTGTTAATTATTCGTATAATATTTCTATCTTTCTTATGGTATTTCCATTGCCCCATGCTTGTACACCGTAAGTTAAGTGACTTTGAATTAAGGTATAATGTAGAGTTTTTAAAGCACTGCGTGGCCAAACAAATTTCAGTCTATTAATTGCAAAAAATGCTCTAGATATTTTAGAACTGATTATGTTGATATGTTTTTTTTCATGTTAAATGTTTATCAATATGTATTCCTAAGAACTTCACCGATTCTTCTTTGTTATCCTTTCCAACATGATTAATAATTTACTGTTTATTTTAATACAGTTATTTACATGGTATTTGCTATTCGGTGGACTAAATATGCAAAAGTTTGTCTTTTTTATATTTAATGACAATTTATTGGCACAAAGCCGATCGTACAAATATATTAATTCTTGGTTTACGCTGTCAATTAAAGTATCAATATGAGGACCTGATTGGTATACAGTTGTGTCATCTGCAAAAGATAATGCATTTAGAGACGTACAGTTCGTTGTATCATTGGTATAAATTAAAAATAAGATTGGTCCAAGTATGGATCCTTGGGGCACTCCACTTATTATATTTTTTGGAGATGATTGACATTTGTGTATCTCAGTATATTGTTTTCGATTTGATAAATAACTTGCAAACCATTTATTGCTTATTCCCAGAATTCCATAAACGTTTAGTTTGTACAGTAACATATCATGGTTTATTGTGTCGAATGCCTTTGAAAGGTCCAGAAACACAGCCAATGTTGTTATTTTATTGTTTGCCTCTGCAATATCTTTCAGCAGGTGCAGTATTGGTTGAATAGTAGAATGTTTTGCACGAAACCCATATTGATGTTTATACAAAATGTTATATTTTTCTAAGAACATTATTAATCTATTGCATACGATTTTTTCTATTATTTGAGAAATCGCGGGTAGAATACTTATAATTGTTGAACAGTTTATTGTTACCTGATTTGAAGACGGCAATGACTTTTGCAGTTTTTAAGTTTTCAGGAACAATTCCCGTGACAAAGGATTGGCTACTTCATGTATGGTCGCTTGCAGTAGTTTAGTAGATAGATCGTCGAAACCTTCAGTGCTTTTTGTTTTAAGTGTTCGTACAATTATTTCTGTTTCTGTTGTCTGCTTGGTTGCATGAACACATTTATGGGATAGTTTCCTCTTAGATGTGTTTCAAATTGCTTAACTGGAAGAGCTATTGAGTTGCTTATCGATTTACCTATTCCAACGAAATTTTTTTTAAATTCTTCTGTAATTTGTTTTAAATTTGTATTCTCTTGTCCGTTTATGGTGAAGGTTTCAGGTAGTTTGGCGAATTCTTTTTGTTTATGTATTGCTTGTCGTAGTACAGCACATGTTTCGTTGATATTGTGCATACGTTTTTCTAGCATTTCTATATAATAAGCACTTTTTGCTGCTCGTTTAATCTTATTAAAGATTTATTGATGATTTCTGGATTATGTCTGTTAATTTCTTTCGAAGTAACTTTGCTTTATTTAGAGATGAAGTCAATATGCCTGAAGTAATTCATGGTTCTCGTTTAATGTATTTTTTTAACTTTCACAGATTTAATTGGACAAGGTATTTCGAAAAGTGATTTGTATATTATCATAAAATTATCATAAGCTTCATTCGCATCAGCAGTGGATAGTACAGTTGAGTAATCAGCCATATCTAATAGATTTCTAAATGATGCAATGTATTGTGGGGTCAACTGTCATACCTGTCTATATACTGATTTTTGTGGACGAGGTGTGCCATAAATTATATGAAATATTCCAAAATGATCGGCTAAATCAGTGATAATAATCCCCGTTTCATAACTAGGATGAGTATGATTAGAATATAAGTGGTCTATAAGTATTGCTGAATATGATGTTATTCGTGTTGGTTTAGTTATATGCGGAATAAATCCTTGGGATATTACGTTATCTATGAAGTCATTGGTTGTTTGATAGGTGACAAAGTTTAGCAAATTAATGTTATAGTCGCCCATTAAATACACAGTTTTAGTTTCATTTGATATTTTATCCTGTATTTCTATTATTTTACTTATAAACATATCGATATCTGCACGAGGAGCTGAGTTAGGATTGTTTACCTTGAACTTCAAAAAATATAGATTAAAAAACATGGGGAATAAATATAGAGAGATCTTCACGTTTAGATTAGATGAAGCTTTCGTTGATATATATTCCAACTCCACCATGCCCATCATCATTTTGTAATCTTGTATTAAAAAATAAACTGTGGTATCCACTTATTTTGTATTGCTGGGAATCACGAATCCTAAATATTTCTGTTAAGCCAATTATATAAAGTTTGAGATCATTTGAAGATAAGTTAAAAAGTACTTCTTGCACAGAATCCCAGTGTGCCTCTAAATTGCAACAATTCATATATAACATCGATAGAGATATATTGCCGCAGTGGAAAGCTTTTGAGAATTCAGTTGGGGTAAAATATTTACAATCATTGGTATTTAAAGAAAAGGGGGAATCATGATACATTTCATCTCCGTAATGATTAATTTAACTTTATAATTGTCTAAAATCAAAGTTTGCATTTGTTTGGATCCGGTCAATACTAATATTATCATCCATTTACAAATCTAGTTAAGTATATCATATTAAACCAATCTCCCCAGTCCGTCGTCTTTACGCTACTACCAGAAGCAACATAGAAAATCAAATGAAAAAACCTGTAATGCAAACGAATAATCAGCTTAGTACATTCTGTGTAGCACGTCATCGTAACATTCACCGTAATTGTATGAGTAATAGTAAAGTAAAAGAAAACATATATATGCAATAAAACAAGGAACATTAGGGAACAAAGATAATAAGGATAGCCAACTGGCTGGCCTTCCACTGGGCATGGCGTAATTATGAACATAATAGTACAAAAATACAACAACCGAGATATAACAACAAATAATTAACACATATATATATATATGAAGAAAACTGCATCATTTAGCAAACCATTTGCACAGGACTAATGTATACAAATGGTTGTTTCCATTCTATATTGCAAGATCCAATTTATAAATGGAAAAAAACATTAGGGAACAACATTAGGTCAACATTAGGTCATGAGTTGACACAATATAATTAAGCAACACCTTTAGTTGCTATGTATTAATTTTTTTAATAGTAACAATAAGTTTGTTTGGATGTGCAGATATAATTATTATTATTCAACGCTATACAAGGAAAGATGAAAAAGGATATCGATAGAAATATTGTCTTCAAACTGAAAAAAGGCAGTATGCACAATGCAGCATTAGTCAAGGAACAGTGTAGGTAGGATATGAGAAAGTACTCTCTCAGAGGACAATAAATGACTGGAACAAATTATATGATGATTGTGTTAATGCTAGCAGTGTGAATATGTTCAAAAAATAAAAATGACAGCTATCTGGCGAGGGCGTAGGTGGAAAATTGACTCTTTAAGCGAAAGGCTTCCTTGTCCACATGCCGTCTGGAGCTTATAGCTCAGGTCGGCAATCTTGTTAAATCTTGTTGTTAAATCGTCGTCATCATCACCATCGTCATCATCACCATCGTCATCATCACCATCATCATCATCACCATCATCATCACCATCACCATCATCATCATCATCATCGTCATCATCATCATCATCATCATCATCGCCATCTTTATCATCACCATCATCATCATCACCATCATCATCACTACCACCATCGAAACAGCGACAGCAAATTGTTTTTGTTTTTGTACTACCAACATCTATGCAACGATTGTATCACAAACATCGCAATATAATGATATTTAAGCGGTTGTATCATGAGTGGGGTCGCTTGTGAAAGGTGAATTGGGTGTTGTGTATTTATGCCATGCAGTACCTGGGTCGGACGCACCGTACCCACCCAACCTGACACTTCTCTTGAGTGACCTCATGGAACCTTCGTAAAACAACCAAGAAAACATCATGGGCCACAAAGCAAAGTTCACATCAACAATGAAATAAGAACTGTCTTGGTCGCAATACTACAAATAGTGAGTGCATCGGTTTATAAGCACTTTATTGGTGACTGCATCACTAGTTGTGATATCGTGGTTTCCAAAAATAATACTTCAAACGCATATGATTATAATTATATAATATTGCAAAATCAAACACACACGCTCACGCGCTCACGCACACTTGTTAGATGTTGTGATATCATAACGTAAAGTAAACTTTACCATTGGAAGTAAATATATGTCGTGTGGTTATTGCTTTTGTTGATGGCTGTTGAATGACACCACCTGCGGGTGTTGTCAATGCACAAACAATGACACCGCGTGCTACTAGGAACGAAAACAAATAGAATCACGTGGTGTTGGACGCGTGGTTATGAATCATGCTACGGCTGAGTTCTACAGAGTACAGTTCTTAGCGAACTCGGTTACCGGTCATGGAATTTCCAGAGTGTGCCGCTGACTTATCTTATCGTGTAAGCGACTCGGTAATTTACTTAATAACCCCTAGAGATGCGAACAAAACGAGGCAAGGATTATCACCTCGATGACAAGGTTAGTCGGTAAACCCTTCAAGAGAACGTGATTCCCACGGCTGTGTCGGCAACACGAGTTATCAGACGAGAAATGAATCTCTTATGCGAGATGAATACGGGTCGGTGCAAGTGCGCTCAGACGTATCGACGTTAATCTGTTCAGTGTCGAGTACGGGACGTCGTACCTGGCTCCAAGCAAGACATTGCAATGCTATGTTCGAACATTTGTATCGTTTTTTTTGGATGAATGTGACCGTAGTGATAACCCTTTGTTTTAGGTTGGACTAGTCGCTTACCGAAGAAGCAATTTCTGCGTTTGACTTGTGCTTTTAACATAGTACAGCGTGGTTTTGATAAGGTAGCATACGCCAGGAAAGAATGACGCGTGCACCAATCAGCCTTGACGAAATGTGTCAACCTGCCCCGACCTAATCGACCACATTTTATTTTGCACAACACACAAAAGATGTAGGACAATAGCATTTAGTACCACGCGTGTCCCCATGTCATCCCTTCATCATGTTATACTACACATCATGTCAAAGAAACTACCAGGTATATTCTGAAAGACATTGATCATATTTAAATTTTATCATTTAACATAGTGATGAAGCGACAACTGGAAATAATGTTTGCGTGTTACGCCTTTGCATCTGCAAATTGTCTGCTGTTGTGGGTAATACCATTGAGCTTCACTTGGTGCAGCCACAACATGATAAGTGCATTCGTTTTCCAATGGATCGCGACAAATTCCACCCACCCAAATTGCCATCCCGCCCCGGCCTCCTCTGCACTTATGGCATGTATGTGCCACGTCCATATTGGTTACCCATGATCACATTAATGCAACCACAGCCCTTCCAACATTTTGTGGACGTATGTTTTATTTTATAGAAGTAAACAAGTTCATTAATATTTTTTTTAAATAGCTTTGTTAAGTGAATGAGTTGTAAAACCCCATTTCAAAACGATAGCCCAGTCACGCCACGACCAGATTACGAGAGTGCTCGAGATAAAGACGGCCACAAGGGTTGTCAAGAGTACGCCGACAACGGGTCTTGTGGCATTGTTCCAGCACTGCGTCAACCCAGTTCACGACGAGTGTTTGTTTACTACTCTATGTGGCCTTACTCCCAAGGACACAACAAGCGCCATTCGCGTAACGCATCTCCTCAATTTCATATACATGTAAACATGGCGTAATTAAACCGACTTGCAAAAAAACCTCCTGGCGGCGCGAAGAAGTAAGCTTTCTGGTGGCGCTACACACATATACCCGGAAGTAAGTTAGAAGAAGTAAGCCTCCTGGTGGCGATACACACACATACGCAGAAGTAAGTAAGAAGACGTAAGCCTGTTCATGCCTGACGTTTATTAAGATGTATATTTTAGCAGTTTTTGGTGAACGGTTTACGTAGCTAGGGAAAATCGCAGAAAACGTATACGCCTGACATTGCGAACAATCGAATAGCATCCGCCTAACGCCTTAGACGGGAAGAACCTTTAACGTGCAGGGAATTTCAAAAACATAGACGAGTTACTTTTATTCGAAAGGTCGTAAATACTACTCTTGAAAGTTTGGCTCCCTAGATGCAAATCACCTATGAAGAAAACGTTAACAAACATACATGTATACATGCACTCATGCATACGCATACTTGCAAACATACATACATGCATGCATACATACATGCATGCATACATATATGCATACATAAATATATGCATGCATGCATACATACACATACATACATGCATACATGCATACATGAATACATACATACATATATACATACATACACACATACATACATACATACACACACATACATACATACATACATACATACATACATACATACATACATACATACATACACACAACACCCACTTTGTTTTCCGCTGATCCACCTTTTCCACTACCAACGTCATGTACGAGGAGAACCAAGTACCGCATTCACCTTGCTGATAGGACATAGACCGCTTTGACCAAAGCTCATCACTTTTATCTCTATTAGATAAAACTAATGGCTTGAAGAAAACAAACGCCCATGTGGTTGTGATTGTTTTGTCTAACACCACAACACTCGACTGACTGACTTGTAAGCAACTACCACACACACAGAAGACACACCAAACTGTAGCAACATTGGGCCAATCTTTATATTAAAACGCTAACTATGGATCATTGTAAGTGCATTTGCTGCGATGCGCCGAAGTACCTTCAGCCTGTTAATGTTTTACGTTCATTCGCTTTTTTTGGACATTTGATCTGTGACCTGTGACATAACAGTTGGCGATGTATTAATTTTAGAGGGCATTTCTCCTTCCTAAGAGAAATTAGGGGTGATCAAATATATAGATGGCGCCACTGTATTGATAATAATTGACGCCCTCGTTTTGTTGTCCCGTGGGTGGGAGTAAACTTGTGTAACATCAACAATGTTTTGTGCCTTTACTGGGTGTGTTGTTGCAAACGATTAATAGCTCCCAAAATGTATTTCAATATGATAAACATTGGCTACTACATCATGATAAATATATGAGAGTTTAGGAGGACCAATTTGGATAGTACAATTGTTGTATGATAGATAAAATGGGGTTTGTGAAGTAAATGAGGCAAGATAGCATTTGTTTTAAACAGGTCAATAGCTCTAGAGAATATCTCACCATACAAAGTTAGGATAAAAAGAGTATACAATGCATGCACCAATGTATTATATGGGACATATATGGAACCTGGTATGCCCCTACTGTAGAGTTACTTAATCCCTCATCTCCACGTTTGATATATAGGCAACCATCATCTTCAAACTTGCGTCTCTAATTTAACTACATATTGCTTGGGTTTTCTGGAATATATAGGTCTGGTATCTCATATGTCCACTCTGGCTTCATGTGTCCAGATGGTACTACAACTATTGCTACACCGGGGTGTCGATATAACTTCGTAATACACGGTAACCTCTTGATAAGAGTACATGAACAATACTTGCACAATACAGTAGTGTTGCTGTCAGTTGTATGGTTCTACCTGGAGGTTGTGTGTTGCATGGTTCTATCTTGAGGTTGAGCGTTGCATGGTTCTACCTGGAAGTTGTGTTTGTGCCTCGCGCTCTATTGTATATCTGCAATCAGAATGCTTATCAATTGTGGACAACGATTTTGGTATTGTCGTTGTATGAAGTGGGAAATTTAGCAAGATGGGTTTTTCACGTTAATAGACACGTTACATTTGCAGAATGACGCTTTGCTGTTAATTTCTGTTTATTATTAAATAATTTGCCTTCGATCGCTACATAAACCTCATTTTAAGAAACATGCATATATTATAGTTCCTGGTCAATGGAAAACACTTTTGAAAGTGTCCACTACATTATAATATATTATGTTTTTATTAACTAGAAGTCCGTCATCGTCCCCCCTTGAAGAGTTTCACTTGTGATTAAAGCAGAGTATTAAGATAGTTGAAGTTTGTTCATACAGATGTAGATTGTTAGCTGCTGTTCAAATATTACCACTTCAAATACCCCACTCTACCTAGATATGTCAGGACTTTCCAACATTTATTGCCGATATGTCATCTATGTGTCCCAGTAACCTTTATTTCGAGTGATTGAACAACATGATAATGATACGTAACCATGACACTAGTTCAACACACTAGCCGCATTGTTTCTGAAAGAAACTAACTGTACAATCCAGAGTGTAAGCTCCGTCTGGCAGCCTGATGTGGTGAAACCTTTATTATATTAATACGCTAACGTTGTAATACCGTACGTGCATCTCTCCCGAGGCGCCGAGGTCCACTCGCCTCTTTCCACGTTCATTCGCTTTCTTGCGCCATTGACCTCTGATCTACCAATTGGGGATGGATTTCACAAAACAGGACGATATTTATGTTTACATTAATTTACTTATTCAATTAAATTCAATAACTTTATTCCGGAAAGTTACATCCATATAAAATATAGACTAGACTATGACTAATAACTGTAAATATATAGCAACTTTCGCCAGTGACGACACAGTGGTGACGTGTATAATGTATCACTGCTCATAATACTCTGTAATATTGCATTGCCCGATTTAGTTACACACGCCATAAAACTATACATATTTTTTTCCTGATCAACATTTGGTGAGTGGGTAATCCTCGTCATACAAATATATAACTAGCACTACAATATCTAGGTTCATTGCACAGCAATATAAAGACATTATTGTATTCTACACACAGTTTTCTAATTGATTCTGTTTTATAATTCCACCGTAACTGACATGTATATAATAAAGTACACTATGATCTGAACAGAGTACAGTTTACCGCTTCTGTACACATATAGAATTTTTGGATTAAGGCGTTACCCTGAGTATAGGTTCGTTTCTACCACCTAGCCATATCATCATTATCAATGAGATCTTCCGTGATAATATGCCCACGATATTTACATTTGCTAACTCTTGGTAATGTTTCACCGTTCAATACAAAGTTTGGGAGGTGTATATCATTGGGCCTTTTACAACAAAACAATCAGATCATCCATGTAAACTAAAAAAAGATACCGAGAAAGAATTCCTCCTTGGCGTACCCCATTACTAACAGAAAAGCGGTCAGACATTTTGTTGTTGAGTACAATACGTACATTTTGTTGTTGAGTACAATACCAAAATATTAAAATTCTAACTATGTACATGGGCATACCCCGTTTTACATGTTTCTTAAACAGAACATACTGATTTACACGATCAAATGCTTTGGAAACATCCAAAAACATGAATATACATTATTGTTCAGGCTACGATACTTTAGTACAGCCTCTTTGAAAGCATATATACACATATCTGTATTGTGTTTAGCCTTGAAGCCAAGCTGATTATTACATGTAGTTAAGCTGTAGGCAATGCGGTAATAATTTTTTTATTATAAATCTATGGACACTATACTGGCTAGAGCAATAGGTATGTAATTACTCTTGCTACATATGCTAGCACTCGTGTGTTTAACAATGAGCACAAGTACAACATATATCATAGATTCGGGTAAATACCATTAACAAATAGACTAGTAAAACACATAGACTACAGTGGAAATATTACGTCACTGCAGTGTTTCACGCTCTGCACATATACCACCCAAGCCACAACTCTTGTTGTCTTTTAGATCTTCTATGGCATAGATAATCTCAGAGAGTGACATGTCTATGACCATCTCATACTCAACATTTTTACAAATGCTATTTACATCTTTGTTGTTATTTAGACGATTCAACAGATCCTCATAACGAGATTGCCACATATTTGCAATGTTGTGTGACCCTGTCACGCCATCAATAACAGTAGGAAGTAACTTAGGTGGTTTATATGCCATGTTTTAGAGGGCCTTTCTTCTTCTCGAGGTAATTGAGTTGTGATCAATTATCCAGATGGCGCCACCGCAAACAAGTGATTTGTTGATACGCCACGACGAAATAGACCACAAAGTGTTACGTGGAAACCCTCGGGCCTTCAAAGGAAAAGAGACCGCCGATACACAACTTTGTTAGAGTTCAGGAAGACGTACACCGAACTCCGTGGGGTTAACCACGTTAAATGGATAAAGTAGGTATACAGATGCAGTATCTTAGGCATATGCCTAAATGCAACCCTAACATAGGCATGACTGTATTCAAAGCATAATACGAAACATTGCGTTACCATATACTAATTAATACGGAGGATGGGACATATTTCACTTTAGTTTTAATGATCCATCTTTCGGGGTTGATAACACTATTATAATTGGTTGACGATGGTAAAGGTTACATATTATATAGCATCTCCATGACTCGTGATTTTGTTGCAAATAACCTAGATACACCTTATATATGCCACAAATGTCTTTTTATGTGTTGCATTGACACGGCATTCACTTGTAGAAGTAACCTGTTTCCAACGACACTTCGCCTCCCCCCCTCTCTCTCAACATTAGTTTACTCTAATACGAAGATAGCTAATAATAAGACATACCTTCTCAAGAGATGTACCTTGGAGATTGGTTTATAAAAATTCCATTCAGTGCATGAACCTCTTCTTGTTTTCTCTACGACTGTGCAATATGCTCAACTTCTACGGAGTTTGAGCACCCATCCGTCCGTTCACATGTGGTATACTACATCGTTACTGCCGTCTCGAGCAAGACTTGTGAGATTAACAAATGGTCTGTGTATCATCGTATGTGAACGCCTATAATAACTTAGCGTTAGTAAAAACTCGCCATGACTACAATTGGAGAGTGGCACCACTTGCTACAGTAAGCAGGCACCACCAGTGCTTCAGATAGGAGAAAACATTTGCAAAAAACTGATCTGAATATGCAGTTCGTCTTGAACATTTCAAAACGTGATTTACATAGACCTGCAAACGAATTTACATTTCTCAAAAACCCATTACACAATGCTGGTTATAAATCAACCTTGTCATTAACTTAAAAACGATACATGATAACTAAGGCGATAAACATGAACACTCTTACCAGTGATGCTTAGACAAAAGCAATTATTTAGTTTTTACAACAACAAAAACTTGATTACTCGTCAGATAAGAACGCACCTTCTTAAAAAAGTGATAAAATAATTACCCATTCAAATGTATTCTTTTAAAGTAAATATGTGTGTGTGCGTGTGTGTGTGTGTACAAGAACATGGGAGTGGATGGTACATGATTACAATGCTGATTACATCAGCCCTGGTATATCGAGCCATTTAAACATTAATTTGTACTTTATTCGAGTCGCTGCCTTAACCTAAGCTATTTTGTTAATTGGTTAATTGAGAACTTTGGTCTGCGTACGGGCTATTAAAATATTGGCTGTGCACTGGTCGATCAAACCAGTAATACCGATAATTTTGTTAATGTTGATCCTAATCTCCACAATCAGTTAATGTTTGCTGTCACACATTGTCACACATCGTCACATCAACTGTGTCACATCAAAACATTCACTGTTTCATGGAATCAAACTCAACATGAACGAGCCATTTCAGGAAGTGTTTCGTACTACCTGTTAGCTAAGGCATGATAGGTCAACAAGATAATTGCCTGCGACCGGAAATGACGCAGCAAATATAATTCGTTAAGTCAACAAATGGGATATAGCTTTTAAGTTTAACACTTTTTAAAAGTATAAGCCTGTTTTAAAACATGTCCAATAATACATGGTGCCACTATGGGTAGATGTAGAAACCAACCCAATGTGCGTTGAGCAAGGTCGTTTCAAGCCGTATGCAAGTCGTACCCATTTTAAATCGCGCATTTGCAGCGCCGGATGTAGGACTGTGGACACACATGGGCAGTGGAGGACCGATCATCCTAGCATTTCTCCCTCCTCCCTATCTAATACAAGATGGAATTCACAACATAATACCATAACACAACTCTGCGTCATATAACAATTGCATTTTAGAACAAAACCTTGCATAGTCACCCACTAGTTTGTCGTTATCGTGGTTCCACGTAGAGTCGCAACAGGCGTTACATCACCTGCATTTCTTTGACACGAAAGTCATGGGGCCATAACCTAAAACGTGTTGTAACAATTATTTTGTGGAGGCCCCTGGGCAACTGCCCTATCAAACCTGCGCTAAATGTGACACTGCGCATTTGTGCTTAACCCTACAGTACCAAAGTATCAACAAACAATAATTCATCTACTTGTAGTTAAATCTACGTAGTCCGAAAACGTATCGTTTGAAATACATAACAGTATTATAGCAACAATTTATAATGTACAAAATAATATCGAAAAAGTTAGCGAAAGAAAACTGGATAGCCATACTGGAGACTGGTAAATTGCGGACAAATAATTGTAAATATAGTGTGTGAACGCTAATTGGGGATAAGGTAGGCGCATCAAAAACAACAAGCCATTTTCTCAAATACGTAACATTTTGTTTTACAATTAGGTCCTAGAATGCCATGTTTTGCTTTAACCAATTAAAATAGCCCACGCTTTTGTTACCACTTGGTTGCATTACAATTCTGATCATCAATGATGATCATATTCACATAGATGTCAACTATTTCGGTATAGGGGTAAGTCAGAGCGTTTTCTATACGTTTATTCAATGGCATAATTGTGAATAACAACATACCACACTGGTAATTCTTTAACAAGATTGCCACCCAGAGAATAAACTCTAGATTGCAGGTGGACAAGGAAGCCTTTTGGCTTATCGAGAGTGCAACCCCTTTTATCTATGTGTATCCCGCCCTTCTGATTTTATTTTAAAACATATTCACGCTACTAGCATCCACACAATCAGCAGATAATATATTCCATTAATTTACAGTCCTTTGTGAAAATGAGAACTTTCTTATATATAATATACACTGCTCCTTTACTAATGTAACTTCATGTCCTCTAGTCTTTCTATATTTCTTAACTGAGAAAATATTTCTATCAATATTTTCATAACCATTCGATATCTTAAACACTTCTATCTAATCTCCTCTCAATCTCCTGGTCTCTAGTGTTGTCAAACGACATTCTTTTAGAATGTATTTCGTAACTAAGATCCTTCGGTTTTTTATTATTTAGTTGCTCTCCTCTGTACTCTTTCTAGCATATCTATGTCCTTCTTGCGATATGGCCTCCAAGAATAGTATAGGTCCCAGTACTGATCCCTGTGGTACCTCACTTAAAACTGATTTCCTGTTTGAAACTTCGCCATCAACTACTACCCGTTGTCTTCTGTCAATCAGCCATTTTTCTATCCAGTTAATTATGTCATTTCCTATGCAAAAATGCCTTTAGTGTAAGCAGTAATCTTTGATATGGCACTTTGTCGAAAGCTTTCTGAAAATCTAAGAAGATGATATCTACTGGTGATCCTAGTCTACCCATTTAGTGATATATTTAAAAAAACATAACATATTGTTAAGCATGATCTCGCATTTAGAAACCCATGTTGAGATGGGTTTATCAAGTTATGTTTAACCAGAAAATCCACCATGTGATCTTTAGTTAGTCTTTCTAATAATTTGCAAATCACCGATGTTAAACTCACTGGTCTGTAGTTCTCTGACTTGTTTCTCGAACCTTTTTTTTAAATAACGGTATAATGTTTGCTTCTTTCCATTCTAAAGGAACCACCCCCACTTCTAATGACACGTTGAATACTCTTGCAGGCGATATACTAATTTGTTCTACAATTTCCAATAGTAGTTTGGGTGGAATCCCATCCACTCAAGGTGATTTATTTCATAGCCCTTATTTTCTTAGCTACCATTTCCGGGGTTACAATTAACTGTCCTAAATAGTCTGATTCCGCCCCCTTGAAATTAGGCTCAGGTTCTGGCAATGAACTAATATCTTCCCTGGTAAACACCGAGCTAAAACACTCATTCAGGTCTTCTGCCATTATGAATCCCTCTGATATTATATTTCCAGCACTATCTTCTGGAGGACCGACCTTATCCAGAACTTTATGTTTGCTCCGAAAACATGCATAAAAACTCTTGCCGTCAGGTTTTATATTACAAGCTAATTTTTGTTCGTAGCTTCTCTTTGAATGTTTTATTTCAGTTAAATAAATAAATAATGAATAAATAAAAATACTTACATAGCGCCCGATCAATTAAAATTGCTCTTGGGCGCTTTATATACATACACACATATATAATAGTATTTTACATAAAAAGAAATGCTAACTAAGAAATAAACATGTAAAAATATAACATTACATTAAATATAGTTACTAAAAACAACTTTAAATAGAGAGATCATTAAACAACTTTTAAATAAATACATATTCCAAGACACTTTTAAAACTTTTAAACTACTTTAAATACATTAATTTATACAAGAAGAATTACCATAACTATGCTAAGAATCGAAACTAATAAAACAAAATATATTTTTATAAAGAAAGCACATAAAATGTCCTCGTCGGTGAATGATAAAAACACTTGTAATGATGTTGCTGTTCTGAGCATAGGAGGCAAATTGTCCCATAGAACTGCCGAGCAAACCGCGAAACGGTGATCACCATGAGTGACACTTTGTGAGGCCGGTACGAACAAAAGGCGAGGCTTCCAGGCATATCATAGAGTTCTGTTGATGGGACGGTAACTAATTAGCTCACTCGAGTAGTCCGGCGCTAGATCATTCAAGGCACAATACGTAAACAGGAGCAATTTGTAGGTCGGTCTCAAATGAACTGGTAGCCAGTGTAAACGCTGCAACACGGGTCCGTATATATATATACTGTCTTTTCCTTTTTTGTTTTGAAATTGGCGAAAGAAAAAGAATAAACGCAAACAATGTTTATTTTTCGTTTTCATATTTGAAGTACGAAAATCGAATAAAATCTACTATTCGCGGTATTACTAATACATGTTAGAAATAACGATAAAACAAACCGTTGTTTGCATCAGAACGAAAAACAAAATACGACTGCAGCGCCACTGGTTTTTGCACTTAGGAAGCTTCGGCTGCCTTACCGCTTCGGCTAGGCGGCAAAAGTTAGTGGCTTCGGCGGGACAATTCGGTCGTACTGGTGGCATTTTGAGAAAAAATTCGCTGAAATTACTTTATTAATTATTATGTTTAGCAGAAATACATAATATAAAACTAGTAGTTGAGATTGTACTATTATGTGAAAATGCTTGAAAATTTAAACTAAATAATAGTATAGCATATTTGAATGCAAAGATTAGTATTTTGGAAAACATACTCGAATTAAACGTTGCATTCTGAGATCGCCCATATTTTAAATTAAATAAAACAGTTAAGTGAATCACCATGCCCCATACAATATCATAAACTATATATCACTTTCCTCAACTCCATATAACCTTGTTCACGTACTATGCAATTTTAAGATAAACCGGCATCAAAGATTAACAAGTATATCCGCGTGCCATATTCCGCTGAAAATACGTGGCCACCGGTAATTTTGACAAAAACACAAGTTATCAAATAACATATGAAATGCCAACTTATACATATGACGGCAAATAGCTCATTGTGCAATGCAACTTTAAATTTAAAAAATCTGACCCTTGTGCAAGATATAACCAGTACCTCCTTTCTAGTTGAATAGTATTATTACAATCATGTACAATTTCGCAAGTAATAGGTTACCCCTAATTTGTTGCGTTTTCTTTACAAATATCAGCTTCGTTTTCAAAAAAATCACTCCACTAGCGTCTAACTATAATCAGATGTGTGTGTACATTTGTTTGTTTGTTTGTGTGTGTGTGTGTGTGTGTGTGTGTGTGTGTGTGTGTGTGTGTGTGTGTGTGTGTGTGTGTGTGTGTGTGTGTGTGTGTGTGTGTGTGTGTGTGTGTGTGTGTGTGTGTGTGTGTGTGTGTGTGTGTGTGTGTGTTAAATTCCCTGTCTAACTTCCACACCATCAAGACTTAGATGTAGTGGTTTGGTATATGTTTGTTTTATTTATGTATAATTCCTCATTATTGTAACCAGCTAGTCAAATAAGATATAAAATCTATTTTTTTTAACATTTTACAATACACACAAATAAAATCACATACATGCACATGCACATGCGCACGCACACGCACGTAGTTAATTTATTTTTCGAAAACAAAAAAACCTTATATTTGTAGAGAATATTATGTTTAATTATGTTCGGTCGAAGCAAACCAGAAAATGTGTCTTTTAAATTGCCGAATATGACGATTGAATTTGTTCTTAAACAGCTACGAAAGATGTCAGCGATAAAAGCAACAGGACTGGATGGCATCAGTTGTAAAATAATAAAACTGAGTGCTGAAATCATTGCACCGCACATAGTCAACATTTGCAATGCTAGTATCAATAAGGCGCACTTTCCACGATCATGGAAGAAGGCCAGAGTGGTCCCGCTGTACAAAAACGGAGACTCAAACGACGTCATGAATTATAGACCTATATCGGTCTTGCCAATTATGTCTAAACTTCTGGAACGACACATGCACAACCATTTCTACGCCTATCTTACAGAGTTTAAATTACTGCTAGACGAGCAATCCGGCTTTAGAGAGAATCGGTCATGTGAAACTGTATTGCTTAAGCTGACCGACTATTTCCTGAGCAACATTGACAAAGGCAACTTGTGTGGCATGGTGTTAGTCGATCTGAGAAAGGCTTTTGACTTGGTTGACCATGATCTGATTTTACTCAAACTGGAGTTGTATGGTTGCCATGATAACGAGCTAGCCTGGTTCCGATCTTATCTTAGCGAACGCTACCAACGTGTGAAATATGACAGTGTATTGTCAGACCCTCTTCCGGTAACGATAGGTGTGCCACAAGGCTCAATACTTGGACCCTTGCTTTTTATTATTTTTATGAACGATGCCATTCTCGAAGTAGCAAACACGCGGATTGACATGTATGCCGATGACTCGACACTATATACGGCCGGCAAATGTGTTGCAGACATAAACCGGTCACTAACATCTCACTCAAAACCACTGTACAACTGGATAAACGAAAATCGAATGATTCTAAACGCCGATAAGACAGAGTGCATGCTACTTGGCACCAGGCAGAAATTACAACGTGCAAGTCCGAACTTCTGCGTACATGGCAACAACTGTATCGTCACCCCCGTTCAGACCCACAAATTACTTGGCTTATACGTCGACAGTAACCTGACTTGGAATGCACATGTGACAAAGCTATGCTCCAAGCTGCGGAGCCGGTTGTATTTGTTCAACCAAGTGAAACGCTTAATGCCGCTACGTGCAAGGAAACTATATTTTTCAGGGATGGTGCAACCGTTGATTGACTACGGCTGCGTCATATGGGGCAATTGCGGACACGTTTTGCTGTCGAACGTTCATAAGATGATGAAGCAGTATGCACGTGTAATTTTGAATGTGAAAGACCGGCGACAAGTTTCAACAGTGACACTATTTCGCTCTCTACGATGGTTGCCAATTGATGTTCGCATACGTTACTTCACTGCCATAGTAATGTATAATATCATGCATGGGCAAGCCCCGGCCTACCTTATAGACCTATTTACATTAAACAGTAGTGTACACGATCATCACACCCGCGGCTGCACAAACATTCGTGTTCACAAGTACAACCTGGCCATAGGCCAGCGCACATTTGCTTATAGGGGTGCGAAACTGTGGGACACTATCCCGGAATCTATACAGAATGCCAATAGTGTAGATACCTTTAAAACAGTCTTTTTAAAATTTCTCAAGAAGGATGTATACAATTGTTTGAACTTTTCAATTGATATGCCTGAATAAGTTTTTATTTTAAATGACGAATTGTTTTAATTTATTCATCTTGATCTTATTGACTATTATTATTGACTTTAATCTTTCTAGAATTGGTAAATGTATTCATGATGTTGTTTTATTTGTAGTGTAATATTAATCATTTATTATTTAATTTATTTTAATTTACTATATTATTTATATTTTTATTGTTGTGAATTGTATATTTTATAAAAGCTGTGTAAATGTTGATGTAAGAATGTAGTGTGAGATGGCCCATTGAAAATCACGATATAACGTGACATGGTCACCATCATTAAATAAAGCTTTTACTACTATTAATAAAATTTAACAGCCAATTACACGTCTTTCCAATAGAAAATAAGTACTTTTGAAATTAGATAATAGTTAAAACGCTGATGTGTTTGTTTAGTTTTATAGAGAGGCAGTACGTTTGCTATTTTTAGGATACGAATATGAACGGGTAGCACATCAACAGAAAACGGTAACAAATTAGGAGTAACCTATAACTTGCGAAACGACAAATTACTGTTTAAATAATACTACCGAAATATAAATGAGCAACATATTAGATATTGTCACTTCAATGCCGATCAGATTTGTAAATTTAAAATTATTGTTAACTATTTTTAATGAAAGTGAATGTATAACATCGACTCTATTAACGTATGTGTCATTTTGGAATTATTTATTATTTATTATTCAATAAATTATATATTTTTGCAGAATAATCGGTCGTCTGTCCACCGGAATAAATGGCACGCCGATAAAAAAAAAAATTGTTCTTCTTTGGTGCCGTTTTAGGTCAAAACATAATTTTGCGTGAAAAAAACGTTCTTCATCATCATCATCATCATCATCATTGTGCAGCCGCAGTATCCCGTGGTTGGGCGAAGGCCTCAGCATGTATTTTCCAAATCTGTCTGTATTGCGCTATCCTCTGCCAGATGGTGCTCTTCTGGTACTCGTCTTGTTCGTCTCTCCACAGTCTCGCCGGTCTTCCTCTAGATCGTTTCCCTTCGTTAGGTCTCCAGGTTGGAGACCTAACGTAGTCTGCTGATGTGCCCTGCCCAGGTCCATTTCGGTCTTCTGATTTGTTCTATCACGTATATGACCTTTGTCTTCTGCCTTACCCAGATGTTTGTTTTTCTCTCCCGATATGTGATGTTTAACATACTTCTTTCCATCTTTGTTTGTGCGGCTGTTAGCTTGCTCTTTGCCTGGATGGTGAGTGCCCATGTTTCCGCGCCGTATGTCATCGCTGGAAGTACGCATGAGTTGAAGGCTTGTCTCTTCAAGCAGGTTCCAAAGTTACCCTTGAATATGTCGCGGTGTTTGGCGAATGGTGTCCAGCCGGCGGTGATCCTTCTTTGAATCTCCTTGTCTTGGTTTTTGTCTCTGATACTGTATCGCTGTCCCAGATAGACGTAGCTTTCAACGCTCCCTAGCTGCGTCGTGTTGATATATATATATTGGTGTGTCATTTTCTAGCATCACTTTTGTCTTCGAGATGTTCATCTTGAGATCTTGTTTTTCACTTTCATCAGATAACTCCTGCAGCATGTTTTGTAGTTCTTGCGGTGTAGTAGTCTTCTCGTAGTCGACGAAAGAGATGCAGAGCGGGATATTATATTCTCGGCACTTTTCTTTTAGTTGGTTTACGACGTGTATGTGGTCTGTCGTTGAATACCTGCTTCTGAATCCTGCTTGCTCTCGTGGTTGGTTTTCGTCCAGTGTCTTCTCTAGTCTATTCGGTAGTATCTTTGTGAGTAATTTGTAGATGTTTGATAACAGACATATTGGTCTGTAGTTCTTTAAGTCTTTCTTATTTCCCTTCTTGAAGATTATCACCATCTTTGCGTTCTTTCAAGCGGTGGGTATTCATCTTTCTGATAACCATTTAGAATACAGCTTAGCCAGTGTCTTCGAGATTATATCTTCTCCTGCTTTTAATGTTTCAATGTTTACATGGTCGTTGCCTGATGTCTTCCCATTCTTCATATCTCTTAGTGCAGCTTCCATTTCCCATGGTGTTATCTCTGGTACCTCTTTCGGGTCGGTGTGATTTATGGTACTCTGTTCACTGTCATATAGCTCGGTGTAGAATTCCGCTATTTGTTCCATGATCATATTTTGGTCTTGTATTTCTCTACCCTGCTTGTCTAGAAGTGTAATCAGTCTGTCTCGACCTAGTGCCTGCGTTCTTCTTGCTTTCTTCAGGCTCTTTGATGACATAATCGTTTCTCGTATGATCTCTTGTTTGTACTTTCTGATGTCCTCCTTCGCTTTCTTTTTGATGGTCTTGCATATTTCTGCGTACTCTATTTGTTTTTTACGGTCGTCGTTATTCACCATTTCTCGTTGTTTCTTCATTAGTGCTCGTGTTGCTGACGATATTCTCGTCACTACATGCCTGTTGATTGTTTTGGCTACACTTGTTGCACTTAGTTGGATCATCTCAGTGATGTTTTTGCTCATGGTGTCGATGTCGTCTAGTTCCTGTAGTGTCTCGAATTGATTTCGCAGTTCGAGTTGGAATTCGATCGTTTTTCTTCCGATTTATGTGGTATCTACACCCGGTGGTCTCTTGTTTACCAACTTCTTCCTTTCAGCCTTGACGTCTAGTTTGATGTTGCTCATGACCAAAAAAGCAAGACCTATCATGTCGTGTGTGTAAAGACCGTAGGAAGCAAACACATCAACGGTAGGGACGTCTGGCTCTGCAACAAATTATAATGAGAGGCAACAGCGAGTATTGTTTTACTATATCTATCTGAATGTTGACAGATATTTCGAATAATTCTTGGGTTGAAATACAAATTGCGTACAATATTTCGGGCTATTAAACGATAGTTGACGGACAGCAAACCGTTAACGTATTTATTCTAGTAGAAGAACAGCAAGTAAATGCATACAAGTCGGAACGAGTTGTATATTTGTGTCTGAGCCAGAACTTCAGCACCCGCTGCTATCGGGCATTACTTTCGAAGCGTGTAGATTTTTCAAATTCACAAATACTGTAGGTGGTGCTTAACCATCCACTCGAAATATTGGTGGGTTTAGCCCCCTAACCCCCTCCGACTCCTGTGGAATGTATGAATGAGTAACGTATATCGTACCTTTACAATAATTTCAACCTACCTTCCAGACCACCATGAAACCAACATTTTACTTCCAATTGCCTTGAAACTTCATGTGTTGGTGCTACATTGTGCTGGCAAGTAGTGTGCATGTCGGCAACTGACCGATATATGCCAGCATTTCATATAGGCGTTTGAAAATGCTGGTTATTGAAGTTATCTAATATATTACTATTATTTAGGGTCAACACTACCAACATAGGACTAATCCTTCAAGCATGGGATGTTAACAAAGATGTTCTCCGATTACGATGATATTTTCACATTGATTTTATGCCGAAGATGTCGAAGATACCTACGGATCGAATGCCGGGCCGACAGATGACCAGTCTGCTCTAGCATTTCACATACATGTACCTATTACTAAAGTTTACGTAAATGTTTCTTATGCTGTAATTGTGAGATCACATAAAACAATGATCTTGTGTTATCAGACAAATACTGGTTTTGTGTAATTTGTGTCATGTGTACAGTTTCTAAAATACATTGCCCTACTCCTTAAAGGATTTTATTTCAGGAATATAATGTGCTTAACCAAGTTATCTAATCGGTTACTGCTATTTAGAGCCTGCACTACCAACATAGGACTAATCATTCATGCAGGTTAACCTAACCAGTTTTAGGATTTAGACTATATTATTTTCACAGTATATATGCCACAGATACCTATAGATTGAATGCCGGATCGGCAAATGACCAGTCTGCGCAGCTTGTCATATAATATATTTATAGGCTTTTGAACGTGTCATTTCCTAGATCATATACATGTTAAGTCTCCTGCATTCGCCGGGGGACTCTTGGAAATCCATAAAATCCCCCGATCTCCTGGAAAGGAGAACCAATCTCCTGGATTTTCAGTGAAACCAAAACAATTTTGTTCTATCTTATTATCCGACCTCGGCATGGCCTAATTGGGTTTTATTTCCGGCTGACTCGAGTATGTTTTTCTGGGTCAACAGAAAGTGGTCAACACCTGTCAAAACCTGTCTCGGACAACAAAGCGAAAAGAGGTTGTTTAAATCATGCGTTGACTAGACAACAATAACTGTTTAATTATAATCTTCTTGGGTCTTGCCTGTGGTTGATATTGCATATAAGCTTTAGACGAGCACAGTGAACCGCCCTTGCGGCCGCGGGTTCCATATTATCGCCCACCGTCAGCTTTCCGATCTTGTAGAACGAAATGTAATCCGTTTCAATCTATACTCAAATAATGTCAGTGGAACCATCTACACTATGTACACGTTTTATTTAATCCATGTATATCTGTAACTGTTAGAACTGGAACACATTATAAATGAAAAGATGTATTTTATAACATCAAATGCTCCACCAGCAAGGTCAAATGCCACAAATTGTAAATTCATCACGCATGCCTCCGTCACCCAGGCCATGGTAACAAACTTTGAAGAAAATACAATGCTAAGTTCTGGTTCTTATACTTGTGAATATAGTATATGTTTGTAATAATATAATACACTATTTGTAATAAAAGAATATGTATTTACTGACTATATGCAAGGTTCTTTGCGCCATATAAATATATATTTAATGTATGAACACATTATGCCTAGAACATTAAATTAGTAAACTTTTTCTTCTTTCTACTATACCTATAAAGCCACATACATTTTAATTTACATTTATTTCATTATTTTATGTCCACATATAATTTATTGAATGTAACACATTAAATACATATTAACATGTTGTTATGTGCCATTGATTTAAGAGCACATGTGCAATGCATTTGGAAATAAAGCTGATCTGTGACCATTTTCATAACATCAAATACTCAGATTTATACACAATTCCATAATACCCTCCAATTTACAAAAAAATTCCTGATATTACAATACCCTCCAATTTACGCATTAATCTCATGCATTGGCATTTCTAAAACTTAACGTTTTATTATAACATGATTATTAATGTCTATGGAAAGTATCCTTTTTTGTCATATTTTAATCCGATTTACTTATAAATGCCCGATTTTTCGAGACCCTCTGATTTACGTATAAATCTCCTGGATTAGCGTTTCTGAAACTTAACAGGTATGTCCTAGATATCCAATCTTTTGTTGCCACTTACATCGCAAACATAGGACTAATCATTCAAATATAGAGTGTTAACAAAAACGTTTTCTCCGCGTGAAGGGTGTACCGGTGACGCATGCGTAATTGGTTTGTCTCGGTATTTCTGGTAATGAACTATGTTACACCAAACAGCTTCTTCGCAATCTGCTTCTCTTTCTAATTTTATTTCATAAGCCTGGATAGATTCTTTAATAAAAAACTCCACCTGCCCTTCTTCCTATTCTATCTTTCCTAAGCATTATTTATCCTGTCAGTCCCGGCATCTGATATATCGGTGGTGGCTCATGATTCGGTTATACCTATTATGTGAGGGTCAATATCTTCTAAATGAGGCCTAATTATTTGTATACAAGCGTGGAGGCCATATAGCAAGAAGGACATATGCAGGGGTGTCATGTAACGAAGTAAAACTACTTCGTTACTCTACTTGAGTATTTTTTTCAAGTAATGGAGAGTAACGAAGTACTATTTATATTAATTACTTCTACTTGTAACGAAGTAGTTTTATCTAAGGTAACGCTACTTTTTACTTCGTTACTTTCATTTACTTTGCGATATATTTTCGTTACATTTTTTCTGAACTACGTCGACCTGTTGGCATCCCGCCCGTCGACAACATTTCATTAAACTTATTTAATTACAAGAAATTAGAGCGTTGGTAAACTACGTTAACGCGGTAATAACTGTCACTTGACTTGTGTTAGTATGGTCAAGTCATTAGGAACAGTAAATATGGTGCGAGGCATTGTTTGTTTTGCGCCGACATCAATCAATTCCTTTCTGCCAGTCGTGGCTTCCGCGAATAGGCGCCTTCGGCGGGTTATCCTGGCTTCGGCGACTTGTAAAGTGCAATTGAAATTCACACATAGGCTAAGCCATGTATACTAATGGGATTTATATGTTTAATGCAGCGCAGTAGGGAAGATCAGTATGCTAACATTGCGCAAATATTATCTTTTTACTGCAATAAACGCAAATTTGCTTGGTGTTTCGGCTTGCGCCAAAATATGAATTCGTCAACCGCATACGAAACGGCGAATCGATCGCAGTATTATTCGGCACGGTAAATGTGCGTTCTAAATTGGTGTTGTGGTATTGATTGAAAGACGAAGTTGAGCCAGCTATAAGCGTATTTATTATAGTTTTTTCAATCTTTAGTCAACCTTAGCTCTGCATTTGTCAACTCATTTGCGTGTTCGGCTGCTGAGGTCTCATTACGTCATCGGTACCATATTATCGTCCAGTTCACCGTGGACTGTTAATCCGTAATCTATTTTAAAACTCTACAACATATATGAATTCTATTCAGTTCAACATTCAACAGTGTACGTATGGCATTTAAACATAATACACATTGACGTTGGCTGGCATCTTAATAAGCTTCATGAATCGCGTAATTATAGATAATTGTCACATATGTTAGAAAGAGTACAGAGGAGAATAACACTAATGATACCAAAACTGAGGGATCTTAGTAATGAAATACGCCTAAAAGAATGTGGTTTAACAACACAAGAGACCAGCAGATTGAGAGGAGATCAGATAGAAGTGTTTAAATATTGAATGGTTATGCAAATATTGATATAAATATTTTTTCTCAGTTAAGAAGGATAGAAGGACTAGAGGACATGAAGTTACTTTAGCAAAGGAGCAGTGCAGGTTAGATATAAGAAAGTTCTCATTTTCACAACGGACAGTAAATTAATGGAGCAGATTATCTGCTAATTGTGTGGGCGCTAGTAGCGTGAATATGTTTAAAATATGATACAAGAGTTGGACTCTTGATAAGCCAAAGGGCTTCCTTGTCCACCTGTTAATTCTCTAGGTGGCAATCTTGTTAAATCTGGTTAAATCTAATATAACGGTCAACAAATTACTGAAAATTCTTTCTGATTATTTTGTCATGCATTTATTCCAAAACAACATTGGAACAGTGTGCAGGTAAACATGCAAACTGGAACATACATTGTAGGTACAATCCTTGCATATTTATTCAGTGAGTTGAAAACGGTAGGTTAACCCAATCGGACATGTTATTTTGGATACAAGAAGAAGAGTCCGCTGGTACAATTACTATTTACTTAGAAAAACTCAATAATTTATGTCGCTGACCCATTTCTACACGTGACATACTTCAGCATTGTATATTTGACTGTACAGTCGTACTCCAACACAAGGAAAAAATATGTGGACAATGTCCATGACTACTAACGACACCTCCCACTTTTAATTTGACCTCTTCGTCATATGTTCGCTCACGCTAAGGTGTAACAGTGCCAAGGTCAACCCGATAGGTTGGACGTACGTACGTACGCACATACACGCGAACACACGCACGCACGTACATGCACGTAAGCACACTCTTGCACACACGCACGCATGCATAAGAACGCGCGCGCTCGCGCACACACATGCACACACACACACACACACACACACACACACACACACACACACACACACACACACACACACACACACACACACACACACACACACATATATACACGTACACACGCACACACGCACACACGCACACACGCTCACACGCACAAATACACACACACACACACATGCACACACAAATACACATACGCACATACACACACACACACACACACACACACACACACACACACACACACACACACACACACACACACACACACACACACACACACACACACACACACACACACACAAATACACATACACAGACACAGACACAGACACACAGACACAGACACAGACACAGACACAGACACACACACACATGTGTAACAGTGTACACACGCACGCACGCACACACGCATACACACAAATACACACGCACACACGCACAGACGTGAGCACGCACTGTGCTTCATCCACGTGATTTTAACGCTCTTCTGCGAGTTTCCAATGATGTCATCACACAAATGCCACGGCTTCCAGATGGCAGCGGGCGTATGTAATTGCCAGGAAATAATTAATCATTGTATGACCTACAGTCAGTGTTAGAACATAAATGAAATAGCACTTTTGTGGTGTCACATGTTCCATGTCTTTAAATACAACTAGCGGGAGTCCCGGGATCGTTTTTGCCGGTACATAGATAGGGCAAACGATGCATCTAAAATAACTGTTTACATATTGATATGGAAACCTACGCAACATGTTGCACTCTCATGCGAATGACACGAGGGTGCTTAGTATTAATAGGCAGGAGTAAGACATTGCAGCTAATTTGTGCTTTTAACACTAAATGTCGTTGATACATTGTAGCGAATAACATCAATACCGATCTCTTTCAACCCTTCTAAAACGTTTTTGTCTATCTAAAAATAGCTGTCAAATCAAAATTCCACATATTTTAATAACTTCATCACATAGAACCATCATTTGGGAGTGAATATATAGTTTCGCGACTTCTACAACAGTTGCTAGCTTGAACAGTGACAGCTTTCCAGCTCTTTCAGAGGTGCGAACAATGTCTGACGCCTTATGCAGCTACACTGCGTAGTCCTATTTCACACCTTTTCACGGCGTTAATGTCGGACGATAAAGACACTTTATGCTCGTAACAGTATGTTCTTCTTTGTATTTTTATTTGAACAGGTGTACTGTGTTACAGTAATACGAATATATATGTACGACAGTTTTTGTGAACTAATGTATTCACGCTGTCTTTATTTATGAATTTTTTATTATTAACCATATTTTGTTTCCATTATTATAACTTTGTAATATTTAGCATTGAAGAAATAGCTATAATAATGATTTATTTCACACTTATCGCGGCATTACAATTTGACCGATGTAGAGCCTTTGGCTTATACGAATAACCGGTTTATTTATGCCGCCGTATCACCATAACGATATTGCTTTAGTTTTTGTTGTTGTTGTTGACAAGTAAAATTATGGTGTTTATGACATCTTTCGCATACAATGTTATCAACGTATCCGACTATGCTAGTCATTATTATATTATAGTAGTCATATTATGTACTTTTTGTATTTTGCAATTAAGCTGTTAACTTATAAATAAAAATTGAGATAACACGACTACAATATCAATAAATAGAGTAGATTTGTATAAATAACCTATAACTTGGAGATAAGCTAATATTGTGTAGGTACGTCTAAATTAAATATTGTTTTTTTCTCGTGTTTTTTTGGAACTTCTCGCGAAGTCAATGATCCAAATGTATGTTAGCATTTACTTTTCTTTTTGCTCTTATGCTTTTCTGTACAGAATGACATGGTGTCTATCCATACTCACTCATTAGTAAAAATACTGTGTATAATTATATCACGAAATGTGGAAGTTAGTGGAAATATATTGTTCATATGTATCTATCACAACATATTGCATATTGTATATCGGCTTAACTACCTCAATTTCATAAAACGTATCGTCCATATCATGCAAAACTGTAAATCAAACGACCTTTGATGAACTATTCCTGTCATATTTAGGAGGTATACAAAATAACAGTTTAAGTGACATGTTAGATATAAATGATACTGAGATTAATGAACTACAAATAATACGTCGTTCGTCTTATTATGATTTTAATACGTTTAATGATTTCGCGAAGAAAAACAAAGACCGTTTTAGTATATTAAGCACAAATATGCAATCCTTAAATTCAAAATTTAATGAATCAGTTTCAGTTTCAGAGCGGAAGGCGATGATTTCTCTAAATTTGCATGGTTATAATGCTATAACCCAAGGTAAAAGTTGTAGCAGTAAAGGAGGTTTAGTAATATATATTGATAATAAATATAAATCAGAAGTAATTATGAACCTTAATATATTTGAACACTTGGAAGGATTGAGTATTAATGTAAATGGTGGTGATTTGTCAAAAAACATTAACCATTGGGAACGTATATAGACCACCAAGAACACAACATGAAGAGATAAATGCTTTTACAAATGAATTTTCATCAGCTGTAGCATAACTGGAAAAAGTAAACATGAACTAAGTATTGCAGGAAATTTTAATATAAATTTACTCAAAATAAATGAAAATGATATTTATAGTAATGTTTTTGATACCTTAACATCACACAGTCTTTACCCCCAAATAACTCTTCCCACTAGATTTACAAGAACACACGGAACCCTGATAGACAACTTTTTCTGTAAACTTGGTCAAGTTGTATTAGAAAGTACGGCAGGGATATTAATTAAACGTTTCTCTGATTATCAACCATACTTCATGATCTTAGACATCACCAAAACACAGTACCTCCTCCTAAATATGTAAAAATAAATATATTAAGCACAGAGGCAAAGCAGAACGTTAAAAATGAAATTAAATCAGATGAAATTTACAATAAACTTGATAAAATCACAAATGCTGATCCAAATTTAAATTGTGATATAATATATAAAGATATTCTACGGTCTAAAAATAAACACATGCCAAGCAAATTAGTAAAATTTGATTAATATAAGCATAACAAATCTGCATGGATTACTCAGGGATTGCTCAAGTCAGTTAGGTACCGATATAAACTTTATAAACAATTAAAATTAACTAACCCAAATTCACCAAACTATGAAACAATTAGCATTAACCTCAAAACGTATAATGGAATATTAAAGAAAAGCATTCGTGCAGCAAAACTAATTTATTTTGAATCATGTTTTAATCGGTACAAAAATGATATAAGAAATACTTGGAAAACTATAAATGATTTTCTGTCTAAAAAAACTAAAACACAACAAACATTCCCAACATTTTTTTTATAGAAAATTATGTAAAATTAACAGAAAAAAACTATTGCTAATAAATTTAATACTTTTTTTCACAAACATATCTCACACTATTGCAAATGATATTAAATAGTATGACAATAAAAACTGTAATTATTATTTAAATAAACATATAGATGCGGTATTTGGATTTCATAATATTGATGAAGAAATACTAAAGAAAACGATACAAAACCTTCCTTCTAAAAACAGTTGTGGATTTGATGGTATTTCTTCAAAATTAATAAAAACAATAATTAAATCATTATTAACAAATCAAGTGTTAAACACGTGAAATTTTCTTATAAACTCAAAATTGCCAAAGTAATTCCTATATTAAAGAAGATGATCCAACATTATTTTTAAAAAAATAGGCCCATTTCTCTACTTCCAACAATTGCTAAAGTAATAGAGAAAATAATGTTTACTCAGTTATCAGCATATTTTAATGATACCAGTCTGCTTTTTGACAATCAGTACGGTTTTAGACCTAAACATTCAATTGAATATGCTGCATTGCAATTAGTAGATATAATTATAACGCAAATGGATAAAAATGAAGTTCCGATTAACATATTTCTCGATCTTTCTAAAGCTTTTGACACAATTGACTACACCATTTTACTAAATAAATTGCGATATTTTGGCATTGACGATGCAGCTCTAATTCTGTTCAAAAATTATTTAAACAATCGGAAACAGTATGTTGAAATTGAAGAAATAGAGTCAAATTCTTCCAATAGCAGTTGGTGTCCCACAAGGTTCAATCCTTGGGCCATTGTTATTTATTATACATATAAATGACTTCTCACAAGCTAGTAAAATATTTAAGTTTATAATGTATGCAGATGACACCACGTTATTTACTACTATAACATGTTTAAGTAATAATACATAATATAATACAATTGAATCTTTAATAAACAGTGAACTCTCCAAAGTTGTTGAGTGGTTAAGTATAAATAAACTATCACTAAATAAAACTAAATCTAAATATATGATTTTTCATGTCCCCAATAAAGGTACACAATCTCTTATACTTAAAAATAGATAATACATATATTGAAAACGTGGATGAATTAAATTTCCTAGGGTTAACCCTGGATTCAAATTTAAATTGGAAAAGACATACAGAACAAATTTATAATAAATGTGCAAAAATGATTGGCATATTAAATAGGCTAAAACGTGTTACCTTTAGAAATATTTTGTTTTATATGAATCGTTAATATTATCACATATAAACTATTATGTATTATGGCATGAGGTTACAAAGGAAACAGACTGATGAAAATTCAGAAAAAAGATGTTCGAATAATAACGTCAAATGGATACAACTGTCACACATAGCCACGTTTTAAACAACTTAATTTGTTAAAAATAAAAGATCAATTAAAATGACAAGAATTAAAATTTTGCTTTAAATACGCTCACAAAAATCTACCTGTTTACTTATTAAACTGGCAGATTACATCAAATGTTAATATACACCATCATGACACTTGGAAATATACAAATATACAAATATACATACTGCCAGAACTAAACATGAATTTGCAAAACAATGTCTTAAATATAACTTGCCATACATTATAAACGACACTCCTGAAATAGTGAAACAAAAGATATACGTTCAATTCCTGCGATGATTTGTAATTTACACTAAAAACGTTCTCCTGAAAAAACACAAAACTACATGTACACTTTAAAATTGTTATTCATGTAACTAAAATCAGTAATGTTAAATGTTAATAAATGGACGAAAATTTTAGTAATCAAGTACATACATCGTTTTGATTATATCAATCGCTATAAAGAACATGTACTGCCACATACAATTCATACTTAAATTGTATAATTTAGAAAGACACATAACTTGAAAGGCCATCATATACTTTTTTTATTTGTCATAACTGCGGTGGCTCCTCTGATAGCGACAATATGTCTTAATCGGGGCCACTTACCCCCTATTTATCATATAATTAAAAGGTGATTTTCTTTAATTAATTACTATACTCGTTTCAAAAATGGTACATACACACATTATTAGGTGTGCATATATATTTTATTTGTATCAATATGTATATACCTGATATGTTTATGGTATGAATATTTGTTATATTTTGGGATCAAAATAAACTTTTTGTTCTTACTCTCGTTCTTGTTAAGATGTTTCACACATTTTACAATTAACCATCAAAACTAAAGTCAGCCATTTTTAATGATGGCGACACTTTACCATATATCAGCAATTAGATAGCATAAAGCCATCATTAGTAAGCCAATGTATAAGTTTGTGATCAGCGATTTCAAATAAATGAGATATGACCTTCGCCGACTTTAACAAATCCGCCATTTGCAGTGATGGCGCGCATCAAAACATATTATCCCCATAACTTACGAACTACATCACCGAGAGGCTTAACGTTGATGTCAAAATATAGGTTTTCGACATTTATATATCCGGCTAATTATTCCCATATCGTAATAACAACTTCATCCAGAGGCATAACATTTATGTCATAAAACCTATTGCTTTAGTGCATCAAATGACGGTAATAGTTATACATAGTTTTATATATAGGCACAAGTTTAACGGAGGTTCCTAATTAACTGGATCAAAATTACACACAGTTTCTTGCACACTAGACAGATAACACGCATAACCTGCTAGTTTGACAACGGCGAGACATTCCTCAAATGAAACACCGTTGTGCTCTCGAAAAAATGTACAGAACTTATCCATTGAATCCTTTTTATTATAGTACTGTCTCAATGAAGCAATAATTAGAGATGATTGTGAGCCATTTTGGTGAGATTGCGACTCCCTGTCGTACTAACTTTCTCTCTATACTTATTTTTGCATGCTATATCAATGTGAATTCCATCTTTCGCATATTAACGTATGTCGTCAAATATGTTGAATTGCTTCTGATGTTGATTAGAGCTTTAAATATAGTTCGCTATTCAACTGGACCAGTGGCATTCTTATACTATATAAACCTTTAAAGAATATGCAGAAATTGAAGTAATATTCATTTCAGTTCTTCATCACTTTGTTAACTGGTGGTCGAGAGAGGGACCCCTTTTCTAAAACCCGCTTGATCTTTTGATTATATTTCATATATCGATTCGACCAATCTCGCCTGCAGTAGCCTCGTAGGCATTTTGCTAAAAGGTGATATAGGCCTACTGAATTGATGATTCAATAATTATAACTGTTGATTCCTTTTTATGACGCATGACAAGCGTTACTTCTATGCATTCGATGGTGCTATGCTGCGTACGACGGATTTGTTTGAACAAATGTTCCTATCAAATTTTTGACGCGTTATTTGCAGACTGTGTATACTGGTCGAAAGTGTAAACGCCAGTTGCCAGTTTGTTCAGCTTTGAAAAACCGCATAATGTCAATGACGTTTAGATATTGACTATCACTGCGTGATGTCGTCATTTTGTTTTGTTTCTTCATTTCTTCCCGTATGATGTAGAAGACGCTGCTCTGACATATATTTATGTTGCTGGTGTCAAATCGGTTGAGGTTGTGTGTTGTATAATCTTGTTGAGTTATTAAGCAAGTACTTGGTTCTAGGCCAATTATTAAAATTAAGCGAGACTACGTGACGGCAGACCAACAGTTGATTTTAAGAAAAGAACTATGAATCAAATTGATTGTTTACTCCAAATACAACCTTGAGTCAAACAATCATTCTAAAATCGAAAAATCACTCCTATGTGTTATATGAGTGCACACATATGAACAACATTGACTTTGGAGGCTATCTTGAATTTACACAAATTAGCTATTTATCCAATCGAATTGTATATATATATTTGGAGACTGTCGAATAGTGTAAATTGAGTATGTATCCATTCAATTTGTAAAATATTCAGAAAACATCTTTGTATCTAAAGACTCCATTTACATCTGAGAACGAGGACATCGTAACATATTGATAGTGGTCAGCTATTTTGGATTGATGTAAATAATACATCATATTTCCGCAACAAGGATTTCGTGGGGCTTTCCCTGGCATTGAAACTGGGAGTTTTGCCATGCCAATTTTGCCATTGCTCCACAACAACTCCACCTTAGTAACTTATATTTTCAACACAAGATCACACCTATAGAAAGAGGGAAGCATCAAGCCCCCGGAGCAATTACTGCACGAAGACTATTCATCATTGGCTATAACCAGGCACTCATTCACAGAGCTGACTGGACTAGAGCAACATAGAGTGAACGAACTTGCTCAATGTTCGAAAACGGCAACAAAAGGATTCGAACTATAAATCTCTTGACTGAGAGTCCTATCCTATAAACATCAAACTATCGCGCTCGTACAAGAACATGTTATCAACTTATTGATAATGCAATGATTATGAGGATGGTGGGAAAATATCCATGTTTTAATGAGTTGTATAAATGCATACAAAGAACAAAATCCACCAACCAGTATGAATATAATATATAAGTACAACACACTTTATTTTCGCACATTATCGTGTTTCTCCACCAACGAGCAGTATGACAACACAAACATGTAGCGAATGTTACAACATAATGAAAATGATATTAGTTCTACTTATGTACAAAACACTAACTCCTACATACATTTTGTAAAATAATTAATATTGTTCAGCTACTAAATAAATACTCCACACAGGTATATATATACAATACAAATATGAGTTCGATAATAAAAAAAATGCATTTCTGAGATAATGACTTCAGGATTAACACATTCATCTGATGACCGTCAAATCGTTCTTTAAATTCAATTTTTAAAGAAATATTGTAATGAAACCTTTGGGGCTATTCCAGCCATGCTTGTTGCCATGTCGTCGGATATGTTCTTCTTGGCAGCCCCAAAATAATGAGATTTCTAAAGAACTCGTTTTGACATGATACACAGAATTTTACTTTATTGTTGACTTTACATAACAGAATGGCATCACAATGCAGCAATAATGATAATATGGAAAACGTAATGGTTTGATCCCGCCCATGTTTCTAACGTTTTGTTCCAGCGCCAGTATTCAAGTGTTGATACCAAAACGACAGAGACAGTAATGCAGTGATGAAAAAAGTAACCCTTAAAATATCAAGCTACCAGGTCAGTCATCCTCTAAGAATACTTAAACACCATGTCAATAATTCCGCGGAGTCAGTATTCCAGTGAAGATATTAATACTGCGGAGACAGTATTCCAGTGACGATACTAAAACTGCCTAGTCAGTATTCCGGTATCGATACTAGCAGTGCCGAATCTGTATTTCAGTGAATATTAACACTGTGGAGTCAATATTCCAGTGGCAATATCAACACTGCGGAGTCAGCTATTTTGCAAAGTACCTGTTACCGACTGATAGGATTATATCACCATACAAATCTCCCACAGCTGTAACCGTGGTTATTAGCAATTAGCATATATGAGTAAATTATTGGCCGTACTGAATGCAGATTAACCTGAGGGAGTGAAAAAAACATGAACACGATAAAACAATTACATAAATAATAAATATATATTTTACACAATATCTTCTGAAATCTAAAAAAATGCTGAGGTATAGTAATAAAGATGTTTAGCTGTTCTTTGTCATGTATGTGAAATGGCAATTCCACTACATACCCAATGCTACTTTGCTAAAATGTACAATATACACAGTGTTAAGTTGGAGGAACTGTTCCAGTGCTTTGCATTGAATGAACCAAGATAGATCCAAGTGTATTATTATGCCAAAAGTATCGCTTTCAATTCCTCGTTTATAATGTTTATTGTTACCCGTCGGTTTCCTTTGATCTTAGTACAGTAATAAGGATACTATACCATATCGTAAAACGGATGAACATACTAAACGTTTTCCTCCAAGTGAATATATTTGTGCTGCATATTTTACACTAGCGCTGCCTGTCGGTAGCCGTGGCAATAAACTGTCAAATCACCATAACGAACCATCATTGAAAGGAAACTCTTCTAAACATTGGTTGGATAAATTACACCACCACGCCACGTGGTCCGTAGTATCGCACCAACGCGTCCTCTTCTAATCTCCTAATCACAGCTCAGTTGACCAGAGCGGTCAGTTTCACGTTATAATGGTTTCTGCTTAAAAGTGCTCCTATCCCAATTCATTGCTACGCGTAGGCTTTTCAATGCAGATTTTCGGCCCTAATTAACACGCCTTTTGTCAGAGTTCATATGGCTTAGGTATTCACATGACTGACGCAAATCTACTACCCAAACACGACTGTGTGCCTAAACGTTGCAACGACGAACGAGTTTCTAGGAAATTCTCACGCGACCGCGCCACTTTTGAGATGGTTGATCACATGCACCCGCACCTATCGGCTACCATTTCGACCAAGTGTCGTATTACTATCGTTGAATCTTCTCTCCTGAACAGTAGGTTTATTGCCGATAGGCGGCTGGGTACACAGTGAGCCGATGGAATATCCGCTGTGTTGTGTATACCTACGCGTGCGCGGTACAAACTCTTGATAAGGGAGTGATTGGTCGCGTTCAGGTTGCGATTCATGACGGGATCGGTGCATTCTCCACCGCAGAAGTTGGCGGTGTAGCCTTTTGGATCGATGATCCAGTCGTTCCAACCGATGCAACTGAACGGAACGTACCATTGGTGAAGCTGGCAGTCTTTTGGCTGCAACGCGTTGCTGTTGGAGAGCATGTGCGACGAAGATAGCTGGCTTGAGTCTCCAAGGCTACGGCGAGAGCGCTGTGCAAGACGCCGCTTGACGCTCGCCAACGACCAAGACGAGTGGAAGCTGGGAGCGATGTCCTGATACACGACGAGCAGCGCACTGCCTATCGTCCTCGGCCGGGACCCACGGCCACCCCTCAGGCGCACGAGGAACGAGTCGTTACATCGCTCGCTCGACACTGGCCCCGTCAGCCAATGCACGAATGCGTCAGTGACGTTGTACACGTCGAAGTCTTCCGTTTCTCCGTTGAACCTCTTCCGCAGCGACCCGTCGACGGTGACACAGTCCGTGCTGTCCTCGTCGCACACTTGGATGACGTAGCGACTGCGCTGCGAGTGTCTCCGTGGCGGATAGACAAGTTCCACCTTGGTCACCTTGTCGGCTGTAATCCCAGCCGACCGGAACGTCAGTGATGTATAACGGCGGCTAAACGTCTCTGAAACAAACACGATTGGCGGTCAATCACATTTTAGCAATTCCAATTCCAAATCAGTTATAGAATACCAATAACAATTGCAAATCCACCTCAAAAATACTGGTTCCAATTCCAAAATACCAATTGAAATACCAGTTAGCAATTCGATGTAAAAAATGAGCATATGAGCATAAACACGTTCAATATAGCATATTTTAAACCAGCTTTACTGAAAAGATGCAGTTTCAAACATAACCTACCATTCAAAGTTTTAGTATATTAGTATATTATAGTTTTTCAAAGTTACAAAGTTACATTATTTTCTTATGTAATGAAATTTTAAAAGTAAATTAATTTGTTTTACCAATTACAACTACATTTGAGCCATTTCTAATACTTTTGAAAACTTAACACCAATTAAAAGTCCGGAATTGGAAGTAGCGACTCTATTCCAATTACAATGTAATATCCCAAATCTGGAAACACAACGAGGATACAATGTATGTCCGTTGAACAGAACGCGAAATTACTATAAATATACAACAATTAAGGTATACTAGGAGCTTCAGCAGACGATGAAATCATGTCTGACCGAAAGTGAAATTATCCAGTTATGACCGATTTGTACCGTAATTATTTTGGCGATACTATGTCGCATAACAAAGCGCTACGCATTTACGTGAACGTTTAGACGACCGACCTTTGGAGACACATCGACCTAGATGTTGACTTGCGCATCTCCCGATTTGCACGGTAAAGATAAGTGCACGGTCGTTGAATGGTCAAGGTTACAAACCCACAGCCGATTGTCGGCAATATTACGACTAGCCCCAGTTCGGTCAACACAATGTTAACCGCTTATTGGCTTCACAGATCGATCTCGCGAGGGTGTGATGTTTACAAGACCGACTCATTCATCGATACCATTCGGCACTAATCTTATGTTACCACTGAGATTATAGACCTACAGTTTACATTGTGCAATTTTAGTTTACGATAAGAAAAAACCGATAGCAATTTATATCGTAGCTACTGACCTTGATTTAGAGATCATTGTTTGTGTGGTGAGGTAAGCAGGTAAAAGTATTTTATGGTGTTTGGGTGTGAGTAAGATAATTCTGGTTGATTGAATGTATACATGCAGGCATAACAGTTAATGCTTGTGCACGTGAGTTGTAATTTTGAATGAAATGGTTCTTAGCGTAGTTTAAAAAAACATATAAACTGTGTGTATACAGTTTAGCTATCACACTAAGGGAAGTGTTGTTAATTGTGTTTGGTAAACTGTATTTAAGACATAGTTTTGCAAATGAATGATTTGTATCGTAAATGTGAATTTTGTGTTGGTTGCGTGTGTTGTGACCATGAATCATGGTATTCGTAGCTATTTTCTAATGTAGAAGCTAAACAGGTAATTTATTATGTATAAATTTATGGTAAAATTTTAATTCTTGAAGGGCTAAAATATCATTCACTTTTAGTAAGTTTAATTTTTTGAACAACGGGTCACAACGAGCATAAAAATTACTCAAAGTTATTATGCGTACAGACCTTTTCTGGAGTTGACTAATTCTTTGAAAATGGTACCCAAAGTTGTTAAACAGTACGTTATGTGTGGTACTAATAATGTATTATATAATATTATTGTTATTCTCAGTGGCAGAATTGTTTAACGTCTATTTAGTATACCGATTATTCTAGAATATTTGTTTGATACATTTTCAGAGTGTTTTTTCCAGTTTAGATGTGTATCCAATGTTAATCCCAGGAAATTAAAACTGTCAACTTTTGTAATTATACTATTATTGATTTTAGGAATAGGTGTGTTAAAAGTGTTTTTGGGTGTGTTGAAAACCATGAATTTAGATTTAGTTACGTTAAAAGAAAGTTTATTTATTTCTAGCCATTCATTAATTTTGTGGAGTTCTTCATTAATCAATGTTTCAACATCATCGGTGTGTGAGATTGTGAAATTGATCATTGTACTTAACAACATAGTGTCCTCTGCATAAGATATAAAATTGAACATTTGGCTCGCTTGAGAAAAGTCATTAATATAAATAATAAACAGAATTGGTCCAAGAATGGAGCCTTGGGGTACTCCGGTTTCCATAGATAAGATATCAGATTTTACATAATTAATTTCTACATATTGTGTTCTATTTAATAGATAACTTTCATAAAGTTTCAGAGTCACCCCTTCAATGCCGCAATATTTTAATTTACAAAGTAATGTATTGTGATCTAAGGTGTCAAATACTTTAGAGAGATCAATAAATATGTTAAAACGTACATCATTATTATCAATGTAGGTTATCTCTATATCTCCCCTTTCACTCTGTCTCACTCGCTCACTCTCTCACTCTCTCACTCTCTCACTCTCTCACTCTCTTTCACTTTCTCTCTCACTCATTTTCTGTACTCTCCCCCTCTCTCTATCACACGCATGCACACATACACGCACGCACGCGTGCGCACACAATTCACACTACACATACAGCAAGCGGAATATACGAAACCAATATTTTGACAGTACATTATGTGCATGTCTCTTCTATTGTGGATTGTCGGTATATTATTTGATATACGGCTGCCTATGACAAGTTACGGTGAAAGGAAAGCAAAGATCGTGTTCCTTCTTGAATAAAAGCCGTGTGGGAACATGTCGATCTACAACAGAGCGTTTAACGACTTTATCTGGCACGCTCACAATGCCGAACTTTGTCAAGAACAAATTCCAAACTATGGAACGATGTTAGTGAGTGCTCCTGAAACGAACTATGGAATATTCCGCATACAAGTTTGGTGAGATCGAATGGAAACTGTTTGCAGACTCTCGTATAATTTACAGTATACCGCTTTATGTACAACATTTGTGCTCAACCAGAATGTCAGGACTGCAGTAAGTTCAGGCCGGCCGAGATACCGAAGTCGGTCAGCTCTTAACCTTTTTTCTAGCAAGTATTGTTAGTGCGACCGTTGGCCCGCTGAGTTCGTTGTAAACGTTTTTATCTCCGTTTAAGAACTTTCTTCGTAAACATCCACAACACTGCATGTTTACGTACTCTAGATACTATACTTTCCACTCCCAATAATGAATGCTTACAATAGGCCACCGGTAGTTCGTGGAAGGTACAGTCAAATACCATTCAGATATTGGATCTAATGTTGGTGTTGTTGATGTTATTCTTGTGTTAATGGATGGGCGTAATATGGGTATAAACAGGTGGGCCGGTTTCATATATTTAGCTCTCACTGTGTCGGGGGAAAAAGTTGGAATGTGTTGAGCCTTGGCCTACTTCACTGGCGAGGCACTAAGTACGGGGGTTTTGTCAGAACCGCTTAATCCAAAACAAAGCTGGTAAACATTCTTGCATTTGTTTCGCAATGGAATATAATTTCGCAACAACGAACATAGCAAAACTACAAGTGCAAAGGCTTGCGTGGGTAATTAATTTTGTTTGACTTCATCAAAAGAGCTGGCTGTAAGTAGTCTTATTCCATACGCGTTTAGAGCCAGTTAACTATTCTCTTTTTCTGCAATTGTTTTACAGGACCAGGTCAAAAATAATTTAAAATATGGTCCAATTATATCATAACAACTAAATAACAAATGTCTACAAACGAGTTAGCATTAATTAAAAAACTCTTCGTAAAATGTATATGAAACCAGATCTTTAATGCATTATATATACCGCATTGTATCTGCATAATTACAGAGTTAGTTGTTCATATGTTGAGTTGAAAAAATAGTGTATTTGTGATTGACATAATAAATTGTATCGCATGAATATAATTATGAATATGGTTTATAGATTATTTTATTAGCATAAGTGATTTGCATTGAATGCAATTGGAATAAAAAACAATTCTTACCCGGGGTGATTCGAACCAATGATTATTTGCACCCAACATGACGAACTGGTACCAGTTAAAATGTCAACGCAACAAAATTGGTGACAGTGAAGTGTACAACACGAATAATGAAAACTGAAGTGATGACAGGTGTCAGTATAATGGACCAACAATAGTCCTATTGTATGTATCACAGCAGCGATATTTTAGTTATGATAAATTGTGCTGTAATTCTTGAAGAACATCAATTTGGACGCCTAAACTGTTGTTTGGTCGCGATACAAACAATCACATATGGTCACTTTATAGGTATATGGCAAGTATAGCATAACAGTAACTCCTCCATGAATACAGTGACCAATGTAATTCTACTAATCATTTACTGCACCTCATGCTACGCAACTGCGAAGAGATATTTAATATATTGTTATTACTTAATACAATATTAAACATAATATCACTAAATACTAAATGCTGTTGGTAAACAATCCATATTTTCCATTAGGACCAGTACGTTCACCACATAACTACAAAATAACCAAAACTCTTTGCAGCATCATTATTTTTAAAGATACGATGTTTCCAAATGGGAAAACAACGGTTTTGGCGAGCGGGTGTAAATGACTGTCAAAGTTTGTGTAATTAGATGTACTACATGTTAAAAGCACGCTTTATCCGTGAATATAATTTATTTAGATGTATAATCTTTATTATGCATTACTCTTTGTAATTTTCCCGATAAATACCAACCGTTCGACAACTTTTCGTGTCAGCTTTGCAGGTTTGAAGGTTAGGTTCCGATAAACAATAACTATAAACATATCAAATCCACACATTTGTGATCTGGTCATTACTATTACTTCCCAGTACTTATTAGTTGACACATGCTGTTATTTCACAATATCTTGAATAAGTGACTCCGCAATAGAGCAAGAGGAAGTAGATCACGAATAAACCGAGTGTTTCTGAGAACTCAACGGGGAACGTGTTATATTAAAATCATTGTTTCTTATCTGCGGGTAAGAATCACACAGCACATTCATATTTGGAACAAATCAGTTTTGTCATTAGTTTTAAACCGTCATTCTCGAGTGAGCAAACAATAGTTAAATTGATCGTCAAGAGATTGTGAATAACCATTGCCAAATTCAGTGGTATTTCCGTGAATGACAAAATATCGAGATCCAGTGTTTTTGTTAATATCCAATTATAAATTTCATTACAGCGTCATACTTGTGTTGACCTTACCATCGCCGAATAAAACATAAGCCAAAAATATAACTAAATTAAATGGGCACTGTTTTAAACACTCACACATTTTAGCTTTGCTCAATGTGTCTCAGTGCTCATGGTACGAAATATAGATATCGTAGTCATAAACAACTCACCAGACCGGGGTTGTAGACCCCAAACGGAGCCCGAGTACGGTGCATGATGGCTGTTCTCTACGTCTTCGATGTCCCTGTAGAGCACAGTCATGTAGTCAGGCACGGGAGACTCGGCGTCAGTCAGGTGAGGCTTATGTTCCACGTCCAGCAGTCTCAGCATGTGCTCGCTCAGTATCCGCAGGTCATTGCCGCTAGCATCATCTGATATCAGCCGACAAGTCACAGTCGCCTCGCGCCAGCTGAGCACCAACAGAACCACAACAGTGTGTGCGAGGTACATCGTCACTGTTTTTTCCTGCAGCGTCTTCGTGAAATTACGACGGTGTGATGGAGACGGGAGGGAGTTCGTAGGCGCGTTTATAGTTTCCTGGTGCGCATCAATAATAAACCTGCCGCGGCAAGCCAATCCATGGCTGCTGATGTAACGATGATAAACGATATCTGTAGTTCGCGTTTCGCTAATGAAGACAGAACGTAAACTGAAGCTTCGTAGATAACGCCCTGCGAAGCGCTGGCAGCCAAGAGCGTCGGCGGCGGTGGTGGTGGCCCAGCGAAGCATGTGGCAGCGTTGCCGCTGATTCGTGGGTTAATTGTTAAGAGAAATCCTTGCACTTGATGACGCCTACTTCGTGCAGCACTCGGCTCAACGAGCGAAACACGTCAACGTACCCGCATTGTATTGTTGTTCGTGATATGAAACCATTATGTCGACTATGCCCGAGAGAAAACAATTATAGAGCTATATAATTACTATGCGTAGGTAAATTTATATTTAAAAATCACGATAGTAAGATGGTATCTCAGATAGCACCCAGTATACATACATGATACACACATGATATACACGTACACATACACCACTCTACATAATTATTTAACAAATATATCCTTAGCAGTTGTAGTCACTACTGTACTACCATCAACGGACGTCGTGGAAATTGGTTTTGTCTCGGCATACGCAACGACATCTCATAAAGTGAGGTTGTCTGTTTCATTACTCGGAATCTGCCAAAGATGGAAATCATAGCAGGAATGGCAGGAAGGTCGCTAAAACAGTTGCCTTGAATGTGGGAACCAAGCGATCGTGCCGAACACCAAGGGCTCTCATGGTTAACCCAGCCGGCTTCCGCAAAATTGTTGCGTGTTAGTAAACCGTGTTTACAATCTGAATGTATTGTTTATCAGTTACACATTTCGTGGTCGAAATATTATTCAAATTTCGAAAAACATTTGAGGCTTATTAAACTCCACATTGCCTGGAGTTAATGTGACTCTAGTGGATGAACTTTCTTATCGCCATTATTATGACCGTCATTGCTCATATTCTGTCGAATATTATTAGGCAGTAGTCGTTGTTCCTCATCACCGTAATCGACATTAATCGGCCAGCGTCCGTCGTCAACATATTCGTTGGTCGGTGTTTGACGTCATCATAGTCCCCATTAGTGTTGGTTTGTTTTCATCAAGTTGTCGTTAATGGGCTGTCATCGCGGTCAGTTGACGTCCTCCCTGGAGTCCCATAAGGAATAATGTTGGGGCCAATGTTGTTTTGTTGTACATTACCGACATCACAGAAGGCGTAGACTCACAAATGCACGTGTTTGCTGATGTCAGTATTGGTAATCGTCTTTAGCTGACCACTTGGCACTTGAATTTGACCTGAACAAACTTGCCTACTGGGCAAATACATGACAGATGGACTTTATAAGTGCATGCATCTATGAGTTACCTCCGAGAGGAAGTCGTCGATCTACAATTATTATAAAGAGAACCAATATATCCCACGGACTGACAACCAGGGCTATGTGTTACCATCACACTACGAGCATTGCCAACCTCCTGTACCAACACTCGTTCTGTGCACTCTCTACCCCACTACGGAAGTCACTCATACAGGAAGCAGTCAAAGCTTCTACTGGAAAAAAGTATTCCAGAGAGCCGCCCCTCCCAATCATCCAGTCATTGACATCATAGACGTTCATTTTGAAGATCATAGTCCTCATTATTCGTTGTTTGTCTTCATGGTTCGTTATTAGTTTTTACTGAGCAATATCATCTTCATTAGTTGTTGTTCAGTTGTTATTCGTTATGACCATACTAATCAATAGTTGCTCAATTTTAGTGGTATATATATATATATATTTATATAATATATACATATAGTTGTTTGTTGTTATCACCACAGTCCTCGTTAAGTGGTTTTTCAAACATATGTTGAAACCAAACACTACGCGCGCATACACACACGCACATACGATAGTACACATATACGTATTATCGAACGAACTACTCAAAGAAATAACCAACGAACCAACGAATCAACGAACCAATAAACCAAATAAACAAGTAACTAAACACCCAACGAATAATCGCAAAAATGCCTTCGCGTTCAAGCTATAAAATGGTGTTTAATCCTTATCGAGTGACGAACTTGGATTCAACTTAAAGAGAATAAAAACATATATTGCTTGAATTCATGTTATATTACATCCTGCTATCTATTTTCATGTCCACCAAGCCTCAAAAATCAAACAAATTAAACGAATTAGAAATTCCACATTTTATGCTGTGCATCCGAATATATTTTCGAATATGCATATTTTTGGCGCGCTTTTCGGGATGCCGAGATGTGACGTCACTTATGACTCAAACTCGCATCAGGCCGACCCTTTCCATGCATTCAGAGCATGTTTACAAGTATAGCTTTTGGGTCGAAACGAGCGCCAGAATGAGTTATTGTGCAATATTCCGACATAATGCAAACACTAGTCATCATAGAGGAACAAGCAGTTATCTTACGGTTCACGATGTCTTTATAAGCCTATTTTTGTTTACCGTACAGGTTCACCATGTCTTTTAAAGCCTACTGCCGCTTACCGTACGCATTCACTCACTAACCAAATCAAGTTCTCCCTATCTTTTAACATTTATTAATGCTATAGCTTTTACATACGACAGTTGCACTTACCTTAGTTGCTTGCCTGGTTGGTGAAATAACGCTGGTAAACCATGAATATATACGACCAAACTGGTTGGACCGGTATTCGTTGTGCAAGTCTAAACTTGTATAGGGCCTACAATGTAATGGGAATGCATGTCATTGTAATCACGACGTATAACCGCGACGTAGTCAAACGAAGTCCAATCTAAAACAAGGTGTTGCCATACATAAGCTACCATTAATGAAGTATTATTAATTAAACGAGCCGTTGTCTATCTGAAACGTGGAAAAATTATTGGCCTAGGCTATGACGGACCCTATATTTTAATAAAACCTACGTATAGGTTACAATGACGTAATTAAATATTTACGTGTGGTAAATCGGTCATGCTGACGGCTATCTGCGTAGATGTGGTGCGCGCGTGTATACAGTCTAATTACGCGTGGTCAATCTATGAGACTAGTAGTAATTCGGCTAGCACGCACTTGGAACTTGTGCACGTTTATATAGTCTCATTCAATGACTAATTAAATAAGTACGCGTGGTAATTACGTCCAACTGGTAGTCATTCGGTGAATGTAGCAAGCATTTGGAACTTGCGCACGTGTATATATTCTCATTCAATGACGTAATTAAATAAGTAAGCGTGGTAATTAGGTCCAACCGCTAGTGATTCGATCAAAGTAGCAGGCATTTGGAACTTGCGCACATGTATATAGTTCCAGGCACTTACTTACTTACCTTCGTTCAAACTCGCAGGTCTTTGGAACTTGCGCTCGTTTATATAATCTCAATTTATGTAATAACATAGGTCAATGACATCATTAAGACAAAGAGCTCTTTGCACCCTATGTAACTTAAGTTATATTAATACTACCCCGTGCTTCGACAAGTTCGAATTTGTGCGCGACCTACAATGTGATTGTAACTACGCCTATTTGCTTTCTCTTCATATGACGTATGTTCTATTAATAGTACCGCATGCCTCGACAAGTCTGAGCTTGTCCGCGACATACAATATGTTACATTGCAACCTAATCTCGTTGCGTTTTGTCAATGTGACGTAAGTGCTATTAATAGTATCGCGTGCATCGAATATGGTTTCAACTAGATTAGGTACCAGCTTCAGAAAAACAAGATCACGATTGTATTAGTACAACATTCTGGAACATTTAGTGATATAACCAGATATCCAATTCACAGTCTATATTTTATCACATGTAGCGTAATTTTCAGATATGTTTGAACATAATTCAGAATTATGGTGACCGGTATATATTTTTATCATAGCGACAGTAGTTGTTATAAACCAAAACCTATTCAACTGAGGCTGTACCTAGGCTAGCTGCCGAGGGACTTACCTATTTGTGTGTGTCCTACGCACACACAGGACTGCTACTTGTTACCTACGAGCTTGGATTAATATAATTCTCTCACACCGCACGGGCACTCGTCTATAACGGATATAAGTTATATTAACTCGTACACTCAAGCCTTCAAGATTACTATTTGAGGAAATGCCCGGCTATGGACGACGCCAAAGATAAACGCTGTGTCATTCAGGTGAAACATGTAACAAGCACGACCCTAGCGGATTGTATATTCAAAATACCTTTAACAAATAGAGCACCTGAGACGAGGTGTTCTGTCTTTCTGAATGAATTCCGACAGGTGGCAGTTCTTACTCTTGAACACTAAAGTTCATATATTAGTGATAACCCAGAATTGTACGTCATTTTATGTTTTGTCATTGACTCCAGCACGCGTATGCTTATAATATCAAATTAATAGAAAATCTCACAAATGGTACTATCATGTTCCCTTTGTAATATACATATCTTTATGCACTTAGCACTCGTAAACTCACCGCCAGAAAAAATCACGTGGTGACACAAGTGGTCAAATTGGCCAAACACATCTATCCGGGTCGCGTAAAATACATGCAAAAAGCTTCCAGAGACGCAATGTCCGTACCGTTTTATAATTAGACATTGACTAAAGTCACGTAAGGCCTATATTTGTAACTTACTTCACTTTTTAATGAGAGGACAAAGAGGTGGACATAGGACAGTCAGGGGTGAGGTGGACATGGGACAGACGAGGTGAAGTAGACCTAGGACAGACAACGTTAGGCGGATATAGGACAGACGAGGTGAAGTGGACCTAGGACAGATGAGGTGAGGTTAAGCTGACGAGAAAACGGAGATTCAACAGAATACTACTGACGAAACGACGGACGAAATAACAGGCGACACCGGAAGAGACAACGAACGAGACAACCGACAAAGCAACGGCTTAGACAAGAGACAACGGAGGGGACAAGGGCTGATACAACAGACGATACAACGGACGACACAACGGACGAGATATCGCATGAGGCTATGAAAGGACAACGGCTGATACAACGAATGGGACAACGAATGAGATAGTTTAGTGTATGAATGCGTGAATATAGATTCTTGCCAGCTTAGTATATTACCGAGGTAACTTCGTAAAAATTTAGCTGAGAAACACGATAGACTTGTACAACTTTCTCACTTTAACGCGTGAACGTCCTAAATAGGTAAAAAGTTAGCAAATAGACAAGGTAAAAGTGAGGTGGACCTAGGATGATGGGTGACGATGAGGTCGTGCCAGTGTAGTGCATTGCCAAGGTAACTTCTTAGATTTTTAGTGTACGAACACGTGAACGTCGTAAATTCTTGCCATTTTAGTACTTATCAACACTGTAGACTTGTAGAATTTTCTTACTAACGTTTCGCTTACCACTTCGCCGACAAAATCAAATCGATCCGCAGCCGAATCATGCTTCCGTCAGCTGATGTTGACAACGCACAGCCACGTATGGTTTCTTCGCCGCTGCTAGCGTTTCAATCGACTACACTCGAAGAAGTAACAACACTGATCACAAGTGACCAGACAAAGTCGACCAAGCTTGATCCACTGCCCTTCGTTATTCCGAAGGCAAATATGTCCATCTTGGCGCCGATTCTCGTGAAATTTATCAACCTGTCCTGAATAGGCATATGCAGCACAACGGCATCAGAGATCCTTTTTCAGAGCGCCTACCACCCGTCACACAGCGTTAAGGCACCGATTTTATGTATCCAAGACGACGTGTTAAGATCTCTGGATGCTCGTAAGCATGTAGTATTAGTTCTACTTGACCTCAACGCTGCGTTCTACACGTTTGACCATTCTTATCACTTAACTAGACCGAATCGGCGTGCGAGGCGACGCACTTTGCTGGCTCGCCTCTAACCTTGTCGACCGATCACAATGCATCAGCGTTGACGGTCATCTTTCTTACGACAACCGACTACGGCATGGAGTTCCACAGGACAGTGTTTTGGGTCCTCTATTATTTTCTTTATACTGTGCTAGTCTTTCCGACGTATTCGAGAAGTACGGTGTTCGTTGCCATGTCTATGCTGACGACACCCAAATATATGTTGATTTTCCGCGAAATGATTCTGCGTCCGCCACCGACCGGATATCCCGTTGTGTGACTGACGTGAAAGCATGGTTAGCGTCGCGATGCCTGCTTTTGAACGAGGCGAAGACAGGTGCGTTACTGTTTGCAGCACCAAACAACCGTGTTCCAGGAATATCACGTGACGTACCTTATGTTTCCTTAGATGTTTTGGCCATACTCATCTTTCGATAATAGCCTTTTTGAAAATTACTTATGCAAACTTGTCGCCCAACACTGACACGTGAAGTCACTAGGTGGCGCGTAGTTGGCGCGTAGTTGGTAGGTCAATAGGTCAAACTATGATATGAAATTCTCTGGATGCCACGTTCCGGCACGACCACGGCGCCGAAGACCGCAACTCGATAGATCGAGCGGTACCCGACACAGCCTGGTCCACCTGTGAACTTGGGTATTCGCCGGACTGAAGAGAGTCGTGCATCCGGTAGTGAATCGTTTGAAAGTTGGCCACTTCCTAATAGTGGACGCTACGTCGGAAGTGTTGTCATCCCCGAAGTCGTGACGTACGTTCGGTCTGGTTGGTTATGTAATGATGTGACACTAGAAACTAATCTAAGTACCTTGATTCAGACTATTATCATAATTCTCTTTTCGAAGTAAACATCGTGCCTGGATACCTTATACGAGTCGCATGACCGCACAGTTGGAGGTGAACCTGAACAGGTCGCAGCCTTTTGGAGGTATGTCACGTGCTTTTCCATAACTGTTTTGGCCATAGTATTTTTTCAATAATAGCCTTTTTGAAAGTTACTTATGCTAACTGGTCGCCAAAAACTGACATGTAAAGTCACAAGGTGGCGCTTCTTGGTAGGTCAATAGGTCAAACTATGATATGAAACTCGCCGGACGTTGCGAAGAGAGTCGTAGTTACTCTGGTCGATTACCCGCGTTTATTTTTCGATAATGGGCCGCAGAATGGCAACCGCTAGATATATTGACGTGTGGTCTTCGGCATCTGCTTCGGTTCCCGGAAGTGTGTCGACGAATAGAGATATGTTGTTTTTCTATCATAGCATTTTTTGAAAGTTACTCATACGAATTGGTCGCCCCCAAAGTGACACGTTAAGTCACTAGGTGGCGCTTCATGGTAGGTCAATAGGTGAAACTATGATATGAGTGATAGGTAAGACTATAACATTTATACACACGGGCTAATTTACGACGCTCACGTGTTAAAGTAAGAATGTTATAAAAGTGTTCAGTATTGGCAAGCCAATTTTTTTACGAAATTACCACGGTAATGTACTAAGCTGGCACGAATTTACGACGTTCATGCGTTTACGTGCTAAAATTATAAGAAATTACCTCGGTAATGTACTACACTGGCAAGAATTTACGACGCTCACGCATTAATGTAAAAAAGTTATACAATGCTATCTATCTTGTTGAAGTTCCAGATTTCTACCTGTCTATGTTCCTGAATTTGACCGTCTATCTTGTTGAATTTCCTGAATTTTACCTGTCCGTCTTGTTGAATTTGCTGAATATGCTGAATTTTGCCTGCCTATTTTGTAGAATTTTACCTATCTATCTTCTTGAATTTCCTAGATTTCCTGAAGTTTACCTGTCTATGTTTCTGAATTTCCTGAACTTTACCTGTCTATCTTGTTGAATTTGCTGAATTTTGTTGATCTATCTTGTTGAATTTGCTGCTGAAGTTTATTGGTCTATCTTGATTTTAAATTTGCTGAATTTTACCTGTCTATGTTGCTGAATTTGTTCAATTTTACCTGTCTATATTGATGGATTTGCTTAATTGTTTTCATGTTTCCTGTCTGAATTTGTTCAATTTTATTTGTCTATCTTGTTGAATTTTCGGAATTGCTTGAATTTTACCTGTCCTGTTCGCGAATTTGATGAATTTGTTAAATTTTATGTGTCTATATTGATGAATTTCCTTAATATTTTCAATTTTACCTGTCTATCTTGTTGAATTTGCTGAATTTTATTTCGGTGATGCACAAAGCTGGCAAGAATGTATGACGTTACCGTGTTCATATGTTAAAATTATAAGAAGTTACCTCGGTAATGCACTACACTGGCACGAATTTAACATATACGTGTTAAAGAAAGAAAGTTGTACAAGTCTACCGTGTTGGTAAGGTAAATTTTTACGAAGTTACCTCGGTAATGTTCTAAGCTGGCAAACATTTACGACATATACGCATTTAAGTAGGAACATGTTACAATTTTACTGTGTTAGTAGGTACTTAAGTGGCAAGAATTTACGACGTTCATGAGTTCCTACGCTAAAATTCTAAGAAGTTACCTCGGTAATTCACTACACTAGCACAAATTTACGACGCTCCCCTCGTCGGTCCTAGGTCCACATCACTCTTACCTTGTTTATTTGCTCACTTTTACCTATTTACGACGTTCAAGCGTTAATGTAAGAAAGTTGTACAAGTCTATCGTGTTGGTCAACTAAATTTTATGAAGTTCAATGTAGTAAGTTGACAAGAATTTACGACGTTCACGCACTCATACGCTAAATTTCTCATCCGCTGTACCGTTCGTTGCCTCAGCTGTTGTCCCATCCGTAATCTCGTGTGTTTTCTCTTCTGTTATCTCGACCATTGTATCGTCTGTTATATTAACCCTTGTCCCGTCCGTTGTATCTTGTCTAAGCCGTTGTTTCAACTGTCGTCTCGTTCGTTGTCTCGTCCATTGTCGTCAGTTTTCTCGTCCGTAGTATTCTGCTGAGTCTCCGTTTTCTCGTCAGCTTCACCTCGCCTCATCTATCCTAGGTCCACTTCACCTCGTCTGTCTTATGTCTGCCTCACCTCGTATGTCGTAAGTTCATCTCACCTCCTCTTTTATCATCTCATTACTAAGTAAAGTTAGTTACAAACATTGGCCTTACGGGACTTTAATCAATGTATAATTGTAAAACGGTATTGACGTTGCGTCTCTGAAAGCTTCTTGCATGTATTTTACGCGACCTAAATAGGTGTGTTTGGCCAAGTTGACCACTTGTGTCACAAGTGATCTTATCGGGCGGTGAGTTTATGAGTGATAAGTGCATTACGACTGTGAATAGGACTTTGGTTATCTGGTTACGTCAATAAATGTTACAAAATGGTGTACTAATATAAAATAATGCGCTACATAGCTGGTCGTGATCTTGTCTCTCTGTAGCTGGTTTGTAATCTAGTTGTATCCAGTTTCGAGGCACGTGATATTATTAATAACATTTACGTCACTTTGACAAACCGCAACGAGGTATAGTTACCATGAAACATGTTGTACATCGCAGACTTGTCGAGGTACGCGGTACTGTTAATAGAACATACGTCACCTGAAGTAAAAGCAGAGGTGTAGTTACAATCATATTGTAGATTGCGAACAAGTTCGGACTTGTCGATGAATGAGGTACTATTAATATAACGTAAGTCACATAATGTGCAAGATAGAGAGCTCTATTGAGAGCTCTTTGTTTTAATGATGTCATTGACCTATTTTATTACATAAATTATGAGTATATAGACACGCGCAAGTTCCAAAGGCCTACTAGTTTGAACAAATTACTACCAGTTTAATCAATTCACCCCGCATACTCATTTAACGACGTCATTGAATGAGACTTTATACAGGCACGCAAGTTCCGAATGCCTGCTAACAGAATTACTACCAGTTGGACCTATTTACCACGTGTACCAATTTACCACGCTTACTTATTTAATTATGTCATTGAGTCTATGTACATGCGCACAAGTTCCGAATGCCTGATAATCGAATTACTGTTAGTTTCACCGAATTACCACTCGTACTTATGTGATGATGTCATTACATGAGACTATATACACGCCCGTAAGTTCCGAATGCCTGCTAACCGAATTACTACCAGTTGCTTGTTTAATGACGTAATTGATGATACTTTGTCTCAAGAGGTGTCCCGTCCCAGCAAGTGTCAACATACAGTGTTGATGTGTATGACCTACCACATCGAACCGGGTATTATTATTAAATAAGCGTCAACATACAGAGCTAATGCGTGTGACCTGCCACAGTGAAACATGCATTATTAATACGTAAGTGTCTGAAACTATAATACACGTGCGAAAGTTCCAAATGCCTGCTACTTTGACCGAATTACAACCAGTTGGACGTAATTACCACGCGTACTTATTTAATTACGTCATTGAATGAGACTATATAAACATGCACAAGTTCCAAATGCGTGCTAGCCGAATCACTACTTGTATCACGGATTTACAACGCATATTGAGACAATATACACGCGCGCACCACACCTACGCAGATAACCGCCAATTTGACTGATTTACCACGCGTAGCTGGTTAATGACGCCAGTGTAACCAATACGTAGGTTTTATAAAAAATATATGGTCCGTCATGACCTACACCAATAACTATTCCACCTTTCATACACAACTCATCAGATAGACAACACCTCGTTTAAGTAATAATACTTCATTAATGGTAACCTAATGTATAGCAACACCTTGTTTTAGATTGGACTTCGTTTGGCTACGTCGCGGTTATTCGTCGTGATTACAATGACATGCATTCTCATTACATTGTAAGCCCTATACAAGTTCAGACTTGCACAACGAATACCGGTCCAACCAGTTTGGTCGTATCTATTCATGGTTTACCAGCGTTATTTCACCAACCAGGCAAGCTAGTAAAGTAAGTGCAAATGTCGTATGGAAAAACTATAGCATTGATACATGTTCAAAGATAGGGAGAACTTGATTTGGTTATTGAGTGAAAGTGTACGGTAAACAGACGTAGACTTGTAAAGACATCATTAACCTGACGGAAAACAGAAGTAGGTTTAAAAAGACATATTGAACCTGTATAATAAACATAAGTAGGGCTAACAAGACACATTGAACCTGTACGGTAAAATGAAGTAGGGTTGATAAAGATGTCCCGAAAGTGTGTAAACGCTTACAATGACGCTACTGAATCGGAGGGCGTGCTTGGGCGGGTCGGAGCCGTCGTTGGTGGATGGAAAATCCGCAACTACTTTTCCACCTTTCTACTGCCGCTCCAATCATAACTTCAGAACTGCACAACATACTACTTACATCTACTAGTATAGACCCTGCCTTGCCATGCCAAATACCTTATCTACCCTTTAAGTCACATGGTCTATCCTAGCCCCGTAAACAAACAACGTCTGTCTTATCTGTCTTTCTCAGAATAAAGTCGCCCATGAATATCCTCTCTTTTATCACTGCCACCTCAATCACTGCCACAGATTAGCACTTTCTCTGGTTTGCATCTGCCTGATTGTTGTCTTTCCCCTTGCCGTGTTCTGTTACCTATTCTTTTGTTGTCGATTCGAATGTAAACATATTGTATGGTTGTTATTAAAAAATAGTAAAACGGCATATATCGATTCAGTGGGTTGAAAATGCATGATCCCACCTAAAAATGTGCTGACGCCAATAAAAAAAAATATATCAGTGTTATGGGAAACAGCCAAAATGGTACATTTGTCCGGTCTGTAACATAATATGTCATGGTAAAATGCAATAAAATGGCATAGGGCTAAGGGCTCAGCGGGGTTGGGAGTGAGCATATATCAGTCCAATGAGGGGGGGGGAATTATGGACCCGCCCAAACAATTTGCTAACTCCAATTTAAAAGCGAAATATATTAGTGTTTGATGAAGCAACACAAAACATTTGGTACATTTATCCGGTCTGTACAACATCGCTGGAAAAATATAATAAAACGGCATATATGTGTTCGGGGGGAAAACTTATGGACCCATCCAACAAATTTGCTGACTCGATCAAAAAGTGAAACCTTTTTATTCAAGGAAGCATCACAAAAATGTGTGCTTTTATCCGGTGTGTAAAGACCCATACAGCGACGAGTGTGGGAATAAACAATACAATATAGTAGGAATTAACGTTATAAGCATTGGAGCGAGTAGCCCATGGAACGGGAGATTCTGTGTTTGCTATTGAACATTCTGTATTGATCCCGGGTAGCGGACATATTACGTTATAATACGAGTAATGACCGTGTTACCAACATTCCGGGTGCGTCGACGCGAAATTCCAAGATTCGATATATGTACTTTTTTGGCTAATGATCTGAAATAAAATATGACTGTATGACTGGCTAACCACTGCCCAGGGACCTCCACAGTTCTAAATCCGAAGCTGTCTCTGAACAGCCACGTGCCGGACATCCGTGAAAGAACCGGTTTCGTGATGAGCTAAACCAGTTGAGGAAGCAGCTTTAATCTGAATTCTTTTTTGAAATCGTAATTTAGAAACAACATAGCGTATGATGCACTTTTATGTTGAACCAATTGACGTGTTAACTACGATGCACTAGTCTGTACTATAACCTAACAAGTGCGATCTAATTCACATAATGATGAATGTGTGAATAATTAATGCGATTTCATTAGAAAGTCGATTAACCTCTAACACCTATTTTCCGCAGCACCAACTACCTGGGACGTGAAGTCCGAGACAATGAAGATATTGATGACAGATTGAAACGTATCTTGACACATTAATTGAAAAAAGCCCAACTGAATAACAGATCAAACTATTTCAACATTAAATTTTTTTTTTCTTAACAAGATAATTTAATATTGAGAAGACGATTACAATAATGATTGCTTGTGCTTGGGAAATTGGGTCTAGTTGGCAACTTTAAGTATGTATTGCAGTGAAACACACATGTTTCAAGAGCAATTGTCGAAAGTATCGAATTATTTGCCGTTGATATTCCATATTTAGCAAGCATATTAGATTCATGTAAATGAATGTTTCCTCCAATCAAATGTCTATCTATTTAAAATGCACCAATATATCCAAAACATTCTATAAGTTTAAATCATTCACATACGTAATCTGAGAGAAAAGCCAGCCACATTGGACTTATGTAACTTATCAATTGTTCCAAAGGCTTTCCGAATGTATACAGATGAAGAACAATTTGACTACCTCATACATCTTATTTATCGGAAGCACAAGGACACCCTTGTCCACAGTGCGTATAAAATATGGTGTCGGTCACCTTTCCAAAATATTATGCACATGGAACAGCATTTGCGAGTCAGCTTCCTCGAGGTCAAACTGTAGCATATCATAGTTGCACCTACTGACAACCACTGAGGTGCCTGATGTGGCAAACACTTCCTTTCAACGTAGATAGTGGAGATTTGGTGGATAGAAATGCAAATAGCTCATGTTCCTTGGTGACATCGAGATGGAAGTATATCCAGTTTATTGGAAGTACCTATTGTCCCAGGTTACCTTCCTCCGAGTTTTGTTACCACGCTACTCTCTTGTGGATTATTTAATGCTGGTGGGGAGGTACGTGTCCTGTACCAAGCTATCAGTTGATATTGAAAGATGGTCTACATGTAACAGTTACATAAGAAATCCAGAATGCGAAGTCGGCGTTTTTTTTAGAAACTGTCTGTAATTGCCATGAAATCCTACACGTGCCCTTAGAGCACTTGTGTCGTACCGAGGTCCTGCTCACACCAAATGGTGCACTCCGACTTAATCGCACTAAACATAATGGACACGTCTTATATAATGGAAAATTCTACAAGTAGTGTGTATAATTGGGGAGCTCGTTTCTGGAGACGAGTCAGTCGTGTTACATTAATAGAGTTTATAAATGTGTCTCCTTTACGTGCTGGTCGTGTGGACAGTCGTAATAATTAATTACAACACTTATGGTATTGTTACATGTATCATGATCAGCAACATCTTCTAAATCACACAGTGTGGCAGCATTACGACGGACAATAGAAGCGCGTCATAATCGACTAATAATAATACTAAGGTCTTATATAGCGCTGTATCCAGTCCTAAGTTCTGTTCAACTAAGGGTAGACAGAGAACGAAAGGAACATCACATTTATAGTTATCGTAATAAGAAGATGCAATAATTTGGCTTTAATGGATGACTTTACAATACAACATCGTACTAAATGATATTTTATTTTATCGGTATGTTTGTTAAGCAGTATCAGGGGCAACTTAAACGAACCGGTCTTGTAAGTTTAAAAGTAGTGGCATGTTTGTTAGTTTCTTTTTGATATATATTGTTGTTTGAAGAAGCAACACAAAACATTTGGTACATTTATCCGGCCTGTACATCATCGCTAAAAATATAATAACACGGCATTTATGTGTTCACTGGGGTGGTGAAAACTTATGGACCCATCCAACAAATTTGCTGACACCGATCAAAAAGTGAAACCTTTTTGTTCAAGGAAGCACCACAAAAAGTTGTGCTTTTATCCTGTGTGTCCCCATCAAGCTACTGCGGTACCTGACTACTGCGGTACCTGACTACTGCGGTACCTGACTACTGCGGTACCTGACTACTGCGGGAAGGATCAGGATAACAACCGAGTGGAAATTACACATCTGTTTGATGAATATTGTGACAGAGTATAAACGTGTAGGGCACGTAAAGTACCCATACAGCGACGAGTGTGGGAATAAACAATACAATATAGTAGGAATCAACGTTACAAGCATTGGAGCGAGTGTGATTCTGTGTTTTCTATTGAACATTGTGTACTGATTCCGGGTAGCGGACATATTACGTTATAATACGAGTAATGACCGTGTTACCAACATTCCGGGTGCGTCGACGCGAAATTCCTAAATTCGACTTATTTACTTTTATTGCTAATAATTTGAAATAAAATATGACTGTATGACTGGCTAACCACTGCCCAGGGACCTCCACAGTTCTAAACCCGGAGCTGTCTCTGAAAAGCCACGTGCCGGACATCCGTGAAAGAACCGGTTTCGTGATGAGCTAAACCAGTTGAGGAAGCAGCTTTAATCTGAATTCTTTTTTTGAAATCGTAATTGGGCCAACCGGAAATTACATAACGTATGATGCACTTTTATGTTGGACCAATTGACGTGTTAACTATGATGCACTAGTCTGTATTATAACCCAACAAGTGCGATCTAATTCACATAATGAATGTGTGAATAATTAATGCGATTTCATTAGAAAGTCGATTAACCTCTAACACCTATTTTCCGTTGCACCAACTACCTGGGACGTGAAGTCCGAGACAATGAAGATATTGATGACAGATTGAAACGTATATTGACACATTAATTGGAATAAAACCCCAACTGAATAACAGTTCAAAACATTTCAGCATTTTTACATTTTTCTAAACAAGATATTTTAATATTGAGAAGATGATTGTAATAATTATTGCTCGTGCTTGGGACATTAGGCCTAGTTAGCGACTTTAAGTATGCATTGCAGTGAGACATACATGTTTCAAGAGCAATTGTCAAAATTATCGGGTTACTTGCCGTTGATACTCCATATTTGGCAAGCATATTAGATTCATGCAATTGAATGTTTCCTCCAATCAAATGTCTAACTATTTCAAATGCATCAATATGTCAAAAACATTCTATAAGTTTAAATCATTCACATACGTAATCTGAGAGAAAAGCCAGCCACATTGGATTTATATAACTTATCAATTGTTCCGCAACAGATATTTCTAAGGAGTTTTAGTGTGTTATTTTGGAGATCTCATAGAACTGTTGCAAACCCTCCGCCACCCCGTTCCGTAGCACTATGCCCGGGAATTTGCCTCACCACTGCCTGCTATCCACTTCCGGCGAGTCTGTGAGTTATCTACGTCTTTATCATCCTGTGCCAATCTATCAGTTGATATTGAAAGATGGTCTACATATAACAGTTACATAAAAATCGTGGTGGAAATCCAGAATGCGAAGGCTGCTTGTTTCTTAGAAACTGTCTGTACTTGCCATGAAACCCTGCACGCACCCCTAGAGTACCCGTGTCGTACAGAGGTCCTGTTCACACCAACTTGTGCACTTTGACTTAATCGCACTAAACAAATTGGACACGTCTTATATAATGGAAAATTAAAAAAATGGAGTGTATAGTTGGGGAGCTCGTTTCTGGAGACGATGAGTCAGTCGTGTTACATTAATAGAGTTTATAAATATGTCTCCTTTACGTGCTGGTCGTGTGAACAGTCGTAATGATTAATCACAACACTTATGGTATTGTTACATGTATCATGATCAGCAGTATCTTCTGTATCACACAGTGTGGCAGCATTATAACAGACAATTGAAGCGCGTCATAATCGACTAAGGGTAGACAGAGAATGAAACGAACATCACATTCATAGTTATCGTAATAAGAAGTTGCAATATTTTGGCTTTAATGGATCTCCCCTTTACAATAAAATATCGTACTAAATGATATTTTATTTGATCGGTATGTTTGTTAAGCAGTATCAGGAGCAACGTAAACGAACCGGTCATATAAGTTTAAAAGTAGTGGCATATTTGTTAGTTTCTTTTTAATCCAAGGCGCCGAAACCGGGGAGTGTGCTTGGAGGCTGAGTCGCTCAATATTTGAGGAGGGGGGCTGGGGATTGGATTACCCACCAATATTTAGGGAAAGGTTGTGCATTTTCTGGTGTAATGTGTGTTGGTGGGCAGACTGAAGATAAGATTAGCACCCTATATTTCTTGGTGTTTTGTTTTTTGTTGGCGAACCACACGGGGTGGGGGATGCAAATCAAAGTTTTCGGTTAGCCTGAACAGCTTAAAAAAATTTGAAGGTCGTGGCGAAAACGCGCCCTCCTCCACCGTCTTCCGATATCATCAATCGAGCCGAAACAGCGGAGATAAGCTGAACTTACAGCGCCCCGGCAGCGACAAAAAATCAACAGCACCATCCCCGTCTTCATGAGTCGAACCGACAACGGATAGCGGAGTAATGCTCAGGCTCCTGTTTAGGTTCAGCGCCTCCAATATTTATTTTGTTCCGGCGAACACACACACCCATACGCTACACACACGCACACGCACACGCACACATACGCACACAAACACACACACACACACACACACACACACACACACACACACACACACACACACACACACACACACACACACACACACACACACACACACACACACACACACACACATCAACACTTACACTTACACTTACACTTACACGCACACACACACACACACACACACACACACACACACACACACACACACACACACACACACACACACACACACACACACACACACACACACACACACACACACACAGCTCGCCCATCCGACGACACGCATACCCACACACATCAACACATCCACAACCATATGCTACACACACACACACACACACACACACACACACACACACACACACACACACACACACACACACACACACACACACACACACACACACACACACACACACACACACACACACACACACACACACACACACACACACACACACACACACACACACACACACACACACACACACATACACACACACGTCCGGTCGCTCGCTCGCACGCTCGCACGCACGCACGCACGCACACACATACACACCACACACACAGGCACGCGCGCCCACGCACGCACACACACGGCAAACAGCCAGACAGACAGACAGACAGACCAGACAGACAGATAGACAGACAGCCAGACAGACAGGCAGGCAGGCAGGCAGGCAGGCAGGCAGGCAGGCAGGCAGGCAGGCAGGCAGGCAGGCAGGCAGGCAGGCAGGCAGGCAGGCAGGCAGGCAGGCAGGCAAACATGCATGCATGCATGCACACAACCAGCCCTCACTTAATGGGTTGTATGTTAATTCGTTTGGTAAATTCCGCGCGTGTTCGACATCAGGATCGCGTTCGTACCAATTTATAACAGACAGTTTCACATATTTTTTTATATAACGCCGTAATATGCACCGGAAACACACGGTACTTAGGCGTTCTCAGAACGTGCAAAAGCGAGACGTAATCGGTGGAGCTGTCTTCTCAATGGTAAGTCTCATGCATCTCCCACACTAGCATAGGGTCACGTACTCCGGGATATCGTTGCACGATCAACGTCCTGACTTGCATTCTCATGATGTAGGTGGTAACGGATGACGTTGTCCAGGTTGTAGCCGAACGCTTTGTCTGTATGTGTTGTGCCGTTTGTTACTAATAAAAGGAATGTTTGAGAAACAAGATAGTTTAACACAATATAATGAACACAACTGATGAATTAATATTTTATTTCGGGAAAACTGTTTTAAACTTTGAAATATTGTTAAAACCAATTCAAAAGATGGTAGAACTTTTAGGGGAAGAATGTGTCTGTGATATTCCAGAATCGGACTGCATCCTGTTTTCTCCCCCGCACATTATGCGGGGTAGAGAACAAATTTTGTTTACAGATTTTATATAGTTTAACATTATACATTTGTTGGCAGATTTCAAGTTTACGGTGAGCCCCGTCACACCTGTTCCAGGTCTATTCAATTACCTATCATTTGCACCGGTTGTGTGTCGAATCAAATTTAAGGTAGCTAATGTTATATGTTGTGCCATTTCTACACAACAGTCACCCTATTTGGTTTAATTTTCTGCGGTGTTCAGATGTCCCCAGGAACTTCATAATAATTATCGTTCCTAAAGCTAAGCTTAATATGCAATTGGTAAGCGAACACCTTCTGTAGCTGCACAGACAATCTGGAATCAACTCACCAAGCTATTACCATAGCGACGTATCGAAAAACCCAAGACTTATTTGTTTGAAATTGTATCCCCACCCTAAATCTTCGGTGGTTCCATTCCCTAATGACTCGCGCGCCCCTGTTCATGATTTTGCCTAATACTTATTGTTGGTACCAAGTTGTATTTTTCAAAAGTGTGTGTGTGTGCATGTGCGCATGTGTACATGCGTGCGTGCGTGCGTGCGTGCGTGCGTGCGTGCGTGCGTGCGTGGGTGCTTGTGTGTAGCGTATGGGTGTGGTTGTTGGTGTGTTAATGTGTGTGGGTGTGCGCGTCGTCGGGTGGGCGGGTGTGTTTGTGTGTGTGTGTGTGCGTGTGTATGTGTGGTGTGTGTGTATGTGTGTGGTGTGTGTGCGTGTGTATGTCTCACATATAATCATATATTAGTATATAATTATATACCTGTATATACTTATATATATACATATACAAGTAAATATATATATATAAATAAAGGTAAACACAATGTGTGCATTAATAACATAACACTCAAAATGCATATATACATCCATCTATAATGCGTTTTATGTGAATAATTGTGACGTTTTTAACAATTGAAAGTTTCTCGTTGGAATACTGCCCTGTGGAATGTCCCGAAAACGTCATTTGCTGGCATATAATTCTGTACCCGAATCCTTGTAACACCATGTTGTCAACACCAGCCCAGGTTTATATCAAGTTGTTAATATGACCAATAAAACTGTCTGCTAGCCGTTACAGAGCATATACAGACTTTGGCTGAACCGTCTTCCTGAGCCGTTGCTTTCGCGGAGATTAATGCATTTGATGCAGATACCGCAACATTGTCGATAACAAAAACGACTGCGCGTCAAAGATTGCGAACGAAATATTTCCCTGCGTAGCCCTAACTAAATGACCTCTCTTGGGATCAGGCGAAGCTAAATGTGCACTTTGTTTTGGTAACCTAGTTTGTTCGTGTTTTTTCGTTGACCCCGTTTGTATGTGCTTTATCCTTTTCAATGGCTGTGCTCTATTGTACTAGACGTCAGGCTTGTTAATATATGCAATTGAAATACAATCTGTTTTGGTATACGTATATCCAAATTTGCGTTTGAATGCAACTAAAAACATCGCATTTTAAATGTAGATGCAATTATTCCTGCTAAATACTGCACACGATACACACTTTTATATTAATGTTTAATATGTACAACATTGTGTACATTGTTGTTTGAATATTATTCATCATGAATAACAACTACATTTAAAAATTAATATAAAACATTATTTAAAAAATTAAGTCACACACCTCCTTCTCTGTACTACCACACACACAAAGGCACGCAAGCATGCAGGCAAGCACGCGCACGCACGCACGCACGCACGAAGCACGCACACACACACTGAATTGTTCGGTATTATGTTGACGTCACTTCCTCCCGGTGTCAACGAAAACTTGCCAAATAACATGACGCGAGCTCGCAAACGTCATAAACATTAAGTAAGAAAAACACGGAAACAATTCCTGTAAACATTACGTTACGGCATAGCGAGCTTGAGACGGCTTTGGTATGTCTTAAACTCCAGATTGGACAATTCCCCGAAATTAGTGCAATCTGTGTTCTTTTGTTCTGCATGTATAGTCAGTGGTGGTGTTCACGTCGAAGAGAGTTCCTTGTACTTCGACAAACATACAAAAACAGATTATGTACATACTTAAATATTTTCTTAACGGTTATTGACGCAACCCTGTACTTCGGTTCCATAGTAAACAACAGGTGTTACACATCGAATCGGTTGCGTGGTTTGGGGATTGCAACCGTCCGTAAAAAAACAACTAACTAACCTAACGATGTTGTTTTTATGGTGGTGTTGGCATTACTGCCTATGTACTAGGAGCTACATAACATTGTTTTTCTGTGATATACTTAAATGGTACCGTCGACAGCACGGTATGTTCTGTTACAGCCTTGGGTCCAAATGCCAAGTTCCTGATCCGACTTCTGGTTGACGTCATGCAATGTTCGTAGATGCGCCTGGCTAAGACAGATCGTAAGGCAACTGTCTCTGCCAGCTGCGAGTTCTCTTTCTATGGAGGTCGTTGACACAGTCACAAAAACTGGAGAATCCCTCAAATAGATACTAACGTGTTTACTCGTATTCGTCGTAGTAAAGAAGCCGTAAGATGCGGTCCACTGCTACTCTCTTTCCATTAAACGTTCAACTTGTTGGAACTGTGCCAATTTCCATGACTGAACTACGGTCTCATAGCGGTTGTTTACCTATTCCTGGGTCGATATTTTCGTAGTCTGCGTGCCTGGTTGGGCTAGATTTTGTCCAAAGCATAGGCTCCAAAATCTGGCGGGAAATGGAAAACTCATGGATAGAAAACACTATTTCCGGCACGAAAGTAATTGATACATCTTAACATGCAAACCGGGGCGCAACCGGGGGCGTTATCAGTAACACAAAAAATAGATAAGCGAGCGAAAAATGAACAACTCAAAACACGTCTAAAACATGAAATTCTACGGTCGCTAGCACCCTCACGGCTCGTCCTGTCCCGACGATCTTGGTATCATTTGAAAGGATGCACTTTAAATACAATAAAGTACGCCACCCAACGGGTCTAAATTCGTTGCGTTGGTTGTTGATATACGTGATTGTGACGTCACGCCTACTTCGCGTATGTCATTTTAGCAGCCGTTTGAAAGTGGGTGGAGCTTATACCATGAAATCAGATAGTGGTGCCTCAATTGGTGGATTGGTGAACTGTGTCGACGAAACAACATGTTTCGCAGTGTCTAAGACACCGGAACGGGCCCGGTTGTAGGTCCGTTTTCAGTTAAGTTTAGGACTGATTATCAGGAAACCATTTATATGTTTGAATAGCAGAACGCTTAAACTTTCAAACGACATCAATATTGTTGGGATCCGACGAACCATAATGGTACTAGCAATCATTAAAAGGGCGTTTTTCGAACGTGTTTGACAGTTGTTAATTTTTCGCTCGCTTATCTATTTTTGGTAACACGGATGTTAGCATAACGTGTTGGGTAAGAAACAGATGGCGTGAATAGATTCTGGATTTAGCAAAGAAGTATCGATATTGTTGAGCTAGTAGGTAGAACATGTGCGTCACATATTAGTAAATATTAGAATGTAATCTGATTAGTGTTGTTTATAATGCAGAGTATCGGGTTAAGGCAAGTAACATAAATTTGTATGGGTAATCTAAATGGTGGCACAATGAAAAATGACAACAGGTTGCCGTAGTTGAACTTGAGAGATACAGGTTTCAGAAAGACAAGCATGCGTTTGTTAGAAGTCGAGTCGCGTGTGTTTATTTATTCTGAGAGTGCACTACAACTGTTGGTGGCGAATGAAGTCAAAGATTACTAACGTTCGATAATAAATTACACTTCTACTCGAACCCTGTAATCGTTGCACGCGTAGAACCTTTAACTGGGGGAGAAATAATTAATGTGAACCTTTTTGTACATATGCCCGCGCGCAGGCAAGTTCACTCACACAGGGTCTTCAGCCCACAATGTACTTGATAGTTGGTCGTTCAAAGTATAACGCACCGCACTATTCGGTGTTATATTTGCAGATCATTCCGCAGGGGTATATCATTACAAGAACCTTCTCGATTTTCTGGTATACGCTTTTTTGTGTGACAAGATAAATACGTTATGTTTATCACAAACAATTATTACGCATATTCGACACACCCCACGTGCACTGACACACACGGCTACCTATCTGTCTATCTAGCTATCTGTCTGTCTGTCTGTCTGTCTGTCAGTTTATGTCTGTTTGTCTATCTGTCTCTGTCTCTCTCTCCCTCTCTCTCCCCCTCTCTCTCGCTCTCTTTCTCTCTCCCCCTCTCTACATACATGCATACACACACACACACACACACACACACACACACACACACACACACACACACACACACACACACACACACACACACACACACATATATATATATATATATAAAATGTTATATGTATATATATATAAAATGACGAAAGTCGGAGATAATTGTGAAGTTTACGTCCATCAATAGGCCCTACTCGTGATATTGTAGAATTATCAAATAATGTTCGTATTGTTATGCTAGGGTAGACATAAGCATATATATGCCAGCGTCTACTTCATGAGGCCAAGTCCATCATGCAGGGACCATTTTCCAGACGTATTTGCCGCGTGAGCGAGGTTCGTACGATTGTTAAGTATTACGTGCACATTACGTTTTATATTCCGCACAACTGATTTATCCCATAAAAGGTGAGAATTTATATATATATATATATATATATATAATATATATAGATCTTGCGTCATATACTACTCGTCATAAGGCGCTCGACGTTCAAGCCGTCTAAGAACAAAAAGTTAACCTACTCACATACGCAAGCTGGATTATAAATAGATTACTGCGGCATCACCATTGAAGGTATTATTGGGCCTTGTTCTAGGGCCACACGTTTGGAAACAGAGAATATGTGCATAGCAAGACGTTACTGCCGATCAGATAACTTCTTCTTCTTCTTCTTTCTCTTCATCTTTGTCCCACTTTTTACGTGGGGTCGATGTATGATGATGTCATTCGCCTCCATATCGCTCGGTCGTGCACTTCTTCCCCCGACAGTCCTTTCTCCCTGAGATCTGCCCTCACACTGTCTAACCACCTCCTCTTCGGCCTTCCTCTCCTCCTCTTCCCTTGCACTTTCATTCCCATCGCTCTCCTTCCTGCATAATCCTCCTCTCTTCTCATTACGTGTCCATACCATCTCAACCTACTTTCTTGGACTTTCTTTGATATTTCCCCCACTTTCGTTGTCCCTCTGATTCTTTGGTTTCTTATCTTGTCAATCTATGTGGCTCCGCACATCGTAGCATTCGCATTTCTGCGACATCCAACTTCTTTTCCTGTGTCTTCTTTGCCGCCCATGTCTCCGCCCCGTACATCAGTGCTGGCCTTACCACTGTCCTGTCCACTTTTCCCTTGATCTTCATGTTCATTCTTCTGTCACACAGCACTCCAGATACTCTCTTCCAGTTCTTCCACCCGCTCTGCATTATGTGAGTGACTTCCGCATCCCATTCTCCATCATCCGCCAATGTCGATCCTAGATATTTGAATGTCTTCACTCTCTTCACTATCTCGCCCTGTAACCGGATCTCTAGGTCATTGTTTTCGTTGCACCTCAGGTATTCCGTCTTCTTTCTACTAATCTTTAGTCCTCGATCTTCCATTGCACTTCTCCATTCCTCGAGCTTCCTTTCCACCTCCTCTCTTCTGGTACTGCACAGCACGATGTCGTCTGCAAACAGCATACACCAGGGGGGCTGTTCTTTGATGCCCCGGCCCAACACATCCATAATCAAGTCAAACAGGTAAGGACTCAGTGAGGACCCCTGGTGCAGCCCCACTCTAACGGTGATCTTGCCTGTCAGTCCTACACTGCTCTTGACTTGCGTCCTTGCGTCTTCATATGTGTCTTTTATAAGGCGTACATACTTTTCAGGCACACCCTGCTCCCGCATACACCTCCAAACCTCCTGTCGTGGCACTCTATCGTATGCCTTCTCTAAATCAATGAAGACCATGTGCAGTTCCTTCTGCATCTCTCGGTGTTTCTCCATCAACTGCCTTGCTGCAAATATGGCGTCCGTTGTTCCTCTGCCCGGCATAAAACCGAACTGCTCCTCACCTATGCTTGTCTCCTCCCTCAGCCTTCTGTCAATTACCCTTTCCCAAACCTTCATGGTGTGCGACATCAACTTGATGTCTCTGTAATTGCCACATTCCTGGATGTCTCCCTTCTCCTTGAAAATAGGCACGATGACACTGTCTCTCCATTCCTCTGGCATTTTCTCTTGTACGTATATCTTCTGCATCAGATCCCACAGCATATCGACCCCCTCTTCTCCCAAACTCTTCTAGACCTCCACTGGAATTCCGTCTGGTCCCATCGCCTTCCCAGTTTTCATTCTTTTCAGTGCCACCTCTGCTTCCTCCCTGATAATTCCTGGTGTTAAGCCTTCATTTGGCACTCCATCGTCAAAGACTGCCCTCAGGTTCTCTACGTTTAGCAGATTATCGAAATATCCTTTCCACCGATCCTTGATCTTATCCTGTTCCCATAGAACCACTCCTTGTCCATCCTTTATCTGTCTTATCTGTGTGAAATCTTTGGTCGATTTGTCGCGAGCGTTTGCTATTCTATATATCTTTCTTTCTCCCTCCGGTGTTCCCAGCTCCCCGTACACCTCGTCCATTGTCTGTGTCTTTGATCTTGCTACTTCTTTCTTTGCTTCTTTGTTTGCCTGCCGATAGCTGTCTCTGTCTTCATGCTTTCCTGATGTTTCCCACTTCTTCTTAGCCTCTTTCTTAGCTCTTATCGCATCCTTCACCTCATCATTCCACCACCATGTCTCCTTGTCCCCAGGGGGTCTCTTTCCTGTTGTCATGCCCAGCACCTCCTTTCCCGCTCTCAATATCACCTTGCTGTTCTCCTCCCACCATTCCTGTACGTTGTCCAACAATCTCCTTTCCTCCAACACTTTCTCCCTAAACTGCGTCTTTGGGCCCTCTTCTTTCAATCTCCACCACTTGATCTTCGGTGTCACCTGCTCTGGTCTTCTATTCTTACTACACTTAATCTCCCAGTCCATCACCAGTACTTTGTGTTGTGCCGCCACACTTTCCCCGTTTATGACCTTGCAGTTCTTAGCTTCTTTCAGATGGGATCGTCTACACATTAGGAAGTCTATTTGACTTTCTCTTCCTCCACTCCTGTAGGTCACCAACTGGCTCGCTCTCTTCTCGAAGAAAGTATTCCCTATCGCCAAATCAAATGCCATCGCAAAGCCTACTACCCTTTCGCCTTCCTCGTTCCTCTCTCCCACTCCCCAGCCACCGTGTATCCTCTCAATCTCATCTCTACTCATTCCCACGTGACCGTTTAGGTCTCCGCCTACAATCACCCTTTCTCTCTCTGGTATCGACCTGAGCTCTTGATCCATCTGTCTCCAGAAGGTTTCCTTCTCCTCCTCTTCACAGCCCACTTGGGGGGCGTACGCGCATATGATGTTAACCACCGTCTCACCTAAGCCCAGCTTGACACTCATCAATCGATCGTTCCTTCTGCTCACACTCACTAGGCTATCTTTAAGTTCTTTGTGTAGCACTATCCCCACCCCATTTCGCCCTCGCTCATCTGTTCCACTATATAGCAGCTTGCAGTTTCCCCCCAACTCTCTCGCTTTGTTCCCCTTCCACCGAGTCTCCTGCACAAACAGCACTCCCACCCTCCTCCTCTCCATCAGATCCGCCAACTCCCTTCCTCGTCCAGTCATTGTCCCCACATTCAATGTCCCCACTCTCATCCGGACTAACCTCTTTAACCGGGACCGCCCAAGGCCCGGTAGCCCTTGTCCACTTTTCACAGAGGTCAGGCGAGTCCTCTGCGCGTCGCTTACAGGGTACGCCCTAACTGCATCCGAGGCTCGCTGAATCATCATTTTCATTTTTGGATTTGGCATGATTTTTGTGGCCGGATGCCCTTCCTGACGCCAACCACAGTTATAGGCGGTGGGCCTAGCCTTTGGTTCCGATGAACCACAACCTGTAAGGCAACAGGTGGTTTGTAATCAGAGTTTCCTTCTCCTAGACCGACTGCCCTCCAAGGCTAACGGGTTCGGTCTACCTGGGTTTGGAATCAGAGTTTCCTTCTCTTATCAGATAACTTGATTTACATATTTTATTCAGTTTAAATATTCGAAGGCAGAAGTTTATACATAACATTTATAGGCTAATGGTAGGCATGGTTTCTGAAGTAGTTATTAGGTTAATAAATCGTCTGCATAACTTATTTATTCCGTGTCTGACATTACAAGTGCGTAACACATATAGGTTTACGTATTCACACAACATTTCACGCAAATCTGCCAAGCCGTTTTGCCGTAAGAGGGAAATTAAATCTGTATGGTAATGCTCCCATTTTCAAACACCAGCTGGGGTACGTTTATGTTTTGATGTGTCTACAGCATATAGCAGTAGTACATAAGATATCTGAAATTACAGAAATATATAAATTGAATATAGTTTCATAAGAAAGTAAAAAATGAATCATCTATGTCATTAAAACATTACCAAAACTGAAGTAAACAAAATATTGTCGGGGAAAATGCAATGTTTTGGCATTTTCCTTGACATTTCCCCTTATGTTTTTTTCAATAATAATAATAGAAAGATTATATGAGTATTGCCGTACTCGGCATTTTATTACGAACAACTTTTGTTTATACAACTTTAAGATCCAATCAGTAGATGTGGCGGTAAGATATGAGTTTTGATTAGCTCGACTTCCGCTTGAAAATGGCAGCCATGTTTAAAGATGGCGTTCAAAAAGGTAATAAGCTACGCTTCTGAAATATCCATCACCCATTTTTGGACACCTCAGATATTGATGTAACTAAAATCCATAGTGGGATTTAGTTCCTCAATTTGAGAATAAAATCTTGTCTGGCTCAAGGACTAAAGATGGCTTTGAACTTCGAGCACCAAACGTTCAGGGATTAGTCTACGACCACTAGAATAGGACGTAAAGCCTATATCTTTTCAAAATACCCTATATATGTGAAGATTATGCATTGTTCGGAACGCGCGCAGCAAATACTTCTGGAAAAGGGCCCCTGCATCACGGACTTGACAACATGAAGTAGACGCTGACACAAACACCCTGACACAATAATATTTATATCTACCCTTATATCAATATCATAGCAATACCGCTATCATGTCTAGGGCCTACCGATGGATATGAACTTCACAGTCTCCCCGACCTTCGTCATTTTGAACAAACAACGAGGATCTGCGAACGAGTTATCGTGTTTAAGTAACGATGCTGTGTGTTTTCTAAAAGTTGGTAAATATTACCATTACGACTGTCAACTACCAAGGCATCCCGTCAGGTGACGGGCAATGTTGCTTGTAATAATAACTAGCTTACTCCCACCCATGGAGCAACAAACACAGAGCAGCAATTGTCACGTTTTACAGTATTTTGAACTTGTAGCGCCTGAATTAAAACGCCTAACCACTAATTCGATTTAATTTAGGCATTATGTAGGCATGCATAATGGAACTACATAATTGATTTCCGTTGTGCACTGTAGTCATTGTTTTTCAGCATAGAGTAAGTCGGGGCAAAAGGCCCCCTGTGGGGCGAATACCATCTCCCGGTTGTCAGAAGATGTACATTTCAGAGGCGCCACATGGTGCATGTATGACCCACTACGGCATGCACGCCATCTGTCCACGCCGCAGATAGACATTCGTCAGACACAGCGTACGTTTTACATATTTATAACTTTTCACATAAAAAACGTAAACATTTACGAACTAGCCATTGTTGTGATATCTCAATGATAATTAGCGAATGGAAACATTCCAATTGGGTATTTACATTAACGGATTTATTGTTATTATTGTGTGCTAAAAGAAAACTTTCGGCGATAATATGAGGTTTGTGGAAATTAGAAAGTTTGAATGGCTACCGCGAGTTAGGGGGCAAAACGCACGGGGAAGGGCGTTATGCCTCACGGCGTTATGGGAATACGTGAAACTATAAAGTCACGATTGACTCTTGCTGTTTATAACATTATACACGTAAAAGGATATATATATATATATATATATATATAATATATATATATATATATATATATATATATATATATGGTGAAGGCACGAAGCTTCTCGTCACCATAGACTATATATAGTATCCCCTAGTTGTCTTGCGTTTGTAAAAACGCACCATCTGAAAAAGAAAAAAAGTTACATATATATTGACCAATGATAAATATATATATATATATATCATTGGTCAATATATATGTAAATTTATATATGTATAGATATATATATATATATGTATTATATATATATATATATATATATGCGTACATATATATACATACATACATATATATGTATATATATATATATATCGTCCCGTCACCCTACAAAACGATGCGGGAACAGAGAAAGGCTGAGAAAGAAAGGCAGCTACGAATTGAGGAGTTGAAGAAGTTAACGAAAGCTGCCAAGAAACCAAAAGTAACTACAGAACCTGTTCCTGGTCCGTCAGGTATAGCAACCAAGAAGACCAGGAAGCAGAAGGCTCACGTCGATGACGAAACGTCCAACGAGGAATCGTACTGGTGTGCAATGAACCGTTTGGAAACAGCAGATCTGGTTAAACATGGGTTCAATGTAGTGATTGTGGCTAATGGTCACACGAGGAATGTACACCAAGCGGAAGAATATACGCCTGCCACATCTCCGACGATGATTAGAAAGAAGCCAGCCACACATTGACATTGGCACACGCCAGTAATAACTGTTTGCTCATTCGTCGGACATTGTGCCAGCCATATGACGACATTGGCACACACCAATAATGCTCGGTCATCGTACGCTATTCAACTAATTATTGGACACTTGCATATGACATTTAATTATTTGTTTGTCCGTTATAATAACTTTGTTCGTTACTTCGACGCATTAGCCTGTACGAGATGCTAGTATCCGTGTTTATGTTTATATTTGAATTAGATTCTAGATGTCTTACAGTGTATATTATGTTGTGGACTGTTTCACTCTTTTGCTTGCCGCCCACGCTATGAATACATTTTAAAAGTTTTCACGTACACTACACGATCTCATTATACATATACCCCTTCAGTCCCGTAGCATAACTGATTTGGGGGTGTTTTTGAAAAACTTCCAACCCTTGGATCCTTCATCTTCTGTTCTATTCTGTTTTGTTCTTAGTCTAATGTTGTTCTCGACTCCATCCCTAGAGGTGCTCCCTATACCATGCGCAGTGTCACTACGCAGTGTAGACTAGCCTCGATTATCCAGGCGGTGGCAGCACTCGGACCTCACAACTCTTGCGGGCGAGAGTCGTTAAATTAAAACAAAAGTCAATTGTGTTGATCCAAACACCTAAACGAGTTAATACAATCTAACCATTTGAAACTACAATCAACAATCACTCCTGTGGTTTACTCAGAACTGTTATTCAAAGTAGGAGATTCTAAAGACATTTCGGTTCTCGATGGCTGACATATTGAGAGACACCCTGATGCTTTACCAATAAGCGCATTGAGCTTCTTTGACATTCACGCTGCGGTTACGCATCAAATTCCCTCGTTTCCTGACATGTATTTCAATATGCCAGGTCATTATGTTGGTTTCTCGTATTCCCTTCGAATCAGAGTTACACTTGTAACAATCGTTATGATGCCATGCAGACGTAACATTTTAGTAGCTACAGCACCAAAACAAATTCGGCGATGCGTACTACAATAATATTCTCAGTTTTGCGACTGACGAATTGGAATAGTAGGTATAGTGACGTCAAGCTTTCTACCACAATGTCGCTGTCCGTGCAATTTAAATTATGTACCTTCAACAAGGTTATTATAATAAACTGTTGGCATTAAATTCGTTATTGTAATTGCTAATGGTTAGTTTTTATTAACTCTTAGATGCATAGGTCCCGAAATATGCCTTTTGTTTCCCTTTAAAGCGAAAGAAAGTGTAGACTATCGTGGGTTACTTAAACGCCGTGAGATGGCAGCACTTTTTGCGCCCCTTGATTCGGAACCAGATTACGCGCAGTGTGATTATACAAGAGTGGCGTCATTAGGTGGGTTGGGTCCAGTTTATTCTTACATCGATTATCCAAGCTCCGTGGTGCGGCGCCACCGTTTGTTGCACACACGAGAACCTGGATCCAAAGAAAAGGGAGCAAAGCACTAATTTGTTTAGAGTGATTTTTGTATACTGATATGGACATATTTGAGGATTGCATTGTTTACAATTGAGGCATAAACATTTTGTGGCTGGTGGACATGTGACAAACATGTATCTCCTGCGGATGAATTAAGACATCGTCTTGATTTGGTAGCATCTGCCTATAAATCGAAATTGTTATTTTGCGTATACGCTTAGAGATTCGCGATTTGCGGATGACAACGGTTACCATGCGACATCTTCACGACAGAAACGACAGAAGTACTATAATTGAGACAGTGGCCAAAAAACTAAAATTACAACAACATGGGTAATTGAATTTAAAAATCCGACACATCGCGTCTGTCCTTGCTGTACCTCCAGCAAATTAGAAGTAACAACATCCTTACGTTGGCATGTTGATGGTAAACGTTATGTTCTCCTGGAGTCGGATAGGCCGTGCTTGATAACCTGTAAATCTACAATTACCACATCTAAAAGTAAAACAGTTCCGAATTACAACATTACCAAGTTATTCTAAGAGAAAGCCCACACTTGTTTAGAACGATGCCACTGTAACAAACAGCAAGGGCATCCTGTTGTTATTGCTCTTTTCGTGGCTCCTTGTCTGACTGGCTAACAACAAAAATTGGCAAACGAAATAATAAGAACCGTATGTGACAACTGTCGCAACAGCAGGAATTCATTACAGCAACACCCGTTGTTCGATATAATCTTCAGATGTCCGCAGACGTCATGGCATTTGAAAACAGAAAAAAGACTACGTTAACCCAGGAATAAATAACCTGCCACCGCTTGTTCTGTTATGCGTCCTCTTCTATGTTCTCTGTCCTCTTCTGAGTCCATTTCTGCGTTCGTTTCTGTGTCATATTCTGGGTCATATCACCTAAAAGGCCAACAACACTGAAGAATTAGTAAAATAATTTTTGGTCGATAGTACGCTTGAGATGTCAGCTCGAGTCATGGCAGATGCTTCTTAGATGAAAACAGAAATATACTTAAATTTAACAGAGCAAAGAATAAGCCGGCCCGCTATCCTGGGTAGGGATCCTTTCCGGGTACTAGCAGCCTGGTCAGCTGCGCTATGGGCTAGCTAAGGGCGTGGACAACCACACCCTGAACTGCATACCTTTCAGTCTGTTACAGTAAGAGTTGAACAGCAATACATGTTAGTTTTAAAAGAATTAACAAGTAAATCAGCAGAATCTCTAACTGCAGCAACAGCAGGAATTACATAAATATACCATGTGTAATACCATTCCTCCCCTGACATCACGGCATATAGAATCAGGAGTTAACAAAGAGCAAGTAATAACATGCTCCCGGGAGATTTTCTGTGCGTCCTCTTCTTGGTACTCTTCTGCGTCTTCTTTTGTGCACTAATCAGCGCCCTCTTCTGCGTCCGCTTCTATGTCCTCTTCTCTGTCCCCTTCCGAGTCTACGTCTACGTCACCTTGTGCGCCACCCTGGGCCGCCATATTGGCGAAATCCAATATGGCCGCCACCCGGATTAAAGGTCAATCGTAGTTAAAAAACATAAAGGGCTAGAATCATGAATAATACAACTTTTTAGGGGTTTTCGGGGTTGGTGAATCCGATGCTGATCTTATTTCGACGATTTGAGGTCAAGGTCACCCTAAAGATAATTTTGGATCAGCAATTTTTAATGGAGGTACAGTAATCGTCATAATTATATTTGAAACTATAGTCTTTAGTTTTGGGGTATCTAGTTTTCACAAGTGGTGTAACTTATGTCATTTGAAAACCTATTGATACAAACCAGTTTTCCATTACCTACTTTTCAGGTGATATTTGAAAATTGATGTGTGAAAATTGTCGCCAGCAGTCCTAAATGCTAAATCCTCAATGCTAACAGAGCTGGTGAATCACAGAGCTGGGGCACTCCGGTCCGCGCCATTTTATAAATTGACGGCGTCCTCACACGGATGGAACCAATTTGTTTTACTAGCAAATATGTCCTATGGTATACTAACCAGTTTTCTTAAAATGACTGTAACAAACATTTGTACAAAACTTTATTCTTGTGACATTTGTAAGATTGTTCAACCCGTAAAAATGATGCTAAATCCAACTGTAGCGTAATACACGCTACCGAGTTGGATACCCAGTGTAGACGGACACCTCTTGTGTGGACTATAACCAGTTTTCTTCTCAATGAATGAGTTCCACGGATATATCCTGAGCGTGACCAACCATCTCTCGCGCGACAACCCTGGAGTGAAGCGGGCTCACATCAAGCTTGACCCCCTCTGACACGTCGACCCCCAAGCTACCAGACTCTTACGTGATCTTCCAGCACCCAATCGAACTCACTCAAACGGATGTCATTGCACCCAGCCCCGGCGACAATGTAGTCAGACTGCCCCTTGATGTGCGAGGTGCCAAGGTCAAGGATGAGGCTTCGATGGCGCACCTGACCAGAGTGCTGAAGCAATGCGCTTTAGCAGAGGGTGACATCATCACCTGGTCGGAGTACAACACATTACAAGCAAGCGACAAGTCGGTGAAGCCTCCTGCCGAGATCGGCGTCTGTCTCCTCTTCCCATACAAGGCCGCATCCGCATCTTCAATGAAGCACGCGATGGAGCTGACGATGCAGGGCACTGAGTTCCTCAACCCTGGTCAGACCAGCGTTCTCGGTGCAGACCAGCCACTGTATGCCATCATCAAACTCATCCAATGACAATACCCCGACATTTTGGGAGAAGAAAAGCTAGTTGCTATGATGGCGCGCTGCACATCGAAGACTGCGCACTATATGTGCAATCATGTGGCGAACTCTACTGCGGCTGGTTTCATGCCCTGGACCAGCTTTTGTTGTGCAGAAATCAGCTAGAAAATTCAGCTTAACGACCAAGGACCAAGCCCATGAACAGTCCAACATAAGCCTCCAGGCGCATAGCGGAGCGGCTGGACTCTGTTCATGCTGGCCGGATCTGACTGCGCGCGGATGGTTGGGGAGTTCGAGGCCGTCCACGACCCACCATCGTCATTCATCAATCATCACGAGGAAGGACACGGCTTGCAAGTCAAGTTTCGAAAGGATGTACTATCGTTCGTCGAGGTAGTAGAGCAGTAGGGCAACACTGTCCTTGCTCAAACTCAGGAGCTTGTAGCACTCGATACACAGAATGTCATGGAACAGGCCGTCGATAGCTACTCTATCTCAAATCCTTGAAGCTGTCCAAGCCCTTCATGCAGCATACGTCATGGAAAGGCTGGAAAAGGCCTCAGTACCAGTATTTGATACCATCAAGCGGAACAACATGCTAACCTTCGCCAAAAGACCTGACCCCAAGAAAAAAGCAGGAAGGACAGTGGTACGTGTACAGAGGCAGAACATGACCTTAGTCACGTAACTTTTCCTCTCACTCCAGTCGCGTCCCGATGCCAACATCTCTGTTTAATTTTTGTAGTAGTAACTGCTGATCTTTGACCCCAAAATGGGGTGACCATGACCTCAAATCGTCGAAATAACAAATCAGAATCGAATTCTCCGATGCCACAAACCCCCAAAAAGTGGTATTATTCATGATTCTAGCCCTTTTGGTTTTTTTAATTACGATTGACCTCTAATCCGGGTGGCGGCCATATTGGATTTCGCCAATATGGCGGCCCCGGGGGCGTCCGTCTTGGCGCCCGTCAGAAATCGAAATAGTATGGTATGAATGACATCTGGGCCAAATTTGGTGCTTTTGGAAGATTCTGAACCAAAAAATCCCTAACATCCCTGACTATTACGTTTATATGTACGTCCGTCGTTGGAATTAACACATTAATGGTGGTATCATTATATGGAGCGCAGAGGCTAGAGCATCGGATTTTCAATCGAGAGAACCCGGGTTCATATCCTGTGTGGATATTTGTGTACAAATAGCCTTCGCGCATTAATTGTAGCGTCGCTGAATGCTTCCAAGTGAAGGCGGGATGGTGGTCAATTGAATAGGTCTGTCAGGGAATAAAGTGTAAAGCGCTTTAGATAATCCTAAGGACTGGATACTGCGCTATGTAAGAATTTACATTTTGTAATGTAAATGTTTTGTTTCTTTTGTGATGACTCGTTACGTTTGTTTGTGGAATTAACACAATAATAATGATGTAATATGTTAACTGTCAACATACATGCAGCATGCATTCTTATCGTGTTATAACCGCGTATATTACGATTACTGTGTACGTAGGGCCTATTATAGGGGATGCCGTTGAAACATTTTCTTCACCTCTTCTTCAGCTTCTCTCCCTGGCTCGCCCGGCTCGACTGTGACATCGGAAGACGGGGAGATGCTCTTGAACATGTTCGCCGCCAAGGATCTATGGGGGCACGGTCATGTGGGCCCATTCAAAAAGATCTAAGGGCACACAACATTTCAAAGGTCTAGGGGGCACGTGCCACCCAAGCCCCCTGGATCCGCATATGCATTGGTTTTAATAATAAGAACACAAATTGTTTGCACTAATATAAAATGGTACCCGGAAGTCCCGCAAGAGAATAGACCGCCAGTGGTGTAACGTAGTCCTTCGCTACAATGACGTAATGTCAACGAACGAAAACCGATAGAGCGTATAATAATATAAGAAATTATTATTAAACAATTTGGGCCTTCTAACAACATAGACAGTAACATTATTTGACACCAGTTAATACTTCATTGAAGGATATGTGTGATGGTACGCAGTGTTAAAAACATACGCACTTTGCTGTAGGGAAACCCACTCAGAACTTTTCACCGTTGCCGTTATCTAGGTAGACTAGGTTATTAAAGACATTTCATATCGTGTACATTTTAAACGTTCTCATTAAGCGCGAAATATTTCTACCACTTACAATAGGTCGTTTCTACTGGCTCGTTTTTATGTGGGAACACCGAGACGATCCATATTGTTTTTCTTCTTGAATGCAGGGGTATATCGTACTCGATCTTTTACCGTGGAAAATGGGCATGCGCAAAACAGTATTCATGTCATGTCCTCCCTAGACGTCACGTCCGACGTTCATATCGTTTAAATTGTGCACATGCGCGTAAACTGCAGTCACGTCATTCCCTTTCTAGACGACGCGTCCGTATAGACATAGAAGTAAAGGTAAGTTCTTATATAGCGCAGTATCCAGTCCAAGAAACCTTGATGGAGAATACAGACAGTAAGAGAGTTCCTAGTGGTGAGCCCCCCAGGCTGGATAGGACGACACATACGAGGGAAGAGCTTGGAGATGTTGGAGGTAACGCCAGAGCTGATGATGGTAGTATGCCCGACTGTGCGGGAGGTAAAACCAGCAACAGAAAGCTAAAAGGGAAAATCCGTGTGGCAACATGGAACATAAAAAAACGAGTCATGGAACACTACAAATGGTAACATCGGAAGTAGAAAGATATGGGGTAGATATATTAGGGATTGCGGAACACAGGTTGGCCGGACAAGGACACTTTCGGTTCAGGAAGAAAGTTTGTATACTCAGGAGCAACTAAACCAGGGATGAGTGGTGTTGCGTTCTATCTGTCAAAGAAAACTGAAGATGCACTATTAGGATACAATCCGTTCAATGACAGAATTATTACCATACGAATACGAGCAAAACCCACGAATATAACATGTATTCAAATTTATGCACCAACGAGCACCGCAGATGATGACGTAATAGAAACGTTTTATGATACACTGCAACGAACAGTTGACGAGATAAACAGGAGATACGTGGTAGTAGTGATGGGCGATTTCAATGCAAAAGTTGGCAGTTGTAAAAACGAAGAAGAAAATGGAAATATCGGGAAATATGGACTAGGCGAGAGAAATGGGAGAGAAGATAGACTAGTTGAGTTTATTATAGAGAATGGACTGATGATCACTAATACTTTCTTCAAACAACATCAAAGAAGACAGTACACTTGGACAACACCAGATGGTCGGACTTTATACTGATACCAAAACGATGGAGGACGTTTGTGTTTAATGCAAAGACATTACCGGGAGCCGATTGTGGCTCTGACCATGAATTGCTAAATGCCAAGATTGCGATAAAATTAAGAAAGATGAAGAGAGGGAAAGAGATAGTGAGGTACGACGTCAGTGATATCAAAGAAGGATACCGAGTAGAGGTTATGAACCGTTTCGGAGTATTACAGACAGTGGCTGACGAGAAGGAACCAGAAGAGTTGGCAGTAGAAATTAGGAACATCATTATGGAATCAGCTGACAAACACTTCACTAAAAAGAGGAGGCAAAAACAACCATGGATCATCAAAGACACAGTGCAGATGATTGACGAAAAGAAAGAGTTAAAGAAGAACAAAGAAACGAGTGAGAATTATCATGAGAAATACTGAGAGAAGTGCAAAATTATTAAACGAATGTGTAAGGAAGACAAGAAGAATTATCTAGAGAAGAAATGCGAAAAGATAGAACTATGCATGAGAAGGAACGATAGTCGCAGTATGTTCGAGGAAATCAAGTTTATGACACAGTCGTTCAAACCTAGACTTGGCGTTATTAAAGATGAAACGGGAATGACTCTGACAGAAAGCGACGACATACTTGAAAGATGGAAGCAATATTGTGAAAGCATGTTTAAGAAAGAAGAAACAGAAGAGGTAGACATGGATGAAGGCAGAGAGAGGACAGAACCAGAAGATGAACTTGAGCCTTTGCGTTCAGAGATGGAGTGGGCCATAAAAAGTATAAAAGACGGAAAATCACCTGGCACTGATAACATCACTGCAGAGCTAATAAGAGCAAGTGGCGAAGCAGGCGTGGATATCTATCACACATTACGCAAGAAAATATGGAAAAGTGGAACATGGCCCATGGACTGGAAACGAGCCATCCTTATACCAATACCGAAAAAAGGTGACATACAAGAATGTTATATACAAAATTATGCTAAAAATCATAATGAAGAGAATCAACAAAATTAGAATGTGAAGTCAACAGAACACAAGCTGGTTTCCGGACTAGAAGAGGAACAAGAGATCACATTTTCATCCTGAAGATGTTAATTCAGAAATGCAGAGAATTCAACCATGACCTTAGGATCTGTTTCATAGACTATTCAAAAGCTTTTTTTGATAATGTTAGTCATCAACAAGTCTGGAAAACCTTGATACACATGGGATTTGACCAGAAAAATACATCACCTGTCCAAAATTTATATGTTGGACAGCAGTCTGCAGTGAGATTAGAGTGTGGTACCACATATTGGTTCCCAGTCGGCAAGGGAGTGAGACAGGGGTGCATTTTGTCCCCCCACCTATTCAGTCTATACACAGAGAATATCATGAGAGAAGTCGAGACTGACACGAGAAGCAGGTTTTTTAATGGACTGAAGGTGAATAGACAGGAGATATATGAATTGAGATATGCCGATGACACAGCGTTAATATCCGATACAAAAGAAGGATTGGATAAACTAATAACTACTGTTAAAGAACTCAGTGAGATGACAGGATTGAAACTAATCGTAAAAAAAACTAAGATTATGGATGTGAACGGATGTCGAGAACCATCAGAAGTCACAGTAGATGGCGAGGAAATAGAACGAGTGGACATTTTTGAATATCTGGGGTCACTGATAGAAGCGGATGGAGATGGGACGAAAGATATCAAGCGGAGCTTTGCAATGGCGAGTAAAAAGTTGACGGAAATGAAGAAACTATGGAAAACAACGAACAAAGATATGAAACTACGAATTATCCGAGTCTGCATATTTCCAACGGCTACGTATGGATGCGAAACCTGGACTCTTAATAAGAACATTACTAAACGTATAAATGCATTTGAAAACAAGTGTTATAGAAATATATTACGAGTTTCGTGGACTGAACGTAGAACTAACGAATCCATCGCAGATGAGCTTGGTGTTATACCCGGGACTTTGTTGAACTTTGTAAAGAAACAGAAACTAAGTTATTTCGGCCATGTGAAACGCCACAGTCTCTAGAGAGACTAATAGTGGAATGCAGTAGAAGCAGAGGAAGACCTAGAAGACAATGGGGGAAGGACATAAAGGAATGGATGGGTGCAGACGTCTGGCGAGTGGGGAGACTGGCAAACGAAAGAGCTGTCTTCAAGGACTGCTCAAAGTGCTTTACACTTTACTCCCTGCCAGACCTGTTCAATCGAACACCATCTCGACTTCTCTGGGAAGCATTCAGCCACGCTAGATTTCTTACCCCAATCTGAGGTTGTAAGTTGTAGGGCGCGGTGGCGTAACATTTAGCACATCGGATTCTTAATCGCGATATTTCGGTTTCGAGTCATCTTGCTGTCGTTTTGAACCTTGCGCAAGTTCGATCACTCTACGTTGTTCCAGTTCATTCAGCTTAATGAGTAGGCCGACTATAGATACTGTTTTTTCTAGAGAGTGTGTTTGGATTGATTGATTGATTGATTGATTGATTGATTGATTGATTGATTGATTGATTGATTATCATATCTTAATTTCAGTGATGAAGAATAATTCTTTGTAACTATACCAGATGTTTATTGGAATAAAAATCACACGTTAAACATATTGATCTGTTTTAAATGGAAGAGTGTTGTTGTGGCAGAAAGGATCCCACTTGATAGTTCAAGGGAACACACGGTTGATCCCCTGATCCACTTCACACGCGTCCACTAATTTGCATTTATTTGGAAATTGATATAAGCCAGCCTCAGAAATTTCGCGACCCTCTTAGAAGACATACACGTGTATATTTATACGCTAGTACAATTGTCATGTTACAACTGTATTAGTTTTATGGTTGTCGCTGAAAACGTGTACAGTTGCTCTTATGTCCCACCTTTCCCCTAGGTCATACTATTTTCAAAAATGTTTGAGACAACTATACCCTCTTTCAATGTTTCGTAACGCTGTCTTGTACATATACCATATTGCGTTCTTGTTATAGTGGGGCGGCATAGCAAACTAATTGTGCATTTTGTGATAAAAACAAAAATTGGGCACACATGTAGACTTACATTATGAACAAATTTGGATATTGAGCCATCACAGATTTGGCCTCTGGCGGCTGTAGCAGCCATTTTCCGAAGGTTACTGTTATTTTACATACCTTCTCTACTGGGAGGACAGGAGGTTGACAGTGGATATTAATTCACTTATAAAAGTCCAAGAGTGGTTACGTAAGAGCTAATTATTTGATTTTTACCAAAATAAATAAGTCAACTTACACTAATGTGTCTAATTAGGCACATGATGCAGTTGGATTCCGAATGGAAGTCAATGATGAATGATCAATGACTGGCTTGGCACATACTAATGCTACTACTGGTAGTATTAGTAGTAATAGTACTAGTGGTGGTGGTGGTAGTAGTACTAATAATAAAGGCGGATATTTTACCAAACGGCGTTCAGGCAATTTAATCGGAATTAATTGGTGTTCTGAACTACCATCTCCAGAGGAACTAGATTACTTCTAGTGGGGACAGTTGACATTATGAGTTTCTATAACACTGTGCAAAATGATTAACAAGGATTATGGTGCTCTTTTAATAGTTAATGATGTAAAAAGCAGCACGTATTTGCAGAATGAATCTCATTTTTATTTATACATTTTATGCTTTCTGAAATTGCAAGCTAGACTGTTGTAGAGCTGAACACCGACCTTATTTAGGCCTACTACCATTATGACCATGTAAGACGAATATGTTTGAAAACTAAAATCACAAAAACTACAAATTTGTCGAGAACACAGTTGAAATTGAAAAGGCCTTTTAACAAACACAGACATATTTAACACCAATACATGTTGAGAACGTATATGGCGAATAGAACAGTTCATATCAAATGTCACATACTGTTCTCTTCTGCTCCTGTCTCTCCAGGGTTTTTGTCACAGTTCACGTCAGTGGTTATGAATTACATTTTGTGTATATCCCTTCACACACCTGCACGCATGCACGCATGCATCTGCATGCACGCACACACACGCACGCACGCACGCACGCACATACACACAGAGCTGTGTATTCAAGTGCAGCCTTTTCGCTTCACACAATCCTTCTTGAACTTGCATGAGATTATCTCACACCAGGTGTGAGCTGCCGTGGGTTGTCTTGTCCAGTGCGGCTCGTGCATGCCTTTCTCATTCTTGGCCCTGCCATTTCAGTGTCCGTGCATGTGCTGGTTCTGTCATACAACAGGATAATAGGATAACGAACCTCTTATTATGCATGCATTTTCGGGTATGTCTGTCTGTGAGTTCTGGTAGCACGGTCCAGATTCTCAAAACAGTCTTCTTGATGCTGTGCGTAAATGTACACTGTATCACACCCAGTCAAAGCGTGGCACATTGGCAACGCCCATGTCTTCTCCGATCCCAGGCCGGCTGCTAATATGTGGGCTCTTAGGAACCTGAAATACTTGCCAGTTCCGAAATGTTAACCATGGGTCATCATCTGGCTGAAACCTCTGAGTCATTAACACGAGTAATACCACGGGGTCAACACCTCGGATCGTTATCTAATGGTGATTATGCTAATGCATGGTTTGTATGCAGCATCGTGCGACTGTCAGCTGAGAGGAATGTGAACAGCTCTGTATTGTTGCTTCCTACACTCTGACGAAATTATGTCCTTTTCCCGGTATGGCTGCTGAAGCCACCACACATCTTCATGCTCATTTCCCTGCTTGTCTCTTGCACTGTCTTTCAGTGAATCTAAATTGTAACTGTCCCACACCAACTCCAGGCGTGGCGCAGTTTGAAGCTTTGTGAACAGGATCTTTCTGGCATACGTACTCATCAACGTTCTTGAATGCAGATGGCTTCAGCATCTGGATGATGACATCTCCATCAAGGATGGTGGTGGCAGAAGCCTCAGACTGGACATCGGATACGTATTTCATGCATATAGAAGGTCACCCTTCCTTCCTACATGGATTTTTCCTCCATCAGAGAGTGACCACACTCGGGTGCTTTGTTAGGAGTTCAGCAATGTCGCTCGGGTGAACAAGGTTCTATTTGGCATAGTTAGTGTGATCTGATGCATGAAAGTAGGGGCCAATTCTGTCAGGGCGTCCAAGGTACATCAGGAATGATGCTTGCTGCAGAGAATGCACATAGACCAGTACCAGCACCTCTAGTTCCAGTTCCACTGCTATCTGCCTAAGATTCAGCTGTGCCACGGCATTCTTCGAGACATCCATTGAGTGCCGGATCATGGGCATTAAGTGAACATTGTCCAGGAACAGCAGAAGTAGGGCGGTGATGGTTCAGGCTTCTGGTGGTTGGCATCTGGCATGACATGTGGCCCAAGATGTGTTATCCTCGGTCCCAGTTTTGTTTTTCAGGACCTACTTCCACAAATAGTCTTCATCAGTCACCTGAATGAAGTCTGGGACAGGTGACTATTTGATGTAGTTGGTGACAGGATGCACATCAGTGCAGTAGTGTGACAAGTGGCTGATGGTCTCGGAGCTTGTAACCACAGATCCTCCAAAGATGACAATGCTTCCATCCACTCCTTCAGCAGCAACTACTTCATTACTACTACTATTGCCACCACTACCAGTAGTAGTGATAGTAGTGGTTGTGGTAGTAATAGTAGTCATAATAATCGTAGTATGTGCCAAGCGGAGTTATTTTTCATTCATTATTGACTTCCATTCGGAACCCAATCGCATCATGTGCCTAATTAGACAAATTAGTTTAAGTTGACTTATTTGTTTTGGTAAAAATTAAATACTTAGCTCTTCCACTTTTATAAATGAATTTACCTCCACTGTCAACCTGCTGTCTTCCCCAGGAGAGTAGGTATGTAAGTTACCGCTGGCCATCAAAGGCCAAATCTGCGATGGCTCAATATCCAGATCTGTTCATAATATAAGAGTCTACATGTGTACCAAATGTTATGCTTTTATCACAAAATGCACAATACTTCTGGATGTGTTGGTTATGCCGCCCCACTATTACGCACACATCGATTTTATATTCCTTACGTGTCTGTATTGACTCGTGGTTCGCATGTCGAATATAGGTTTGTAGTCGATGATGATAAAGAATATGTCATGGCTATATGTTTCAACACATATAGTAATTATTGAAATGATGAATCAATGCAACTTCCAATCACACTATCAGGTACCACCACCTGGTTATGTCTCATCTCCTTCTAAAATGATGTAACAATATAAGTATCAGCATGTTTCCAAAACTATAAAACCTTTGAAAATTATCAACAATGCAAATAATTAAATCATAAGAAGCCTAGATTTATCTCACTCGTTCACAATAATAAACCAGATATAATTATTATGGAAGCTAGCTCACCCAATAGTTTTCCATGGTTATGTGACCAGGACATTTTAAATATGTACACTAGGTGGCGCCAATTTGTTTATCATGCTGCTTCATAGCGTTTATTTTTCTTTTAATTATACAATAAGTAGCCGAATCCCCCGTCACGCCAGCAACCTCGGTGCGGAATCTAAGAGTGATCTTTGATAGTAACTTCAATTTCCGACAACACATATCTCAAACATGTCGCTGCTGTTTTTATCATATTCGTGATCTTCGGCGTAATCGCCGGTATATGTCATTTTCTGTTGCTAAAACTATTGCAACAGCGCATATTAGCAGCAGGTTTGACTATTGCAATTTCCTCCTTTATAATATCGCTAGCAAGGATATCACAAAACTTCAGCGTGTACAAAATTGTCTAGCAAGAGTAGTTACAAGATTTTTCGTTTTTCTCGCTCTGTACCACTTTTGAAGTCTTTGCATTGGCTTCCTGTACGATATCGTATACTATTTAAGATCTGTACCATTACATACCAGGCACTGTCCAGTAAGCAACCATCTTATTTGCATTCATTGCTTACTCCTGTAAGAAAACCTATCCAGCTTCGATCATCTAGTTCTGACCTACTTTTTGTTCCTAGAGTCAATACTAACATTGGAATTAGAGCTTTTTCTGTTGCTGCACCAAATCTTTGGAATATGCTCCTTCTTAGTGTTAGATCAGTTGAAAATACTACAAAATTCCGTCGTCATTTAAAAACTTATCTGTACAACCTTGCTTATCCACCGTAGCTCCCTATAGCGCCTTGACCCATCTATTGACAACTGGAATACTACTTATGGATTTTGAGATTGATCAATTCTTTTGTTTTTATGCGCCTCTGAGCTTGGTTTCCAAGGATTTAGGCGCAATAGAAGTTATCTTATTATTATTATTATTATACAAGCAGTTCATGCTGGTTTATAGTGCGAGATTTTCACCGTGACGCGGGAGAGCCCGTGTTTCCAGTTGGTCAGCCCCTATGTGTTGGTGATTCTGCCACACACGTGTGTCGCTTGAGATTGTTGTTCTCACACGGTTTTAGTGGTTGTTGTTTTGGTATTGTTTTATTGGTTTTAGAAATTTAGTGCTGTTTTGTGTAAAGTTGAGATTTGATTAGTGTGTGAATTCTTTCTTTATTGTTATTAAACTTTATTATTCTGAATTACTCTTGTCTTTTCCCTGACATCTTTATAAAATGATTTTGCTTATATTTTGAATACAGTAATAGAAATAAGCTCCTCCTTATTAATAATGTGGCTTTTTTATAACTCTTATTAGTAAGCAGGTCTTACAGTTATAGATTTCCAAAATCCATCGTATTACCATTTAGTATACACACATACGCACGCACGCACACACGTACGCACGCACGCACGCACGCACATAGGCTATTAGTAAATTAAGCTTCGGGGACGTAATTAAGATCTTACTAGGATATATCGAACCCTTTATGTATCTAGCATGGGGCATTATCTTGCTATTACAACAAGAAATAACACTATTCTGGGTGTTTGCTTTAAGTATAAAATTATACGCGACATTAGCTGCCACCAAACTGTCGCTTCTAACACAAACAAGGCTGGTTTGGTAAACAGTATCCATTGTCCAAGTGTCATGTTATTTTTAATTCGCGAACAGGAACTGAATAACAAATTTTGCTTTCTGCTGGACATACACACGGCTCATCTCATGGATCACCAGTGTTCGACTGTTCCACCCTCCATCAAGACTGTGCGAATCACGGAACATCATAACACATCGATTCGGACGGCACCATAGTCCATTCAGAGATTGTGACTGTGGAAGGCATATTAAGACACTCAACGACAGTTTCTTTCTTTCATCGAGTCATACGGTGAAGAAATATACAGCTTTCCTATATCTAGCAATTCAGCTCACTTTCACACAAAGGGGAACCGGCAACCGTGTGTAATCCCTGCACTGCTATCCTATGTCCTATCCAACACATGTTCTTTGTTTGCCTTCTACGTCGAAAACCATTGTTGCTGCGTGATCTGGTAACATCGATCTTGTCTACGCCAGCGAGACGGGCACCCTAACATCAGTATTTAAAAGAAGAATACGTGTAAGCTGTAGACATAAGATCTCATACACGGGCCATGCCACAAATAAGGACGTTCTGCAAAAAACATCGGGAACGTGAAGATACCATGTCTGTAGTAAGAAGTCAAAAGCTTAGATTGTAACGACATCCAAAATGCTGATATTGTTAATAAGTGGCTGATATTTCGGACTATCTACCATCATAACTGTATTGAGTTAGATATAACTGTCTTTCTCGGACAATCTTTTAAAAGCAAAGGTAGATTAAATAAAACAGTTAAAAATAAATTATCTCAGTTTGTTTTTCTATAAATCAATGTAGTGTTTTATTGTATACTAATTTTCCTGTATTTTATTATTTCCCGGTGACTGACAAGAGACAATGTATTCAACAGACCTGCTGTAACGCAATAGTCGGCGAAGTTTTGTTTGGTTCAATAAGATATATGTCAGTGTCAATGTCATGATCAATGTGGAGCATGGCCCATCAGCTTGATCTGTCCATGGTAGCAGCCGTCCATGTTTCAGGTAGAGTATTACATTATTTCACATCTCTTTTTTTGTTCATCTTTGAAGCGTATGTGACGTAATTCTTTCCATATTTGCTGATATAAAAATAAAAAGTGACGAAGAATGTAAATTATTTCTGGTAAAACGAGAGGTCGCCAATGCTCAAGCTATAAGCATTCCCCACTGCGTGAGTGTTATAACTTCCTAGTAGCTACTTGGTGCATGGCGCTAAGATTTGAAGATATCTTGAGCGTGCTGCTTCGTCGACACGGATTTTGACTGAACATGCGAGGAAACAAGTGGCCGGGGTAAAGTGGCGTAGCGTCGGCGGCCGGCTGTCAGACGCTTCTGTTTACCCGCCACTCATCCTCAAATATGTACACATTGACTTTCGCCGAGGTCAAACATAAGTCCTCGCACAAGCACTATACGAGGAACGGAGCCTCAAGTACGATCGCGTTGTGGCAGCGTGCGTGGCAAGAGGTAAACTCGGCTAACTGGAGAGTCGGTGGTCGAATCACTTGTGCGAGTACCCGGCTCAGCATCAGACGTTTCCCCCGCCGCGATCGAGTAGGTAAGGAGAACGCTATCGTTGTTCACTGAATTCGCCATCGTGGAACGTAAACGCAAACGCAAACATCAATTGCTATCTTCAACTAGTTCCGTAGCAGAACCACTTTTTACACAGCTTCTTTTTGTCCTAGTCACGACAGAAAGTCTACTTTATTAGAATGCCCTGATTGTTTGCATCTAGATGTGTGATTTCTATGCACAGGACACCTATATAGATGTACGCGTCCGCTAACCGCCATTAGGCCTACAAGATGCAGAAAATCGTCGTTGGCAGTGGCAACGAACGAAGGGCAGAGTACAAACCGACATACTATCGCCTTCCATCAGCACGCGCTTAACCACGCGTAGATACAGTCTTTCTAAACAAGCGGCCGTTTTAGACCCGTTATCGACGCCCGCCGCCCGCCACTTAAGATCCCCGGCCACTGGGAGCCAAGCAGGACCCGCCACGCCGACAGATAACCAGCCTCGCCGTGCGTCTGTAGCACGTCACCTCGCCGCTATCTCGCGGCCAACCTACTCATTTGTCGACCTCTCCGCACGTAACCTCAAGTTAAGTTCTAGTGGCAACCTGCTCAATCCATTTGCGCGTGTTTCAGAAATAGAACGAAATCCAGAAATCTGATTTGACTTGCTCTATCGGAATTTGTACGACGTTATTGTGTGTTCGTACGATATGATCCCACGTATTTACCCCCGTCCTAAGTACCATATATCCGAAGGGATCATTGGATAGGCTAACCTTCGTGGCACGTGTGTTGGCTAAATCTAACTGTTAGATCTACATGAACCTATTTGTACAAATAAAAAGGTATGTTCTTTTCTAACAGAAATAGGGCCTACTGGCAATATACGGGCATATTATGTCCTATGCAGTTTAGGGTCCTTATATAGTATAGTGATCCATGTACAACTTTTATATATTGGGGGAACTAAATGTACCATTTAACTGTTGAAGCTGATCTTTCTAGAACCGTCCCCGTGTGTGTCCGTGCGTGCGTGTGTGCGTGCGTGATGGGTGCTGTCTACATTCGAGCGTTGCAATGTGTGCCTGGCCGACAATGCGTGCAGTGGACGAGTGGATGATGGCAGCACAGCGGCCTGCACTTTGCTCGGAATACGTATATTCAAGGGCGGGTCCATGATTTGGTTCATGTGTTGTGATAAGCAGGAGGGAGAAAACGTGTTGTCGTTGAATCTTTCCAAACAGGAGCTATTGTAACATTTTCGATCTAATAGTAACTACCTATCTTGGAAGAGTCATTACTGGAGCGCAGGATGCATACGTGACAAAAAATATTGGAAAAAACAGGTAACTGGTATGAGCCACAATGCAGGCGCCCACAAATCTGCGCACGGTATCATTCATTATCTATTGTATAACATTATATATGCTGTGCAACAGGCCTAGCTAAATATATTATTTGTGTTGAATATTTCTTGTTTGTCTAAGTTCCACACTGAATCATTACGTTATATTGACAACAAATAGTAATGTCGTCTGAAACTCCCACATTCATATATGTGTGTGCGAACGTGCATGTATGGTGTGTGTGTGGGGTGGGTGGTGGTGTGTGTGTGTTTGTGAGTCTGTGTATGTGTGCGCGTGTATGGATGGATGGATTGTATGGGATTATGCATGCATCACGTAGCCATGCATCTCCAACATTATTCGTAGTAGTGTTGAATGGCCGTATATCGACTATATACATGGGACGTAGGCGGTGAAACGAGGCCGTAGGCAAAAAGACAGACCACGTTTTAAGATGGGAAGACAGATCTGCAGACCTGTGACTGAATGGCGCGGGAGAGAAGAATGGAAGCTCAGTACAGTTATAACAAGTGAATATTATGAACAGGCTAAGTTGGCATTCTGCTTAACTGTGTTTTCACCCTCTGGAAATGTTTGTATGGTGGCAGTGATGGGGGCTGTAAAAATAAATATTACATCGTCACTCTTTGGGATCACGTCGCTTTGCGTCATTGTTAGACACCTGCCTTAATGCACGTCAACTGTTGAGTCGTACCAGTCAGTTATGCCGCTCCCGGTTTTGTATTTAGATAGCTTTTCTAATTTCAATGAAGTAGCCTACCGCATTTCAATTGTAGCAGTGTCATCACTCCATTAAGCGCAGATGGCAAATGATATAGTTGTGATGTTCTGCTGCCTTTCGAGATATATCGTAAGTAAGGTGACACTATTCCACAGAAATAACAGAACAATAATGCCGTTTTACCTCAATGTATTAGTGGAGTAAGAGTTCTGTATTTATTTGGCCATTGGAAGCTCACTGTTTCAAGAGAGGAAGGAGTACTTTTACCTAACGTGTTTTCTTGACGTCTCGTCCAAATGCGTTCATAAATATTTGTAATCCCGGGTACATCGTTGGTGGAGAGCACATATGTTGTAGAATCTCGAGAGGCGTATATTCACGACTAATAAAATGTGTGCATAAATATTCAGCCACTCGACGTCTTGGTAAATACATGATCGGATTATGAAGAGTTTGCGCAAACTAGTTGTCTATTCGAGATCTGCGGCACCCTAATCCACTTGCAGCTGTCTGTCAGACGGACCGTGAGTCTCCCGTCCTCTTCCGTTTCGCAAACACGACCATCGAGTCCGAGCATTTGGACAAACAGGGGTCGAGAACACGGGCGCGATGTGTAGAAGCATGAACGTTCGCACGGCTCTAGTAGTAGGAGCAGGAGTGGCCCTCGGCAGCGAGTGGACGGTCGAGTCTCTGACGTGGCTGTGCTTCAAAGTCGTCACGTGAGCCACTCCGATTTCGAGATGCTTATCGGATAGTCAGTCACTGTCATAGGATCGTCGTTGGGCGTGACAGGATTCACCTTCTAATGGGCGCGGAACAGAAGACGAGCAAATGAGACGTGCAAGACGTCAGAATCTGCGATACCGTCGTCAGATGACCAGATGTCGTCTGCTTGCTTTGGCCACGCGATAGCGGACTGTTCAGGATAGCGACGATACTCGAATCCAGACGAGGCAAGATGTTGGCATAGCTGAGTTCAGTTGGCGTCAGCTGTGCCGGGTCGTGCCACTTTTGGGTTCGCAAACACCGTCAGCACTTTCATCGCCGCATCCATCCAACCTTCGCTGGACAGAATGATCTCGTGGTTGACCAGTGTCCATGATCGCAAAAGGTCCGATGACGACATCACGGTCTAGTTCGTGCGTGGTGAACACGTCGTCTTCTCTGGCTGAATATTGTCAAACACGGTATTCGTATGTCTGTTATGCAAATTTTTTGTTTATATAATATTCTACAGCTTGCAATATTAGGCGATATTTTGCTGTGACGCCGAGATCGACGTTGTTTCGTGTCTCTTATTCATTTTCACTGTCAGTTTTCAACGTTTGTTATGTCCTTGACAAACACCTCTTGGTTTGCACGTCGTATCACATATTACTATTGGCATTCTGTTAAGTGCATTTCACAGTGAATCCGAACAAATCTGCATATTCGTATCAATTAAGTGTCATGTTCTCCTTTCTTCTATTTGTAGATTCCCGAAGATTCAGACGAACGTTACTCGTCGGCTTGGGTACTGGCCCCACACCACCACCAAGGTTCAGTCAACTAAGTGGTTCATATCTTACAAATCACGTAAACCGTTTCCAATCGAGTAAATTGATTTTACGGAACCATAGTTCTAATTAGTAGTCGCCTCCACTATTGAAACTCACTGCTAACTAGTATTGCTAAACGCGACTTAGCTAACCTCCAACGTTTACAGAATTGTTTAGTACGTGTGGTACACTATGCACATCGTTTTTCAGTATCACTACCCTTAGTTAAACAGTTGCATTGGCTTCCGGATGCGTATCGATCCAAATTTAAGCAACTATTACGTATCGTATCCTTTGTACACAACTACCTCCTTAATTGGTTAGTCTCTTGCATTTTCTAGATATCCGCAGGAACCTAAAATCTCCTGTCTCACAGTTTTGCATTCCTAAAGTTTAACATTAGCAAGTGAGCTTTCTCTGTAGCTGCACCCAAAGTCAACTCCTCATTACTTTAAAATGATCTAAGACTATATCCACCTTTTGAAAAATCTCAAGACTTATTTGTTTAAAAATGAATTCCAAACCTAAATCTTTGGAGTCACTTGCTTCCGAGGATACTGGCGCTATAAAAGTGTATTATTATTATAGAAGTACACTATTTCTTTCACGGCTATGTAAAATTCTTACACAAATAAAATGGTAAAGGTAAGTTCTGATATAGTGCAATATCCAGTCGTCAGAACTGCTCAAAGCGCTTTAGTGTAATGGACTAATGAAATAAACATACACATTGCATTTACACAAACTTGGAGTTGCCTTTTTCATTCGTTTGCCTAGTTCAACTTCGAAATAGTAGCCAAACTTATTGTTTTTAAGTATGATCGTTCAGCATAAATGTTTTGACAGGTCTGCAAGGTGATAGTCATGATCCAAAATGATGCCTACAGATTAATATAAAAAGAAATAGTAACTCTTTATTGTTTCACCAGGATTAGCAAGAGAACACGCATGTTTGATTATTCAAATGTAAAATCATATCTACCTTGCCATCAGCAGGTAGCTATTTAAAACATCAGATCATACTTCATAATTCCAGGTTGAGCAATATATAATTTTGTCAATACAAAAACAGGCATATAACATTATTACCGCTAATGCTTCATACATTGATATCAACACTAAAACATGTGTCAAATAGGAAAGTCATTACTTAAATACACACGAGGAATGAATCAAATATATATAGCAGACACTGCCTGTATACAATGATTGTTAATGGGCACTTCTATAGTATCACTAACAGCAACAAAACAGAAGATGTGCATTACAACCATGTAACTGATTTTCCACCCGTGACAACCAGAATGTGAACTGCATTCAACATTTGATAAATCAAATTCTTCATGAACTTGGAATGTATCACAGCAATACAAAAACAAACCCACATCACATATCAAATATGCAGAATAAGTGTAGACTAACAACACAGGACATGCACACAGGCAAGAGTGCAGTATTAAAATGTTGTTTGCATAAGACAGAGATTTGTCCAAAGTTCTCACTGGTACTAGAAGCTTGAGCCTACATTGAACACTAGAAACAGTACAAAAATAAAAGCATTAGAATAACAAACGGAATATATTAAACAGTCAAGATGACCCTTACTTAAGTAGGATTATACATATTTGAATTATGAAATTTGGCATAAAAATATTACTAACTGTTCACAGGCCTATGGCAGTAAATTGGCAGCAGCACTGAAGAATAATTCTTAATTATGAAAGATATGTTAGTACAAACTTGACACTACAAGGGACTTTTGTTATAAGGAAATGTCCCTTAACTCAGTAAAATTACACAGATATTTGAATTCTGAATTTTTTTATCAAAATATTACTAACTGTTAACAGGCTTCTTGGCAGTAAATGGGCTGCAGCAATGAAGAAATTCTTAATTAAGACAAGATACGCCAGTAAAAACTCGACACTAAGGAAGAAAGTTATTACAGTGAACTATCGTTATAAGGAATATGTTAGTCAAACTCTTTCACAAATAAAACATTCCTTATGTTCATGGGTAGATAACACTGCGCAGGCCAGAATGTGGATTTCAAAGTTGTTCCTTTTAAGAACATGTCCTTACAGAGACAGTCCACTGTATATAACTTGGTTACTCTCAGTTCATTTCGACCATCTTGAGACTCGGCCAATGTGGAGAATCAGAGGGTCCAGGACTCGTAGGTAGCCATCCATCCCATGGTGACAGTCCAGTCAGGAAACTTGGCGATGTGGTCTTTGAGATCAGGTGAGAGACGTGGCTGGTGGTTGAAGTAGTGGCCACTCAGAGCTAGCTCCAGGACACCTTGACTGCGGTCCACAGAATCTAGCACCTACAACAATGTCGCAATGACTATATCACTGTATAACATCTACCACAGGCCTTTCTTTTTTCTCTTTATGTAGCTGCCCACAGTCATTTGGTTGATTATTCTGGCACTGATGCTAATGGAAGATCAAAGCATATTTAAAAATTAAGGTTCAGACATATAAAATTACACTCAATTTCCTTTCCTTGCATCAAGATGAAAGGTAAATGCCAGGTTTACTGTTTCACCATTGTACTCAGGAACTTGCAGACTGTACAGTCATATCTCAACATCGCAATCATGTTTATGGTATACCATCCATGAAACAGTTTTTAAAGTTCAAATATAAGAAACATTGCCTTGATCATACTGTGTTGCAACAATTTAATGATGTGTCATTCAGCAAATAAGCAGCATATTTTTTGTTAATGTTGGCATATATCAGATAGCATATTACTTAACCGAGTGCATGGGGGAACAATAGCTTTGACACTTGCAGTTATTCTGGAATGCTTAGAGCAGGTTTCTGCAGCATGTAAGTGGCCACTCAGGTGGGGAGTGGCCAGAGTATTTCCTCAATGACTTTACAAACAAAATGCACACTGTCATGAATATGCAGCGTCATCTCAAACATATTTGTACTTGCCCACCATTGAAGTGTTCGCAATGTCAGGTTCTACGCACTGTCATCCCCTCTCGTACGCATACCACAAACGACACAAGTACGATCAACTCCACATGTGAAAACTCTATTGGACAACCTTTCAATTGGTAAAGTGATTATCTCAATTACGATGTCGCCAGCTTGCCCAGCTCTCAAGTGTAAGAAAATGAAGAGAATTTACAGTTTCTACTTAACATGGAAGAAATTACATATGAACGAATGGGTACCTCCACTTCAAACCAGAATTCACACAGTTTGGCAGGTTTCTTGGCATAGGAGTAGTAGATGAAGTAGTTAGCTTCATTCACGTTACTGGGCATTAACGTTGGCATTGGGTAGCCATCACCCAACGACCATCGGTCCAAGATGACACCCTCCTTCATAGCAACATTGATGGTCATATGAGTTGGTCCTACACACAAAGCAAGCATTAATGTTAAGAACATCTTCTTGTTAAAAAAAAAAAAAAAAAAGGATAATTAAGAGATGTACATTGTCAAAATATGTTGCGATTGTTACACATACTTTCTTAAGACATCTAAGTAATTTTGGAAATTTACTTTACTTTTAATGTTTGATTGAATATGAGTTTATTAAATAATTATTGGTTGGCAGAATCCTTGCCAATTATCAGCAAAATTCATAAATCAATATATGCATGACATAATGCTTGCATGCATGCACAGTCCTACACACATACATATAAATGAAGATATAACATGCAGCCTACCCTCGATAGTGAATGTGATGCGCTCTCTGTTGTGTGCCAAATTAGTTCTGCTGATGACATTCAGCTTTGCCTTTGGTGTTACAGTGAACGATGCAGCTGGTAAACGGTAGGTTTCCCTGCAAAGTAACCAAATGTTAATAACAGCACAGGGAATACTTGGCTAGGTAATTAATGAACTAAACAGACTAACTTATTATTCAAGTGGTTTAGTAAATAATGTTTTACATTATATATATATATATATAGTAATATACCGTATTCATTCTTTTTTGTGTACAGTACACTTTAACAAGATTTAACAAGATTGCCATCCAGAAAATTACTCTGGATGGCAGTTGGACAAGGAAGCCTTTTGGCTTATCGAGAGTCCAATACTTTTTATCTACATGTATCCCGCCTTTTTACGGTGTGTGTCGATTTTATTACAATACAATATACTTACAATATATTCTTAACCATTTTAATACTACAGCCCTGACCAGCTGTGACCACTGAATACTGCATTCCCAGTGAATATGCAAGACACTTCAAGTCAAGATTTGAGCAACAAAAATGCATTTATGAATAGGAATGTTATATATTTTGGGAAAGATTTCAAAGTTTTTGCAGTTGCTGAACACAGTTGTATACCAAGTTCGCTGACAATCTATCCAAAACATACAGTGGTAAATCGCTAGTTGAAGTAATGCCGTCCACCATTGTGGCCACCGCAGATGTTGATATTCCATAAATAAAAACTGCGAAAATCTCCGTAAACTTTTACTGAGCGATAATAAACGATGACGACTGCCGAGTAGCTAATCTATTCGCTTTGACAACCGTTCACAAGTGGCTCCATGTAGTGGATAATTATGAGTAAAAACGATTTGAATAGCAGACATCAGGGGTAACACCACATTTAAATTTTACATAGGTGGCCATTATAACGTTTCCTTTATTTCCTGCTAAATTTGATGAACAATTTTTTGAAACTTTCACAGCATATTTAACCTCCATTGACACAAGTGCTGTGGAAAACTCGTAAAATTCTCATACCTCAGTTTTCAGAAAAATCCACCCAAACCTGACACCCCTCAATTTCGCCCCAATCTGGTGACGGATTTTGAAATATTGGTGCGTTCTGCAAAATAGCCACTGTGCGAATACGCGAGCGACTAGCGTATGTTTATTGCTACCTCGTGAAAGATCTAATGCAGTAGTACATTCACTATTCACTGGACTGACATGTGCCATGCCAAAGTGCTCGAAAAAAATTCACACGACACCAAAACGGTTTTTTCAAGGGTACTCTTTTGTTGGGTAATGGCGGACGAATCCTTAAGGTCTTACCCCATCATCAACACCAAATAACCAGCCAGTCATACTGAAGCATCACAGACAGTGCGGCCAGAAATCCGGTCTGTCGTACTGAAATGGTTAAAGTTACAAACATTCTGTTTCTCAAACCAGTGTGAAAGTGACAAAATGGTGGCACCACATGGTGGATATTATGTTTTTTTTATATTTCTACTGTACTCCACTATGTGGTGCCACTAGATTGCTGGAGTTTTATGATTAAAGTAAATTGTTTGTGGGACAAGTTAATTTCTGTTGTGACAAGTAAACATGAATTAGTACTTGTCCTACTGGACAAGTGCTTTATGGGAGTTAATGTCAAGCCCTGATTTGGGGTCATGCCTCAGTTAGACTTCCTGTTCCGCAAAAGTGCAGATATTTTTGAGAAATAATTTTTTTACAAAATTCACGTTCTGACATAAATGCATTTGAGTAGGCAGATTTTCAGGTGTGATTGTAGATCGTGTTGACAGTAAAATGGTGGATTTCTAGATGATTTGAGTAAGAGGAAGGATATTCAATTTGCCTGTTTGACCCTTTGGCGGAGTAATGCTCGCAGGCATTCATAAATATTGATGGGTGTCACACGTACAGGCATTTTACGAGAGCTAGAAGTATTAGATTTTTTAGATGTCAATGAGATGATAACAGCAGGTGAGAAGTTTAAGAATTTTTGTACGTCACGTTTTCTTATAATCCTACAAAACGCTAACATGGTCACCAATGGGAAAACTAACAATGAACTGACCCCTTTCATGCATGTAATTCTGAATTAGAAAACACAATTTTGTCAATTATTTATGGTTACCAAATATTAAAAACTATTTCACATTGGAGAGATAAGTCAGCAGTGGACACCCTGCATGATAATGGTGCTAAGACATGGACAAAGTCAGAAGCAGGCCATGCCATTCTCTGCATACATTCAAGTTTAGCCAGGATGACACACGTCAACGACAACGTAGATGAAATATTGGTGCGTTCTGCAAAATAGCACATTCACTATTCACTGGACTGACATGTGCCATGCCAGTGCTCGAAAAAATTCACACATGACACCAAAACGGTTTTTTCAAGGGCACTCTTTTGGTGGGTAATGGCAGACGAATCCTTAATGTGGTCTTACCCCAAATAGATCTGAATCTTGCAAATCTTCACGAAAGTTAGATTTATATCAAGTTATACATATAACTAGATTAACCACAAAGGGAAATTTACACTGTCTCAATAACAATTAAAATATGCGTCATCAAACTGTGCACACCTCCAAGCTAAACAGCGCCTTGAGTTGGTTTAAACATGCTTATTCGGTACTTTATATTACATACGACGTTTGCCTGATATGAATAGTATTGAGCACAGCATACAGGCCAACACAGTATCTTACCGATATGGAAATAAAATATATAGAATATTAAAGAAATATACTTTTTTGTAATTTTTCATAAAATGTTGTATTTTTTGCCAAAAAATACACAAAATCATTATTTTAAGTAGCATTTTATTGGACATGCACGTTGCAAATCTTCACGAATTTTTGTATAACGTGATGCCCACAAACTATGCTAAATAATATGATGCAATCATGAACTATATGTCACTCGTGTACGACACCAGTAGGTGTCAAAAACACAAGCCAGGCATTTCAACGATATTCACAATATTGAAAAGCACAGAGTCGTCTTTTGATGGTAACTACAATGATATTGTAGATAACGGGCTAAAATGCTGGGTGTAAATTGAGGTATATACATTATGAAACCAAAAATGGGGTGCCCAGTGGAACGTATATCTTGCGTCACACAAATTGTCATCCTAACCCCCTTAAAATAACCATACTTTTACACAGGCGCAGATCTCTGCTTCATACAGTTGACATCAGCCTACAGTTAGTTTAAGCTGCCTTGCCTTGACAATGATAGCATGCCAGTCCATGTACACAATTTCAACATATGACACTTCTCTTAGGTGACCAGTTTAAATATTTATGGCTAAAAATGAACTAATTCGAATCATTGCGGTCGTTGCATATTTGGAGAGTCACACACTGTTATGATATTCTCTGTTACATTCGGGGTATATTTATGTAGATTCTCAATTGTTCTTCTAGTCTCAGTTAGTGTATGGATGTTGCTATAAAAAAATAGGTGCTAGATGCCTGATTAGTAGAAGTGTGTGGACAACTTGCTTCCTATGGTGGCCAACATTTAACTAAAATTAGGGCCGCGTTGGGGGGGGGGGGGGGTGGAATAAAAATGTTGCCTGCTTGCCCATTATTGCTTATTGTGCGATCCAAGTATGATATATGTAAGGTAGCAGTTTGGACACCTACTCATGTTCATAGTTATGTTGTAACGTGCTAATTAAGAGATGGAATACATCTTAATTTTCATTCTAATATCGCCACCAGCCACAATATGGCAGCATCATATGCTAAGTAGATGACGGATATTGTTACATTCTTAATTTTGTGAAACTACATTTTCATGATTTAATTGCTAAGATGTTGATTATAATTATATTTAGGTAATTAATTACTATGAGTAACCAGTTGCTTGAATGGTATGAGATAAACCCCAGAGACACTGGTCACATGTGTATTCACCAAGCATTGGTACAGCAGCTGTGGGCTAGGCTGGCTCAGGTTTCACACAAGGAGGAGACATTTATTTTTGGTGAGTGTCAACTTGTTCAATAATACTTTTAAGGTATTATTTCCCTTTTCTAATTATACCACATCATGAAGTGAAAGATTGTCCATCATTAGACCTAAACTTGCATGAATGTTTTAAAGCAATTATTTAGTTATAAGGGTTTTCACTATATGGAAAATTGCTTTGAGTGGACACCCCAGGATGCTGTGGTTGACCCCCACTGGCTGGTTGTAAACAGTAGTGGTCTTAATGAGTTTTAGAATACTTGCATCCTGCTGGTGATATAACTTGCAGAATATACAGTTTTAATCATGTTTAATCAGGTACTGTGTTTTGTATTATGATGCTTAATCTATGTGCTATTAGGTTAATATACGGCCATAATTATTATGCATTTAGCAACAAAGTGTGTTCTATGAAGCTATGCAGTCAGTATCAGAAACTGCCCAGTGGCCACTAATGTCCTCATGATTAATCACCCTATGGGGTTGGCTGGGTAGGATGTGGAGCATATTCCCTAGAGACTAACACTTGAAAACAAGTTGGGAGCCACCCTGGATAGTGTAGCTAGATGGTAAACACTGGCCAAGTGTTTGGTTCAGTCATTTAACAAGTCATAGAATAGGTATACTCTGTAGTAAATTAGAACAGAATATGGTAACACATAGTATAGGAATTGAAATACTTGTTTAAATAATTATCTGTGTTCTGCTATAAATGACATGTTGCACCATGCCATTGCAGGAGGGAGCCAGGCCTGGAATGAATGATGTGAGATTCATTAATGAGCCTCCAGAGCAGTGTTGGGGTGAGCATGGTCATTACAGTCATGGTAGATTATGTAATTATTGCATCTGTTAGATGCTTATACTTGTGTTGTTGATTTACATACATTTGCATTCCTAGTATAACTTGTACGACAATTATAGATCTTTAGGTTACTTTACATTATACTGGATTCATTATATTGCGCGTGCGTGCTGTGTGACATGTGTCCACGCATCATAATCATTAATATATCTACATACGTATATTTGTATTGTTAGTACTGTATTGACAAACTGCTTACTTTGTTTAGGTTTCTTTTTGTATCCGGAAGTAAGACCACAAATAAAGAACTTGATCGAAAAGATTGGAGCCGATTTGTTGTTGTACAAATTGGCCCCGTCACATATATATAAGTGCCATATAATTAGGAAGGACAAGTTGGAACAGCAGAGACACCCACGTTAGTATTGGGGTTAAGAAACACGCATTTATAGATGTCGCTTACAAAACTATAAATGATATAACTAAGGCGAAATTCATCCTACTGGAAATATGTCAATATTGTTGCACATGATGTAGATTTAAAAGAAACTCCACACCCTGACACATATACACTTTTTACACAAGCTTTCGTGGTACTCAGTATCATAGAACATGCTTGGAACGTACTTTTTAACTTTCACACCACCAAAATTATCACTTTATTGTCCATGCATATCACATAATAACTGGCTTATTAATTACTTTTAAAACTTATTTTAGATGTAATACTAACAGTATACAATAGCTGCACGGTATTCTGGTCTACACCAGCTTCCAAATAAAGCCGAAAAATCATCACCCGTCGCTCAAATCACATTTTGAGTTTTTGTGATAAAACGGGCGTATTTCTAATTTGGGGCATAGTGGTAACTGAAGCTAACTGAAAGTGATTTATACATCCATGTGATGGTGATTTTGTGGTCAAAAGGATACTGGAACTTTGAAAAGGCTGTGGGTGCAAGTGGAACATTCTTTCTCATATTGTCAATGGTTGACAGGGAATTACAATAAATGATGGATCCAGTGATCAGTGATCAGTTTTAGTCACAAACCGACAAATTGGAAAAGAGGGTGTATGGCAATTCGGGCAATTTTGATTTTAACTACATTTTAACTACTAAGGGTACTTTATATTGTGTGTTAGTTTTAGTCTATCTAGTTCAGTTTTATTTTGCAAAGTCTTGTTAACTTTATTTATCGCTGTCTAACTTGAAATTCTTAGTAGTTATATTAACGAGCATTTAAGTCTTTGCATGATGATGCACGGCAAGTAGTATGTTCACCTGAGCATAGTAGTAAGTGGGAAGTAGTATGTTCACCTGAGCATAGTGGTAAGTAGTATGTTCACATGAGCATAGTAGTAAGTAGTATGTTCACCTGAGCATAGTGGTAAGTGGGAAGTAGTATGTTCACCTGAGCATAGTAGTAAGTGGGAAGTAGTATGTTCACCTGAGCATACTGGTAAGTGGGAAGTAGTATGTTCACCTGAGCATGATGAGTGGGAAGTTGTATGTTCATCTGAGCATGGTGATGAATGGGAAGTAGTGTGTTCACCTGAGCATGGTGATGAGTGGGAAGTTGTATGTTCACCTGAGCATGGTGATGAGTGGGAAGCTGTATGTTCACCTGAGCATGGTGATGAGTGGGAAGTTGTATGTTCATCTGAGCATGATGATGCATGGCAAGTAGTGTGTTCACCTGAGCATGGTGATGAGTGGGAAGTAATATGTTCACCTGGGCATGGTGATGAGTGGTAAGTAGAATTTTCACTGAGCATGGTGATAAATGGGAAGTAGTGTTCATCTGAGCATGGTGACGAGTGGGTAGTAGTATGTACACCTAAGCATGGTGATGCATGGTTCGTAGTATGTTCAACTGAGCATGGTGAAGAGTGGGTAGTATGTTCACCTGAGCATGGTGATAAGTGGGAAATAGTATGTTCACCTGAGCATGGTGATGAGTGGGAAGTAGTATGGCCAGCCACAGTATGGACCCTGACAGTCGGCCACAGCAACATGTTTCATCACTGCCAACTCCTTCTTGACGGGTGTCATTGCATATGGGTCCATCACAAGATGCCACAGAACCGTCTCCTGTCTCGTCACGTCTCCTCCCATTGCATGGAACGTCCGATCAGTATGCTGCAATGTTAATCAGATATTGTAGTACTGAAACTGCCCTTCTGCACATGCATGACAATGTGATTCGGTACATGGACGAACACAAAAGAGTGCTGCATTTGATACAAGTGACCATGCCATTCTTTTGAACACACTGAGCAACACTATCAGCTTTGATGATCACTGTTTGTCATGGTTCGCTGAGTACTTGCAACACAGATAATACACAGTGTTGATTGCCGGTAAGCAGTCTGAGGGGTCAGTTCTTGGACCATCACTGTTCACTATATATTTATGCAATAACCAACACAAGCCCAGTGTAGTTTGAGAATTGAAATTGGCCAAAGGATGACGTTTTTTATTGGAAAGTGGGTTGCTTCTAATGCAGCCACTTTTGGGCATAAAGATAGTAGGAATGTGATGTCTAACATGCAAACCAGATGGGAAACTGAACCCTTGTACAGCCCCATCAAAGTTTCTCAGGCACACATTCCTACAACATGACGACAATATACAGACATACATTATTTGTCGCTATAGAGGTATAAAACCACTACGAATATAAACCTAAGCAAACAATACAAACATTCCACCACCAATAGACACATGCAATTACAAAAAGGTGGGGCCATTCCGCCTATCCTGTATAAACATATGGAAAAATAGATACCGTTTGTAAAACAAAAAGCCTGTCGACGCACCAAAACCCAATACATTCAAGAATTGGGGATATGCCCCCGTGTTCATTCCAAAATTTGGGAAAGCGTTGCGACATTTTCCAACTTCTTTTTCTACCAACAGTGTACAATAGTTGTTTACCTAAACGTGCCTAGGCAAAAAGGTGGGGAGGAGGGCAGATTTAGAAGTATCAGGATATACACGACATGACACACAGATACCTAACGCGCAAGTGGCGGCTTAACCGCTAATCCAAATCGTAGGCTGGGGCCTAATCCTGACATGTCGTGATTGGCTGAAGGCGCTGGGCGGTTTTATTAAGCCAAACAGCTGGAAGTAATTATCGCCTCAGCCAGTTACCCTAAAAATAACACTAGGCCTGTCCTGGCCATTGCATAAATTACAGTATGCACTTCGTTCATACCTTCATATATGACTCCTCTCGCATTGCTACTCAACCACCATGGCATGGCTTATCATTTATATGCCGATGACATCCAACTTTTCCAAGAATTTAGCCTGAGCAATAATATTTCACCCGACATTGCCATCACGAAAATATAACTGTGTGTTGCCAGTATCCGTCAATGGATGAAAACCAACATGTTCAAACTCAATGATGACAAAACGGAGTTCATCATCATCCAACCGAAATCTGCAACCGAAAATGTTCTTCCTGACTGTATAACTATCAGAAACGTGCGCGTGTTACCCAACACACACGCCAGAAACTTGGGGTGACCTTTGATTCTAATATGTTCCTTGAGCGACACGTAACAAATATTTGCAGAAATTACTTAGACAAAGAACGCGCAAAACAACTTGTGCATGCGCTATTCATTTCGCGAACTGACTGTTACAATAGTCTTCTAAATGGATTGCCAGCGACAGTAATTGAGAAACTACAACGTGTCCAAAATGGATGTGCTCATATTATAACGATATGGTCGAAACGACACCATGTAACACTCATGCTCTTGGAGCTGCACTGGCTTCCTGTGAAGAGTCCCATTACTTTCAAGACCCTACTTCTCACTTTCAAATGCCTTCATGGGATCGCACCTCCATGTCTATCAGCACTTCTATCTCTGCATCAGCCAACAGAGATAGAAGTGCTAATAGCCTCCGATCAGCTACTCCTTAAACAACCCACAACCCCCACTAAACTCGGCGAACAAGCATTCTCTTGTGCAGCTCCAAGAGCATGGAATCAACTACCACTCGCAGTGCGCCAATGCACTAGTGTCAATCAGTTTAAAGTGGCACTGAAGACGCATTGTTTCACAAATTATTTTAACATTCGATGATCATAATTAGTGATACCTTTATTTTAATTAATATTACAATTAATCAATTTTATTGTTTCAATAGCTACCGGTGCCCAGCAACAAGAATATGCTTTGGCTATAAACAAAGTTGTTGGCAACCCCACGTTGTGCGTGTCCCCGGCCAAGCCCAAGGATTCTGTTTTAACTTTCGGGCAGTGGGGGCAGGCCTTTCAAATGTACATGTCTGTGTATCTCTTGCAGCCAGCCAACCTGCCATCTGCAGTTAAAATACATGGAAATCGTGAGGGGTCTTGCGGTAGAGGGCGGTAACTGGCGGTCGTACGACGAGGCCTTTAGGACGATGAGGCATCGGTGGGGGTGGGCCTGGGACTCTATCAGCTGGGAGCTTTGGATGAAAGCATCTCAGTCACAGACTGGTCGCCGGCTGTCTACTGGACCCCCCTTTCACGGCCAGGGCAGGGCCAGACCTCAGGCCTCCAGTCCATGCTTTGCTTTCAACAAAGGGGAGATGTGCAACAGTGCCACTTGTAGGTACGTCCACAAGTGTCAGATATGCGGCGGCGCCCACCCGGTTGTCCGGTGCTTCAAAGGAAGTCCCCTCGCCCCAGCAACCCACCGTTTTTCAGTCCCCCAGGTGGACCGTCGGCTGCCAGTAGGTCCCCTTCGTGGCACAGAAGGTAAGTTACCCTCTCCAGTTTCCACGGCAGCACTTGGGCAACTTCTACAGGGCTATGACAGTACTATGCTTGAATATCTTTTGCAGGGTTTCACTTCTGGTTTTTCTATAGGTTGTATTGGCTTGCCGCCACAGCTCAATGTAGGAATGCGTAATCTTAAGTCTGCGGATGAATTTCCTGGTGTGATCGACCATAAGTTATCGAAAGAGTTAGGGCTAGGTCGAGTTCTTGGACCATTCGAGGTGCCTCCCCCTCTCCGTAACTACATAATATCGCCCCTCGGAGTGGTTCCTAAGAAAGCTGCAGGTGAATTTAGGATGATCCATCATTTATCGTATCCCGAAAGGTCCTCAGTTAATGATTTTATTCCTAAGGAGTTTTCGTCTGTTCGATATGCAACAATTTATGATGCCATTGAGTTTATCAAGCATTCACCACGACTAGTGTACATGGCTAAAGTAGATATCGAGTCAGCGTTTCGTATTATTCCAATTGCACCAGCGGACAGACCGTTGTTGGGCTTTAGGTGGAGGGGCCAGTTTTTTATGGATGCAGTGCTTCCTATGGGATGTTCTAGTTCTTGCTCTATCTTCGAGCGTTTCAGTACAGCGTTGGAGTGGGCAGCGAAGGTTTTAATTGGGGGTGACAGAGGTAATCCATGTCATTGACGATTTTCTCCTGCTGGCAAACTCGTTTGAGAAGTGTAACGATGATATGCAGGCATTTATCTCTATATGTGACCAAATTGGAGTACCGCTAGCTCATGAAAAAACTTGCGGCCCTTCCACCTCCATCTCGTTCCTAGGAATAATCATTGATACGGTGCAGATGCATGCTAGGCTTCCCGAGGATAAGCTGAACAAGGCCAGGACACTGTTATTGAGTTTTCTAGCCAAACAGAAGGTCACTTTGAAAGAATTGCAATCGTTGATCGGTGTACTCTCGTTCGCTTCAGAAGTGGTAGGCCCTTTTTACGTCGCTTAATCGATCAAACTTTGGGGGCGTCTAGGCCGCACTATCATATTCGCTTAACTAGACAGACTAAATTGGATTTAGGCGTATGGTTAGAATTCCTGCAGCACTTCAACGGCAAGGCTTTCTTCTTAGATGAGAACTTTCTGACAGGTGACTTCCTTCAGCTGCACACCGATGCCGCAGGGGGAATAGGTTATGGGGCTCTGTACGGGACAAAATGGTTTTGTGGTCTCTGGCCGGTGGCATGGCGTTCACATAATGTCGCAGTTTTGGAATTATACCCTATCGTAGCAGCAGTACATGTGTGGGGTAATGCTTGGGAAAATAAGAGCGTATGTTTTTTCACAGATAACGAAGCCCTTGTCCCCATTATTAACAACCAGACATCGCGTGAACCCCACATTATGGCTTTAATCCGTCCCCTGGTACTGGCATGCCTGCGGTTTAACATAAACTTTGCAGCACGTCATATTCCAGGCCGTTTTAACATTTTGGCTGATAAGTTATCTCGTTCACAGGTGGGAGATTTCCACGAACTGGCGCCATGGGCGAACACCAGCCCGGTAGACATCCCGTACAGCGTGTCCCCAGCCGGCTTAGGGAGTCTTTAACCACATTAATGCAGGCCTCTCTTGCACCATCGTCTCGGCTGCATTATGAGCGGGCATGGAAGAAGTTGATAACGTTTCATGATTCTTTATCTCTCCCCACTATGTTGCCTGTTTCTGTACCCATGATGTTGTTGTTCATTGCTCACCTGCATGCTGATGGATCCGCTCCGGCATCCATTGTGTCCACAGTCTCGGCTGTGGCATATTTCCATAAAAGTAAGGGTTTTGCTGATCCGTCACATTGCTTTGCAGTCTCTAAAGTGTTAGCTGGGGTTAGAAGTATCGGAGCTGTTCCTGATGTCCGTCTGCCTATCACCCTGCCTGTGCTTGCGCGCCTGGTGCAGGCATTACCCACGGTGTTCTCATCCCGATACAAGTGCCTCATGCTCCGTGCCATGATGGTCCTTGCTTTCAAGGCGTACTTGCGCATAGGAGAAATGGTGCCTCGGTCACGGAGTATGGTACAAGGTTGTTTGCGTGTGGGTGATGTTTTGCTATCTGGTGACTTAGTTACAATTTCTTTCCGGCGTTTTAAACACAGTACTCTTCAAGGTCCACAATCTCTCCAGGTTAAAGGCGAAAGCCTTCCAGGGACAGCTATCTACCTGGCTTCTTTCCTTCGGGAGTTTAGACAGGCTAGAGGTCCCGGACACGCCTTGCTGTTTGCATACCCAGATGGCTCCCCAATGCTACGTAGAGAATTTGATGTGTCGCTGAAACAGTTACTGGTATTCTGTGGCTATCACACTAGTGCGTTTAAGGGACACAGTTTTCGCATTGGGGCGGCCACTGCGGCAGCATTACGAGGTGAGTCTGATGCACAGATCAGGGCGGCGGGCAGATGGACATCAGATGCCTTTAAGAAATATATCAGGATTGCTTGAGGTCGTTTTGCATGCTTCTTCAACATGACAGGTTATATTGTAGTGGGGTGGTCACATGTTTTGGTGACCGGTGGCGTAATGGCCCCACTTATAGGTTTAGGCTAAATCTTGATACAATGTAAGTCTTCAGCAGGTAGTTGGGATTATAGTTAGGTGAATGAATGGTGTGCTTGGTTAGTACGGTACGGTGCCTAAGGTCTACTGTGATTACAGTAGTAATGATGTTGTATATATCTATAACAATACTGCTAATGTTGTATATGCCGAAATGTGGGCTCTGTCAACCTGAGGGACAGGAGACTAGTATGGGCTCAGTCACAGGCCTGGCCTTGGGATGTAGAGCCCACATTTCTCTCTCTAACTTAATCTATTAATAAACGTCATTCATTTGGCCTTCTTTCATCACTATTCATGACTTGTGTTGGTGCTTGCATAAATATGTTTTTTGCAATTTAGTATGTCAGTATCACATCGTTACTGGTTCATTTTCTGTTCAGTGTCACATTAAGCCTATAAAATAGCTGCAGATTAACTAGTGTTTCTGCCCTCATGTTAAATTAACTTTAAATATCATTTTCCAAAAAACAGTGCGGTTATTTTTTATTTCAATGTTCTATGACCGAGTGGTGCATCAATTATTCACCCCACAAATCAAATAATTTCTTGGTACCTGTAAAACAGCATACACTGACGTTAATTGGAAGTAGATGGAATGTTTATCACAAAAACAAATATGTAAAATTACTTTTAAAAATGTGCTAGTTACAGTTGGCTATCCACAGAACTTACCAGGATGATATGTCGCTGGCTGGACTTGTTGGTGAAGGGAAACCCAACGGGTGTGAAGAGAACAAGCAGAAGACAAACGAAGAACACTGCACACAGACCTCTGATGATGCTCAAAATACTTCTAGATATGTACACCAAGCTTACCTGAAACACCACCAAAATATTGAAAGGAACAGGCAGTTGCAGTAAGATTACAAGTGGTTATTCTGCTAGACCTAAAGAAATTATATTCCACTGACCAAATGGAACAAGAAACAACAATACAATAACACTTGTTAAAAACAATACAGTGGATGAACAATGATGCAGCATCTACATGAACTTTCATATATGCTCAACATCTTCTTCAGAGCAAAACGTTTTAGTATTATATATATCTAATTTCTATTACATAGTAAATATTCATGCATTAGTTTATTTCTTATTGGTGTATTCTACTATCAACAACTGAAATAACTAGAATGATAACACGCCAACTCACATGGTAGCTTGTGGAGAGGATGACAGACAAAGCAACCATCACAGCAATGAAAATGTCAGGTATATTATCCGTGCCAGCCCGACCCATTAGGGGCACAAAGGTGATGAAGAGGGCGTGGATGATGTAGAGGGTGAGAAGTGAGGGTAACAGCGTTCCCACCAGGTGGAGCAACATGAACAGCACCTGCTGATCTGGAACAAGACACATAACATATTCCAGCAGAATGTTCACACATGACAGGATAACACTCAATCTCTCACTATATATATATATATATATATATATAACTACAAGACCATTATCACACAGTTCTACTGACGCCACACTGGCTCCATCCAGAAATAAGTAAAATCATGTATTTTTGATTGATCATCTAGATGAGGAGTCATGTGTCCTGTAAAACATGGATTCAAGAAACAAGAAGCACAGAAGAGTGTAAGCATTTGGATACAACTTTACAGTTTGCATTAATCATAGGATACATACTAATTGATTGGCTGAATGGCACATACAGAAATGATCAAAGTGCCGAGACCGTTAACAATTTATGGTTTGTACATATAACTGTACAGTTTCTATTCACAACTGGAAACTGAATAGGCGCATACACATACGTATAAATATATATACATTTATGCACATATAAGTTATCAAAGCGTGGACACCAAATAATGTATTGTTTGAATAAATATAACTTCACAAAGTTTCCATTAGTCATTGGCTACTGAATAACTGGTTGAATCGATAATGTATATGAAGTATATTAAGGTATGGAGATGGCTCGTATTTACTGTGTGATGAGAATATATGTGAACAAGACTGTAGACATGAAATAATCCAATAAAGCTGTGTTTCAATGTAAAAACCCAGTCACTGAGAGTCCGGTGGACACTTACTGCTAGAGTTGGCCTTGAGCAAGTGAAGCAGCCTGTTTCGGATAAGGAATGGCGAGGCTACCAGTACAAGCAGGAGCACTGATGAGCTGATCTGTAGGTGGGTCAGGTAGGCCAGTAGACTCGCAAAGATACATTGCACTGCGTCGAAGTACACCTCCTCAATTGCCCACAGGTCTGGTTCTTTCTGAAAGTACATCGTTAAAACAATGTTCATACTGAAAAATAGATAGATCTTTGTTCATACATTCTTGACACAGATATTTTAAATGATAACTCCTGATTTGTTACTGAACATTCTTCAGGATTGTTTTTTTCAGATCAAAAACTTTCAATTTTTCATATCCAAAGTGTATTTTTACCTGATAGAGGCTTTCATGTAATGTCTCACTCTGACTTCTTCAGTACCGATGATGCTGAATTACGTCATCGTACACATGAGGCAGTTCGTACTGAAGAAGTCAGCGTGAGATGTTAGACGAAAGCCTCTGCCATGTAAAAATACTTTGGATATGAAAAAAATTAAAGTTTTTTATCTGAAAATGTACTAACCTGAAGAATGTTCAGTAATCTTAAAACGAAGTACGGGCAAGAATGTGTCAAAGGCGTGAGGAAACTCGAAGAATTGACAAGAAAGGTTTTGTGCCACAAGAATCACCTTGTATTTATGCTACGTAGCAAAGAAATCAATGTTAAAACCTCCCAGTCTCAGTCTGAAATAATGATACAATGTTCTGAGAAATACGTATATACAGTCGCGCCTCGTTATAACGCGGATTCGGTTACAACGCGATTGGTCGTGGACCCCGAATGTCTGCCGCCAGGGGGAAAATGGGCGCCATGACAAACTATATCAACACGGTAATAATAAGTTATCCCCGTCTTTGTCCACGACATGTGTATATTGAAAGACTAGTTGGCGGACAACAAATTTAATGTTGGCGTACAACTGCAACGAATCAAATGTGAGGCGCATCGCTACGTTGCCGTTGTTTATTCTGCACTGCCAATGCTATCAAAGGTATAAGTTTCTTTGACTATAATTATGGTCAATTTTAACTTTAGGAACAGTATATGTGGAGCAGGTTATTGTTTGTTTCACGCCGACATCAAGTGCAATTGAAATTCACAAATACGCCTTGCTTAAGAATGGGTTAAATACGTTTTAATACAGCTTAGTAGGCAAGGTTAGTAAACTAACATTGCATAACAAATATTAGCTTTTCGCTTCGATGAACGCAAAGCTACTGCAGGTACTGGTGCGCCAAAATATAAATTTGTCAACCGCATATGAATTGCCCATTGCCATTGGTGAACCGTCAAATTGTTCGGCACAGTAAATGTGCTTTCTAAATTGGTATTTTGATATTGATTGAAAGACGAAGTTAAGCCAATTGTGAGCGTACTTACAGCTTTAAATCCTTAATCAATTCTAACACAGCGTTTGTCAAAATCATTTGCATATTCGGCTGCTGAGTGCCGGGTCATTATTTTAGATCTTACGTCAGTGGTACCATATTATCGTTCAGTTGACCGTGGCTTGTTGGTCCATTGTTTATTTTTAAACGGCACACAATTCATGAATTTTATTCAGTTCAACATTCAACAGTTTCCAACAGTGTATGACATTTAAACAGAATACACATTGATGTTGGCTGGCAGCTTAATAAGCTTCATAAACTGCGTATCGTAATAGACTGTGCGACGTGCACACTCTGGCTTCGATGGCGTTCTTCGTGCAGCAGTGGTGTCGGTCATCGTCGTAGCGTCCCTGACGGCAGATACGGGAACGCGTTATCGGGCCACGTTTATAACGCGCCCCGTTTATAATGCGCCCCGTTTATAACGTGGATTAATTTCGTGGACCCCGACTACCGCGTTATATTGAGGCGTGACTGGATATATAGAAATTATTCTTGCCGGCGAATCAACAAAGCCAAAAGCACAGTGCTCTTCGCTCTTACGGCGACGCTGTTTACGTTGGTCACCACGTCAATCATGGCAGATAATGATCTTTTCACTAACAAATTAAAAAACTGCACGTATGCACAAAAGGAGTACTTAGGGAACCTGTGTGTAAAATATAAAGGTTTGTTATGTTTTATTGGGATCATGTTGTGGTCAGGACGTTAGTATTATGGCTAGTAAATTGCGAATCTCGAAGTCTACGGCTGGGCGATAAAGCATGATTAACAACGTTTCGCTTGCAAATTTGCGATGCGACCAATACACGTGGTGCAACGTCACCAGACAACCCTTACTGCACTAGTGACCTTGATGCTACGCGGCAGAGCTACGTGGTAAACAAGCCATAGTGGATCACTCCATTTATGTATTTAGGGGTGGCAGGCTTGGCGGAATTAACTACATTGTGTTAAAGAGTATCCCGCAGAATTTTGCATTGTTTCTATTAATGTAATACTAACAATTATAGATATATTTCATTTGCTGTTTTCAACAGATATCAGTTAGTATTAAACTACTAATCACTGAGACAAACTAAATGGAGCGTTATGTCTGGAGTTCTGTTTCAACTTTTGATTTAATATACAGTATTATTGTTTGTAACTTGTTTGATGGAGGCAACTCCTGTTTGCATATAATTATGTTGTTGCACTGTCCAAAAGACACCAATTACAATTATAATTACACACATTGCAACGCATTCCACATTATTACTGGCTTACATTATTATTCCAAGGTGTACTTTTATTATAATTCCAAGAAATTTCCACCCTATACTCTTATTATGCTCTGCACTCTTATTATAAATTTGAGAAATTTCCACCCTATACTATTATTCCACCCTATACTCTTATTATAATTTCAAGAAATTTCCGCCCTATTCTATGTTATTCCGACCTATATTATTATTAAAATTCCACGGCATGTCCACCCTATACTGTTATTCCGACCTGTACACTTAATTGGAATGCAATAGTACCACAAGAAAAAAAGACAAACTTCGTGCAGACATCGCGGGAGTTCTGAAGTCGGCAAAAGCTCCCAAACCGAATCTAACCAAACAGGAAAAAACAGCTCTAAAAGAACTACAGAAGGAGAAGTCCATCACCATACTCCCTGCAGACAAAGGAAAGGCCACGGTCATCTTGGAAACAAAATACCAATGAAAAAATAAAAAAAATAAAGAAGGATCCAACCAAGAAGTACAAGGCAGAAATCATCTTAATGGTAAATTCACTGGAGAAGGAGGGGAAGATCACCAAGGATCAGTACTGGTACTTGTATCCCACACTAGAGAAAGTACAACGGATGTATGGATCATCAAAAAATCCACAAGGAGGGTGTGCCACTCAGACCAATTGTCAACTACACTCAGACAACAGCGTACAGAGTATCCAAGGAATTGGCCGACATACTACAACTACTTGTTGGAAAAACAGAATACCACACAGAGAATTCACAAGAACTGGTGAAAGAAATGACAAAGCTGAGAGTGGAAGGAGAATCATTTGTGTCATATGATGTTGTGTCGCTGTTCACGAAGACTCCGACCAAAGAAGCGTGTGAAATCATCAGAAAAGGACTAAAGAATGACAAGACACTAAAGAAGAGAACCAACCTAAACGTAGACGACATCATGGAGTTGTTGAAATTTGTCTTGGGGAGTACGTACTTTAGATTTGGAGAAGAAATTTACTAACAGAAGTTTGGGGTAGCCAGTATCCCCCATTGTTGTGAACTTGTACATGGAGGATTTGGAGCAGAAAATCATAGCCACAGCACCAGATGTTTGCAACCAAGAAACTGAAGAGATATGTAGACGATGTAGTCGATTCAAATCAGCTAACTTTCCTGAAACTGTACGAACACTGCTGGTCAGTTTAACAGAAATATAATTCTGTGACAGCTTGCCCAGAATAAAAAAAAGTTGTGCCACTAGTTTGTAACAAAAAAACATGCAGTAGTAAAGGTTTCATTTGGAGTTCATGATCTTGTAGGGAATACTGACCAACACTCCTGTGGAGTCAAGCGGTCAAAAGACGGATGCGCATGCTCTTTAGTTGTGCATGTTTGGAAGTGGCTTGCTTTAAAGGAAATAAAAATAAGGAATTAGCTAACATCCTTTTTCCATGTGTACACAAAGATTAACATTGTATGTAATATTTGACAACATTAAACAAATACAGAAAAATACATTTGTAGCATAAATTCGATTTTAAGCCCGTCTGTGAAGCAATTCCCGCGGAAAATAAAATTTTAATGAGCTAGACGATCACCTGGTATCGTGACGTCACTTATGACACACACTCGCATCGGGCCGACCCTTTCCATGCATTCAGAGCATGTTTACAAGGATAGCTTTTGGGTCGAAACGAGCGTCAGAATGAGTTATTGTGCAATATTCCGACGTAATACAAACACTAGTCATCATAGAGGAACAAACATTTATCTTACAGTTCCACATGAATCACATTTTATTCAAAACAATGAATGCGAATGGGCCTACAAGTCGACTAGGTTTCGCCGAGCTTGGGCTCGTTTTCAGAATAATTATATCGAATGCAACCAACGGGAGATAATCTACACCAATAAACATACATAGCAAACATATATTGTATCCAGCTACATAAAGTAACGTGTATAAGCTCATAATATCACTAGAATATCGATATATGAAGGAGTTGTACAATTTATCATAACAACTTAAATCAGTCAGAGATTTTCTGCTGGTCCCGCTAGCTCAGTGGGTAGGTGCGTTGGTTACTCGTCATTTATTTTACAATCGGGCGACGCCGGTTCAATCCTGACAGCATGCATACCTTTGATTTTCTTTACATTTTTTGGTTCTGACGCTCGTTTCGACCCAAAAGCTATACTTGTAAACATGCTCTGAATGTATGGAAAGGGTCTGCCTGCTGCGAGTGTGAATCGTATGTGACGTTACGATACCTCGTGATCGCCTAGCTCATTAATTCCGCGGGAATTGCTACGCAGACGGGTTTAAAATCGAATTTATGCTACAAATGTATTTTTCTGTATTTTTTAATGTTCTCGAATGTTACATACAATGTTAAACTTTGTGTACACATGGAAAACGGATTTTAGCTAATGCCTTGTTTTTATTTCATTTAATATAGGCTAATTATTCAACGTTCGACTTCGCAAATGGGCGCCCAACCAAAAACAAACGTACATACGCGTGCATCTGTGTTTATTTTTAGACTGACCAATGATCAGCAAATGGGGCGTGGCTTAAAAGCACCTGTTAGTTTTTGATAAGTGAATCGCAAAGACGCCTACGGGACTGATTATTTGGAAGGACTCGTGAAAAGAAATACCAAATGGATGCGAGTTTGAGTCATAAGTGACGTCACTTCTCGGCATCCCGAAAAGCGTGCCAAAAATATGCATATTCGAAAATGTCCGGATGCACAGCATAAAATGTGGAATTTCTAATTCATTGAATTTTTTGATTTTTTTGGCTTGGTGGACGTGGAAATAGATAGCAGGATGTAATATAACAGGAATTCAAGCAATAGATGTTTTTATTCCCTTTAACTGCTCTGGTTCTGTGATGCTGGTTATTGTGTCCGGTAGTGGATTCCAATATTTATTGTCCTGGGAAAATAAGACAATATTTAACAGTTCTTAGTTGTGTGGGTAGTGTTGAAAGCTTTGTTATTTAAAGGCTGTGAGTGGAATTTGCAGAGAAGACAAGATAAATGTGCCTACCTTGTAGAGGAAGATGTTGACACTGTAGTGGCAGGATAGTAGGACAGCCATGGAGGGACACACAAAGAGACCCAGGAGGACCCAGGTGTGTGAGTACCACGCCATCGGTCGGCCCAGCAGTGGCAGGCAGTAACCAATGAATACAGGCACTAGGATGACCAGCACCCATGAAGTCAACACAATACCAATGGCCTGCGACAGGTGCTTCAAGTAGCTCACACCAGACATATCTGCAATGTGACAACAGGGCTCAGCTAAAAGAATAATAATAATAAAGGAATTATCCATTTACTACACTATGGTATTTTACACCATACATTTAATCCAAGGAGAGATATACTGAATGTGAAAACTGCAATTGACTGGTGCTTTCTAATAAATGCATGGGTGTAGTGATATGTTAAAGCGATTCTTTGTAAGCTATTATACATTTGAGATGTACTGTATCAAAACGTGATAATTTCCCATAACTATTTTCTCTGCTACTTATGTCTTGCATGTTTATGCATAATTTGGGTGTTATCTGCGCAAAAAGCCGATAAATAATTGTGTTTATCCGAATCATTTTGAGCTTGCTGCCACATGGATGATTAAATATGCAGCCCGAGTATAATGAATATTCATGCATGCGCAGCGATATACACAGAGACTAGTGACGTCACACACAGTCAACATGGCACATTTCGAGGTGAGTTGTTGCAAGCAATGGCTTTTTAAATCAGCAATTCGTAGACACGAGGTATATCGACAGCTACTTTTAACAATGCAGGAAGCTTATGTATTGTTTATTTTTCCTGCTTCTAATGCCGTCCACTGAGTAACTTTCTGATTAAGTATAACTATAACATCCGACCCATCAATCCAACTGCCCGCGTGGGGGCGACGGCAACGGCAGCAGCATTGGGTCTGTGTGTCTACAGATCTTGCCTTTCCATTCAGCCATTTTTGAAAAGTCCCCGTTTCCCCACTTATTTTAACAAAAAATGTGAAATTCATACGTTCACAGATTATTTCTAATGTTACAGCTACGATTGTTAGTAAACCTGGCTGGCTTGTCATCATTCAATGTAAAAGTTTTAGGTTTGTTAAAAAGTACACAATAACAAGATTGCCACCCAGAGAATTAACTCTAGGTGGCAGGTGGACAAGGAAGCCCTTTGGCTTATTGAGAGTCTGACCCTTTTATCTATGTGTATCCCACCCTTCTGAGGTATGTGTCAATTTTATTTTAAAAAATATTCACGCTACTAGCACCCACACAATCAGCAGATAATCTGTTCCATTCATTTACAGTCCTTTGTGAAAATGAGAACTTTCTTATATCTAATCCACACTGCTCCTTTGCTAATGTAACTTCATGTCCTCTAGTCCTTCTATCTTTCTTAACTGAGAAAAAAATATTTCTATCAATATTTTCATAATCATTCTTTATTTTAAACACTTCTATCTGATTTCCTCTCAATCTCCTGGTTAAACCACATTCTTTTAGGCAAATTTCATAACTAAGATCCCTCAGTTTTAGTATCATTTTAGTCACTCTCCTCTGTACTCTTTCAAGCATATCTATGTCCTTCCTGTGATACGGCCTCCACGCTTGTATACAATATTCTAAATGAAGCCTCACTATTGCTTTGTACAGCGGTATTATTAGTTCTTTTTCCTTATATGCTATATTTCCCCTAATTAATCCAAGGATTTCATTTCCCTTTGAAGCTGCAATTCCGCACTGCTCTGAAACCTTCATATCAGTACTAATGGTTAACCCTAAGTCCTTTTCTTTTACAGTAGTACTTAGTACAGTACCCCCATTGTATATTCTACCTCTTCGTTCCCATGTCATGTGTGGAGGCATTTACATTTCCCCAAATTGAACAGCATTTGCCACTTTTCAGACCATTTGATCAACTTGTCAAGATCATCTTGTAAATGGTATCTATCTCCATCACTTTTAATCCTTCTAAACATTTTTGTATCATCCGCAAATTTCAACACCTTGCTTGTTATTTCATCATCCAAATCGTTGATATATATTAAGAATAATATAGGTCCTAGTACTGATCCCTGTGGTACCCCACTCAATACTGATTTCCAGTTTGAAGCTTCCCCATCAACTACTACCCGTTGTATTCTGTCAATCAGCCATTTATTGTATCCAGTTTATTATACCATTTCCTATGCCATGGGCCTTTAGTTTAAGCAGTAATTTTTGATGTGGTACTTTGTCGAAAGCTTTTTGAAAATCTAAGTAGACAATATCTACTGGTGATCCCTCATCTACCCACTTAGTGATGTCTTCCAAAAAACATAACATATTTGTTAAGCATGACCTCGCTTTAAAAAACCCACGTTGAGATGGGTTTATCAAGTTATGTTTAACAAGAAAATCCACCATGTGATCTTTAATTAGTCTTTGCAATAATTTGAAAATCACTGATGTTAAACTCACTGGTCTATAGTTCTCTGACTTGTTTCTCGAACCTTTTTTAAATAACGGTATGTTTGCCTCTTTCCATTCTAAAGGAACCACTCCCTCTTCTAATGACAAATTGAATACTGTTGCAAGCGATATGCTAATTTGTTCTACAATTTCCAATAGTAGTTTGGGCAGAATCCCATCCACTCCAGGTGATTTATTATCCTTCATAGCCCTTATTTTCTTAGCTACCATTTCCGGGGTTACAATTAATTGTCCTAAATAGTCTGAATCTGCCCTCTTGAACTTAGCCTCTGGTACTGGCAGTGAACTGATATCTTCTCTGGTAAACACTGAACTAAAGTACTCATTCAGGTCTTCTGCCATTAAGAATCCCTCTGATATTATATTTCTAGCACTATCTTCTAGAGGACCGACCTTATCTTGAACTTTCTGTATGCTTCGAACATACGCATAAAAACTCTTGCTGTCATGTTTTATATTACTAGCTAATTGTTGTTTATAGCTTCTCTTTGAATTTCTAATTTCAGCTGTAGCTTGGTTAAGTGCTTCTTTATAACTGTTGTAGTCTTCATCATTTCCAGTACATCTATATGACTTCCACATCATTTGTTTATACTTAATTTTTTTAATGGCTTCTTTCGATAAGTGTTTCTTTTTGGACCGGAAGTGGCCACAGAATTTTGCAATGTATACACAAACTTTGGTCACTAGCAGATCTGCACTCTAATATAGCTACATCAGTTTTTACCCATGACTATGTTTTTAAAATCTAATAATAGATCAGATCAAGCTGTGCTGCTTCATGTGAATAGCACATTTGATATTAATAATACTCACTAAAAAAATACAAATAAAAAAATTCTTTTTGACATGTTACTTTACCATTACTGTACACTTTTTGCGAGAATGGCCCATATATATATACAACATTAATTATTAGAGCAAGAATAAAGGAAAACATACAGTGCACTCTGGATAAGGTCAAACCTCCAGGGACCAATGACAATACTGATAAGTGGAACTTCTAATAAATAGAAAGTTATCAGAAGGTCCCCTTATTGGGACCTATGCCCAGGACCGAGGGAAAAGATTGACTTAACTTAGCGAAAGTCAACTTATGTGATTTCGAGTTATCTGGAGTGCACTGTATATGACCAATGCGTACAGGTAATGATATAGAAGCAAATAAAAAGTTGGCAAAAAAATGGATTGGGATTTTAGTCTGACTGAATCAGCATAACAAGGTCCTCTTGTATTTTTTTCCCATTTAGCCAGCTGTACACTTGGTGATAAATTCCATAATCTAATATATAAACTGAATCAATTTGTAGTGTTGAATTAGTTCACTACTTTTTCTGCTTCTTCACTTCATTTCAATTCACTTTCCTATAACCCTCAAGGATCATTGGGGCACCACTGACGACTTCTTAACCAGCTCTCTCCACATTTCCCTGTTCTCTACAGCTCTCTGGGAGTCAGCAAACATATTTATGCTCAGTTTCCTGAATTCAACTTTGTTTATTTGCAGGAACATTTTGACCATGAACAGTTTTAAAATAGCCGAGCTGATGGAAAGAGGAAATTGAAGAGCTCTACTCAACCTTGCCATTAATTGGACAATGGGTCACCTGACATAGGATAATAATACTAATAATGACAAACTTCTATAGCGCCTAAATCCCCAGGAATCTGAGCTCAGAGGCGCAACATACAAAAATCATTGGGCAAAATCGTTAACAGGGACAAGCAAGTCGTCATTTGAGCAAGGGACCGCCGAAGGTTAGGGTGGGAATGCAATTTCAAAAAAATAAGTCTTTAGTTTTTTACGGAAGGTATTTATAGTCTCAGTTCATTTTAAAGCGATAGGGAGTTGATTCCAGATTTTTGGTGCAGCTACAGAAAATGCATGTTTGCCTATATTAAGCTTCGTTTTCGGAACAAAAAGTCGTGAACAGATGATCTGAGATTCCTGGGGATATCGTAAATAAAAACGAAGGAGACTAAACAAATAGGATGGGTGTTGCGTAAAAAGGGTACGATATGTGATAGTGGCTAATTTGAACTAGAAGCCAATGCAAATGCCTAAGTAGGGGCAGAGATGGTGAGAAACGAGGTGCTTTTAGTACTACACGTGCTAAACAATTCTGTACACGTTGGAGTTTAGCTAAATCCTTTTTGGTGATATCGTTTAGGAGTGAGTTGCAGTAGTCAAGGCGACTGCTAATTAGAGATACTGATATTGTTTTAGCAGTAAATAAAGACAAATGATGTCGAATTCAGCGGAAATCACGTATATGGAAGAAACAGGATTTACATACTTTAGAAATGTTCTGCTTAAAGCTGAAATCACTGTCAAAGATAACACCTAGATTACGAACAGTATCTGATGGTGATGAATCATTACCAAGCAATTTAACTGGAAAGTAGTTAACAACCTTGTTTCTTTGTTGTTTTGTGCCAATAATAATTAGATCAGTTTTATCTGGATTTAGTTTCAATTTACTTGCTGCCATCCACAGCAAGATGTCAATGAGACAGTCATTTAATGTTGATAGAGATGTCTGTGTGTCAGTTGGTGAAAGTGATATATATATACACCTGTGTGTCGTCAGCATACAAATTATGATTTATATTATGATAAGTTATGACTCGACTAAGGGATGTAGTGTATAAGCTAAACAGAACAGGGCCAAGGATAGAACCTTGTGGGACACCAAATGGAAGATGTTCTGGACAAGACTGTGAGCCAGATATGTTAATGCTTTGGTATGAAAATATGAACTAAACCACTGAAGAGCCATGCCAGATATACCAAAATGTCTATTAAGGCGATGTAAAAGAATGCCGTGATCTATTGTATCAAAAGCAGCTTATAGATCTAGTAAGGTGAGAGCAGTCAATTTGCTATTATCCATATTGCATACAACGTCATTGTGTATTTTAAGAGCCGTCTCAGTTGAATGAAATCGCTTATATGCAGATTGTAGATCATTTGATAAATGCTGTGAATAAATGTGTTCATGGAGTCGATTTGCAACAACCTTCTCCAATACTTTCGACAGAAAATTAAGATTTGAGATAGGACTGTAATTTTTAAGGTTCCTGACTTTTTTCTGCCCCATTCTGTTCTGTGCGACATCTACTGGGAAGTTGAACATCAGTTTGTGTTTCAAATGGATGTGTGCATCTGATAGCTTTGTGTCTCAAAATGCATAGCAGTGCTATTTCTTGGACAATGTGTTAACTGTCACAGTAGTGAAGATGTCTGCCACATTACTTCCGTTTGGCTTCTGCTGGGAATATGTACATCTCTACATGTTTCAAATGGATTTGTGCATACAAATGCACAACATCCTGTCATAATGTTGCAAAATAGGAGTACATAATAAAATGTATGCTTTCTTATGCTCATCATGTTTGGATTGTTTTCTACAGCAACTTCTTCAAAATTTGTTGAAACAGGTTTGTGTTAAGTGAACTATACTAGGACTAGTGTATAATAAGGTGTTGACAAAGTTGCTTATACAATAATTTCGAAAATTCATAAAATATAAATGTTCCACAACAGTAAACATGTTTTAGGGATTTTCTTGATACACCAATGACGACTGAAAACAGTGTTTTAAAGTATGCATTACTTTTAAAGTTTTGTAATTTTATAACTTTATTTCCATCATGCAATTGCCATTTTATTTGTCATCGAAACAGGAGTTTGACTGAAACAAATTCAATATCTTTTACTCTAAATGATGGGCAAAACAAATAAATAAGTATTGCATTCCAAGTACAACATAAAACATTATGTTACACTGATGCAATATATTTTAATATTTTGTCGACAATAATGTTATTATGCTCTTATAGATCTACATTTTTCAAACTAAAAGTAAACCTTATGTGGATAGGAAATTACATAACTACCTACGCAATTTTAATATCGTACAGTATTACATGTGATATATAATGTTGCATTTATACTGCTTATGGAAATAGCAGATGAATTTATGGTGCAAACAAAATGGTTTCATTATTGAATGTTTCTTGGCTTCAATAAGTTTCTGTTACCTAAACGTTTCGTTAAAACTAAACTTTAAAATGTATAGCCAGATGTACCTAGTGAAAAGGGAACATGATAGTATCATAGGTGAGATTTCGTGTTTTTATATTCCAACAAAAACAATGCCAATCATTCAATATAACATGTCATCGACGGCTTCGACCTTCATGCGTGGAGAGGTGGTGTTGTTTCTTTTAAATCAATCTGTCTGTCACAAGCTGTTGCTATGTTCATTCTCCGTTTATTCCATATATTTTCTTTCTTTTTGATAATTTTATCGGTCACGACTCATTCGCATTGCGGTGTCTAATCCAAATACACACATGTTGATGACGTTTTTTTGCAACTATTAACTCAGCGTAGCTAGTTGAAGTCTGACAGACAGTCCCGAATATTCATGAGCATGCCTTATACGGATTGTGAAGGTGGGACCAAAGTGGAAACTGCGCGTATGTGCAGTTATTTTTTTAAATATATTGTCAGGGTCATTAGTGATTAATAAAACATAATTCTAATGAAATAAAAGCATCTAATTACATGAAATAGTCATATTAACAGGATTATTTAATAATTGTGTACATTACAAAAAGATTAAAATTATCAAAGAATCACTTTAACATGCATGGAGATCATAATATATATACACAGTATTTGAGACTTTCTCCATCACCTACATGCATTAACATATGCCAGAGGAAACAACACTGTACATGCCAAAGGAATGGTAAATGGTCACCCTACAATATGAAAGCAGCAACATTACACACCTTTGACACTGCGACGTTGGACGATCTTGGAAACAGTTCTGAAGAAGATAACAAAGGCCATGATGAAGTTCATGATGGTGCCAAGGTGGGCTGAGTAGACGACCATAAACATTCCAACAAAGTCAAAGAAGATGAGTCTGCCGTGGCGGAACTCGTCAGGGTGGGTGAGATAGGGGGAGTTAGCCATCGCCTTCACAACTGCCAACAGGTTCTCTCCTACAACAAACAAACTCACAATTACCTGCACAATGTATTAATGAGCACAAGAGTGAAAGGTAGTTAAAGGTTTCCACAAACACCCTGCAAAAGTTAATGCAGGGTGTTTGTTCCCTTAGACAGTGTTGGGAGGTCTTTTGGTTGTGATAATTAAGACGGATGATTGACTTGAGAAAAGAGGTTGGGATGCTGTGCAGCATAACAGCAAGGGATGAGAAGCTGGATGAGATGGGCAGACCAAGTATTTATGCATGTAAATTAGTGATGAAAACAGAGGTGGAAAAATATCAAGGATGCAAAAAGGGGAGGACCATAGCTGAGGTGGGGGGACTGTGTGAAAAGGGACTTAGAAGATCAGAGGAAGAGGAAAAAGCCAGTATGAACCACTCCCCCAGCATGCAGTATGCATCACATATATGACCCACTCCCCCAGCATGCAGTATGCATCACATATATGACCCACTCCCCCTGTACACAGTATGCATCACATATATGACCCACTCCCCCTGTACACAGTATGCATCACATATATGACCCACTCTCCAGCATGCATCACATATATGACCCACTCTCCCACCATGCAGTATGCATCACATATATGACCCACTCCCCCTGTACACAGTATGCATCACATATATGACCCACTCCCCCAGCATGCAGAATGCATCACATATATGACCCACTCCCCCTGTACACAGTATGCATCACATATATGACCCACTCCCCCTGTACACAGTATGCATCACATATATGACCCACTCCCCCAGCATGCAGAATGCATCACATATATGACCCACTTCCCCTGTACACAGTATGCATCACATATATGACCCACTCCCCCTGTACACAGTATGCATCACATATATGACCCACTCTCCAGCATGCATCACATATATGACCCACTCCCCCTGTACACAGTATGCATCACATATATAACCCACTCTCCCAGCATGCAGTATGCATCACATATATGACCCATTCCCCCTGTACACAGTATGCATCACATATATGACCCACTCCCCCTATACACAGTATGCATCACATATATGACTCACTCCCCCTGTACACAGTATGCATAACATATATGACCCACTCCCCCTGTACACAGTATGCATCACATATATGACCCACTCCCCCTGTACACAGTATGCATCACATATATGACCCACTCCCACTGTACACAGTATGCATCACATATATGACCCACTCCCCCTGCATGCAGTATGCATCACATATATGGCCCACTCCTCCTGTACACAGTATGCATCAGACCTTACCTGCTCCCAGTGTATGTAGTAAGTATGCCTATGGTACACAGTAATCTAGACACCTCCCTCATGAATGCAAAGCGTACACAACCACTACCCCCTCCTGCATATAGAATTTGTAGTTATTACTTATTACTAATTCAATCCTACCTCCTCTCTGAATGCATCCTGGAGGAATCATATCTGGTGTGTCATGTGCTGTGTGATATACGTAGCCATTGGAAATGTAGGCAATATCCAATCCTGGCAATAAAATAAATGTGCCAATTATGTTCATCAACACAGTAACACACACATGCAGGCTTATTATTTCTTTATGAAACGTATATCAATGTTTGTCTGAAACTGCCCACTTTGTTTCAACAAGAATATATACTCATAATGGAAAATGACAAACACCATAAAGGCAGACAACAATAAAATGCAAGATCACTTAATTCTTGTTAACAGATTATTGAAAACGAATATAAATTAAAAAAAGGATGCTTTAACCATTTCAGTATGACAGGCCAGATTACCGGCCTCGCGATCTGTGACGCTACAGTACGACAGGCCGGTTCTTCGGCATTGACGATGTCTGCTATTCAAATCGGTTTTACTCATAATTATCCGCTATGTGGAGGCACATGTTGTAAAATGTCTTTAAGGCTGATTCCTTAGTATTTCAATAGCAGTATTCATGGATTATCGCTCAGTAAATGTATTTTGCAGTTTTTATATAACTGTCTGTAAAAATCTTCAAGAGCGGTAATAACAAACAATGTTAGTTACGATAGCGATGGCAATTTACCATGTAATAACTTACTTAGACAGATTGTTTTATAGTTTTAGAGATGTATTTTGTTGGATGCTGCCGTTGACAATCGGAATGATGCCAGAGGAAACTATAAGCATACGGCAGCAGGCCTAAAACTAACAGCAGCCGTACATTCGATGATTACACTAATGAATGACGTAATTATCAGATTCTGGTTATCACGACTATGAAATTTAAATGTGGTTTACCTTGTTTTATCTGGTATTTATCGATTATTCTACTTTCAGAATATATATGATGTTCTATTAGTAAAATGTATTGTGATTGCTGAAATTTTCTGAAGTGAAGCAATCGAAGTTCGTATGAAGTCACTGGGAATGCAGTATTCAGTGATCACAGTGTCTTGGGGCTGTAGTACTGAAATGGTTAATTGGGGCTGTCTTTCAGTCAGCCTTGGTTTGTCATATGTTCATCTTGATCATAATCCATTAAGTGACACTCAGCATAGATCATCTTGAAGACTGTAGTTTGCTTTGTAGACTTTCAGGTTGCCAATTTGTTGCCATTATAATGTTCAGATTGGCATAATATTACCTAATCGTTAACTACAGCAATGATGCCATTCAACAAATATCTGGGAACTATTACTTGTATTATATACAGTGAATAGAATGAGATAATCCAGAAAGTACCAGGGTACTGGAAGATTGGCCAAGTTGCATTTAATGATTAATAACAATTCTTTCCAATTCATGAAAAGCATATAATTTCACTGATGCAACAAGATAAAAACTAATTTGTATAATTACAAAAATTCTTTATAAAAATATGTCATGTGGTTTCAAGAGTGGTATACATTTACCTACAAGAACCAAGTTTATGAAGCAATATCAAAAGGTCTACACAAGGTCTACCCACCTGGAATATGTCCGTAATCTCTGTAGATTCGGAAATCTGTGTCAGATGGAATGATGCCACTCTCAAATACTTCCTGGCCCATCACTGATGCAAATGGGTGTGGCACATGCTTCGCGTACGTTTGTATCATCCAGGGATGTTCTGGACCTAAACATCCAATCGGCAACATAAAGATACCTATGCCAGACAAGCAGATGTGTTCAAAGAATGTTCAGAAAAAAAACATGTTTATTTGAAAATATAATTCACATAATGCAGACAGTAAGAACAAAGAATTGTTGTTCTCCTCTTTTCATTGAAAGTCCTGGGTGAGTCTGGCCTCATTACTGGTACTCGATTTCTGTTTTCTTTTCTTTCACTGTTTTTTGCACTGCTCTCTCCACCAACCATCTCCACTTCCCTCTATCATTACCGCTCAATCTCAACTCCTCCTCCAATCCCTCCAAATCTCTCTTTGTACAATTCCATCATCTCAGTCTTGGTTGTCCGATGCTTCCAAGTTAATGTAAGGTCAATGAGAATGTCTAATATGACCACTGACCAAGAAGCAAGAGACTTCTATGGTCTTGAGAGTGTAACTGAGTAGGGCAAATGAGAACCAGGGGCTTAGCCAGAGACTTGTCTGTCTGCCTTCAAGACTGGCCAAGATGGGTAATTACAACTGATAAGACTAGTGGAATTTAGAGAGAACCAGCTGGCCACTAGATTAAGTTAACTAACAGTTCCAAGTCTGTGGGTCCACATTAATGACTATCATTGGCACAACTGGTAGTAAAACAAAACAAATGGATTCAGTACTAATTAATTAAATGGCTCAAATTATACTGATTTTCATTTAAAAAACTAAACTTGTCAATAATGGCTGTGATTGATGTGAATGGCTTCCATGTAAGCCGTTCATACGCTTAGACACAATTTTGATTAATTCAAGACTGGCAAAAAATCATTTCTGGCTAAAAGCCTGGTGAGAACTGACCAGCCTGAAAGAGGAGTTCCCTTCCACCAGCCCCAGCAGCCTCCAAGTTCACAAAAGCTTTCACATCCTTCCTCCATGGGTGCTGTGTGATGAATCCATGGCTTGCCTGCAACAGACTTCACTGTGTGACAAAGGTTTTTAAAATTGCTATTTTCTCACAAGGAACTAGCATTGTTAAAACTATGTTTTAAGCAGATGTGATGCTGGCAATAATTACTGTAGATTTATATTTAGAGTGACACAGTTATTTCTGCTACCTCTGATAACTGCTGGCATGAGAATGTTTGTCTTCACACTACCTGCAGAATGTTCTCTTCAGCACCATTAAAAATGAAGATGACATTGTGCTTGAGAGACGTGCTTTGTTGACTGAGCACACGCAGCACTTCCAACATCAAGGCACAGCTGACTGCATCGTCACTGGCACCTGCAGTATCAACAAATAGCATGAATCATGTGTTTAAAATACTACACAGATAACCAAATCTATGGTATTTCTTCACAGATGAGGACTTAAATGGAAACACAACTTCCACTTTAATAAAAATATTTACATATGTTTATTGCACTTCTATTGAGAACAACTATTCAAAAATGGAGAAAAGAAAAATAGTGTCCACTGCATAAAATGGCAATTGTAATCATTTATTTTTATTTACACATGCATGTGGCTGTTTATCACTTTATGAAGCAAAATGTTAGGAACAATGATTTGAGAGTCTAGCTAGCACTAGTTTCTAGTCCATATTACAGGTCATATTAACATACCTGGACTGTCTACCATCGAGTCATAATGGCTGTTCACCAGCAAACTTCCTTCAGCTCCACCGGCAGGGCTCAGTTTCAGTATTATATTAATTAGGTTTTCATACACACTGGTGAATTGACCTAGGAAGTCGTCCAAAGTAAAGTTTCCGCTGACTTGTTGGACATCTATTTCTAGTTTATGAACAGCATTTGCATTTTCTTTTATTGAATTTAACTGTTCAATAATGTATTTTACTGCATCTACTTCGTTGGCATGACTCCCAACCGGTCTATCGCCTAAACTGGTTAAGAAGTCTAAATGTGGTCTCGCCCGTCCTTCAATAAATTCTCCAGGGCTCGCGCTCGCATCGGTTTTCGGTTCAGGGTACAGATTATTTCGAGAGTGTATGAACAGCAAGATGGTAGCCAAAAATGCAAAGATCAGCAGCCATACAGGTTCACGTAAGAGTTTTACCGACCCTGGTGCCTTTATGCCTTTAAATGGCAACCCTACTTTAGATGTTTTATCATGATTTATAGTATGTTTCGATCGCTGCCTTACGGTCGCCTCCATCACATTTATTTGTGTTAGTTCATGCGTTAGGTGGCGGCACTGCCGCTGTAGAGGTCAGACCATAATTTAATTCCCAATTCGCATTTCATAAGTTTATTTTCCCCGATGTACATTATTTAGTTGTGTTACATCATACATATATGTATGTACGTGTGTATTTATATACGTCACATTCTTCTTACGTCTGTTTGTTTTCCGTCACAGTCTTCTCTCCGGTCTTTTGGTGGCTAACCAGACCGTTTTTTGTCCGTGTATAATTATTGTCTTTTCCTTTTTCGTTTTGAAATTGGCGGAAAAAAGCAAACAATGTTCGTTTTGCGTTTTCATATTTTAATTATAAAAACGAAAAAAGAATACAATCTACTATTCGCTGTATTTCTACATGTACAAAAAACAAAATAACGATAAAACAAACCGTTTTTTGTTTTCACTGCATCAGAACAAAACAAACAAAATACGACTGCAGCGTCAGCGCCACTCATTTTTTGTTTTTGTATTTAGGAAGCTTCGGCTAGACGGCAAAAGTTGGTGGCTTCGGCGGGACAATTCGGTTGCTCATCGCTGACGAAGTGGTATCGTTACCGACGCAACAAGTACGGGCGGATATTGGTCGTTTCAACGCCGTTATTTTATTAAAGGTTTCGATTAATAAATTAATTATATTAAAATTTCCGTGGTAAACAGTTTGATGTAATGACAGGTATTATTATTTTTTAAAAACATCTACCGTTTCGCAAATAATAGCTAGGTTACTTCTAATTTGTTAACGTTTTATGTTGATAAAATAATAAAATAGCAAAAGTACTGCCTCTCTACAAAACTAAGGAAACACATCAGCCTTCTAACTATTGGCTATTTTCTAAAATACTTTTTGATATAAAATATTAGAAAGACAAAAGCATAATTGGCTGTTATATTTTGTTAATAAACATAATATTCCCTTCAAATATAGGTTTTTGTTTTCGAAAAATAAATATTAATTATGTATGTGTGTGTTTGTTTGTGTGTGTGTGTGTGTGTTTGTGTGTGTGTGTGTGTGTGCGCGCGCGTGTGGTACCTGCGTACGTGTGTGCGCGAGCATGTATGTGATTTGTATATACAGTGTATTGTAAAATGTTACAACATAATTGATTAAATATCTTATTGGACTACTAGGATGGAATTGTACGTGCATGGTCACCCAGCTGGTGGGGTTACAATAATAATTATGATACAGAAATAAAACGAACATATACCAAACCACTTCACGTAAATTTTTGATGGTGTGGAAGTTAGACAAGGAAAACACGCACGCACGCACGCACGCACACACGCACGCACGCACGCACGCACGCACGCACACACACACCCACAGACACACATCTGGACTATAATTAAACGCTAGTGGGTGGCATGATTATTTGAAAACGAAGGAGGTATATTTGTGCAGGAAACACACAAAATTAGGGATAACCTATTACTTGTCACATTGTACATGATTGTTTATAATAATAGATAATAGACACGCTATAAGCCCCTAGGGGTTTCTAGAGGATATCCACGGTTTCTGTTTTATAATCCATTGTACATGTGTGCACTAATTTGTACTTGTAACCGAAATAAAGTTAATTCATTCATTCATAGACACCAACGAGAATTTCATGAAGAAGTAACGAGTTTTCGCTCCACATTTTACGGATTCCTTTTACCTCTTGCCTCGTTCGTGTTTTACACAGGCCCAATACGAGAACAAGATGGCGTCGACTGGCAAGTTTCGGCCGAGTGATGGGGATTGGATTTGTAGTGATCCTAAGTATGAACGTTTAGAAATAATTATTCCTGTATAGGCAGTTCGTACATGTAGGCAGATGCGCAACTGTGGTGTTGGAATCAATGCGATTTATAGATAAAGGGAGAGATGCATTAGAAAACATACGTTTAGTTCCTCATTATCAATGACGTTGGCGTTATGCCGACTTCGTGTCTAGCCCAATTCCGTGGCAACACGGTATTATCATATGACATCTTATAAGCTTCCATTTAACGGTGTTGCTGTTATAGCTATGTTTTTACACAAGTTTGATAATTCAGTTCGGCCTCATTGTATTAATTCCATCATCCCACAGATATTTATAAAAATTAAAACTATTGTGTCTTAACCCATGTGTGAGGCGTAAATAGTGCCCGGTTTTTCTCAACATGACAACAATAACAACATGCACTGTTATCGCTCCTATCAAATACGTGCAGTGATAATGCACGGCCTAAATTTGATATCGCAATAATACGTTAATTCTATCATTCCACATCATCCCAGGCATATTATAAAATATTGTGTCTTAATAGAGTTACTGCAGTTTTGAGGCCTGCATAGCACACAGGTTTACATCGACATGTGCTGTTATATAATTCATTTAAAGCATGCTGCATTAGTTGAGCCTCAAAAGTTCCAGTACAGACCATTGAAATGATTTATGTACAATAACACAGTAATGCCTGCACAAACAGCTAAACATGCAATTGTTTGTAAATAACCAGATTTGTCTTCTTCAGTTGTGGCAATGTGAACTTTTCACGAAGAACCAAATGCAACAAATGTGGCAAAGGTAAGATCGTCTCCACATTATCTGTTTACTAAAACAGTATAAACCTTTGGGCATTGTTCGGACTGCACTCAACGCAAATCAAATGATACTGTCATAATCTAAGATTAAGTTCCAACTATGAAATCACATTTTCCACCAAACATCTGCTTGGATGTCTCTAAACACCCAACCACATTTTATTGCCAAAAAATCAGCACTAATGGAGAATACACATAGTTTAGAATGCATACATTGCACACACAAAGTTTGGGAACACCCATTGACAGGTAAACATGATTATTTTGTATTCAAAGCATAGACATTGGAATGAGATGAATATTGAGCAGTAGGGGCGGGTTTCATGAAGCGGCTAAGAATGTTTGTCTTAGTAAATGACGTGATTTTTAAAATATAAACGAACATAGGAGTTTACGCAAACATGTGACGTTAAGTAATTGCGTAACTTTAAGTACGCTTCTTGAAACCGGCCCCAGCACTCCAATGCTGTCAGACATGACTAGAAGATGGGGAGGGTACTGTTGGACATGTTTCGCGGTGCTGTTTTTTAAATTATAGGTGTTGCATCATGCTACCGTCATACATAACATCGCAAGATTTGGGAGATTGTGGTGTTGTTGAAGATTTTCTGGGATCAACCATGGAATGATGCATTTTCAGCTCAGAGATTGCAACTCGGATGATGCACACTAAAACTCCTATACAAATATTGTGGGCTAACCCCCAACTCTAAATATTGTGGACTCAGCCCGCCACGGCACTTAATTAAGACGTGTATGCAAAATACGTTTTATTAAATTATTTTAATTCACTATGAAGTCACCATAAAATGTTGTTTATAAACATTAAGATTGTAATTTCTGTTGACTTTGCAGACAAGTCCAGTGGGACAGAATTCCGAAAAGGTGGACAAGAGATTGGACAGTCGATGGCTGAGAAAAGTAAAGGTCTCTTCAGTGCTGATGACTGGCAGTGTAAAACGTACCTATTTATATTTGTTTTCTTCTTTCGTGTAAACATTTTTGCTTTGTTTTTAAAAATAATATTGTTTGAATAGTATTATTTTGTGCTGAAGTTATTGCTAAAATAAGCTGTTTTTAAACAAGGTTTAGTTCAGAAGCTTGGGAGAAGTACTATAATTTTACAGTAATTTTTTTTACATTGAACATGTTCACAATTAAATAATAGTTAAATGTGTTATACCATGTTATTGATAATGTGATCATTACTGTTTTGATATGTTGGTCAATCCTTTGAAAATACGAGGTAGCTCAATGCATGTAAGGTAACTTACAGTTTAAGGCATTATGACATTTGTAAGCACTTACTGGATCGCTGTGTTTCATGGGCATTCTCTGAACTAAGTACATAGCAAGTGATGGTAGAAAATTCTCAGATTCCTGCATCAATAATGAGGAGCTATCCCAATTAGAATGGCATTGGGTGCTGTTAGAAGTGATGTGGCATCTAATATGTGGATAATAGTTACTGTTATTCAGTAAATTCTGAACACCAAGAAAGCTGCAGGTTTTTCATCATTGATTATGTATCCTTGAACTAGTATTTTGTTGGCCACGTGCTGCAGAAAATTAAGATTTACATTGACACAATATAGTGTATGATAATATGCATTGTGAAATTTGTCTGTGGCATACATAGTACTGGTTTGAGCGTATTCGCTAAAACCTGCTAAGCCTCATCTAAAATAGTGACATATGTTGTAGGTGTGGCAATGTTAACTGGGCACGTCGAAGCACCTGCAACATGTGTAATTCACCAAAGTGTGGCAAGATTGAACATCGAACAGGTACATGTTTCTGCTAGTGTTCCGTTTGTGTACACCAATGTATTTGTAATAGTATTACTAATATTGTTGCAATATGATATCTTCTAGATTGTAAAATATATGTAAAGTCGTATTATTTGGTGGTCTACTACATGTAATCTGTTAATATTATTAATCTTACTCCCTTTGTTATTGCTACGTCAACCATTATAAATTATTATGTACGATGTTGCCAAGGCATTATTATTTTTCCTGCATATTTATCACAAATGAAGTAAACCAGTCAGAATGAAAAACATTTTGGACCAGAAGTTTTGTAAGGCCAGTTTCATACAGGGTAGGTTGGGTTATCAAAACCAATAATTGTTTCTTGTTTGGATTTACCCATAATACCCTTATCCAGGTAACTATATTTTTGCTGCACCCTACCATGGCGTCAACAAGATTTCGTTATTGAACTGTGTCCAAATTTCTAAGATAATTTGATAAGATCATTGCTTCATACTGCAGGGTTTGGTGGTGGTTACATGGAGCGTGAAGAAGTTGAATATGTTGAAAGAGAAGGATCTGACAATGAATATGATGAGGTAGGTATCAGTGCGTCAGTCATGTATGCTGTATGTTTATGATGTTATGGTTGCTTTTTTATCTTGAAAACTGCAGTGAATTCTGTATTCGTTCTATTAAGTGTACATGCCCTAATTAGCGTACACCCCTTTTAGTATGACATTGACACCTTGACAGCGGTCTCCAAGGCCAACCTTGACTGTTGAATCCATCATTGTAATTCTATTAAAGGGATTCTTTGAGAATTTTAATCTCTTTGTAATGCATACAATTATTAGGTAATCCTGTTAATATGATTATTTCATGTAATTCTATGCCTTTATTTCATTAGAATTATGTTTTATTAATCACTAATGACCCTGATAATAAATAAAAAAAATAACTGCATACGCAACGTTTCTGCTTTGGGCCCACCTTCACAATCCGTATAAGGCATGCTCATGGGACTGTCTGTCAGACTTTGATTAGCTACGCCGAGTTAATAGATGCAAGAAATACGTCATGGGTGTACAATGGTTAGCCACCGCCATGCGAATGAGTCCTGACCGATAAAATTATCAAAATGAAACGTGGACCAGCTGCTGTTTATGTCACAGATTCAGCAAAGAAAAGAAGGAAATTAATTATATGGAATAAACGGAGAATGAACATAGCGACAGTTCGTGACAGACGGATTGATTTAAAAGAAACAACACCACCTCTCCATGCACGAAGTCGAAGCCGTCGATGCCAATGTCATATTGAATGATTGGCATTGTTTTTGTTGGAATATAAAAACTGTGGTACCATAATGTTCCTTTTTCACTAGGTACATCTGGCTATACATTTTAAAGTGAAATTTTACTGAAACGTTTAGATAACAGAAACTTACTGAAGCCGAGAAACATTCAATAATGATACCATTTTATTTGCACCATAAATCCAGCTGCTATTTCTGTAAGCAATATAAATACATTATACATCACTAAAGAATTTACGGTATTAAAGTACAATAGGTGGTTATGTCATCATCATCATCCTTTTGGCGGCCACAATCAACTTGCTTATTATATTCTGCCGCTCTTTGGGGGTTGCGAGGAGGTAGAATTTGATTTTGCCAAATCTACATAAGGTTTAATTTTAGTTTGAAAAATGTAGATCTATAAAGAACATAACATTATTGTCGACAAAATAGTAAAATATATTGCATCAGTGTAAAAACATGTTTTATTTTGTATTGGGAGTGCAAAAATAATTATTTGTTCTGCCCATCATTTAGAGTAAAAGATATTGAATTTGTTTCTCTTGAACTCCTGTTTCGATAACAAATAAAATGGCCATTGTATGATGGAAATAAAGTTATAAAATTACAAAACTTTAAAGGTAACGCATATTTTAAAACACTGTTTTCAGTCATCATTGGTGCAATAGGCTCAAGAAGATCCTTAAAACATGTTAAATGTTGTGGAACATTTATATTTTATGAATTTTCAAAATTATTGTAAAAGCAACTTTGTCGACACCTTTTTATACACTACTCCCAGTATAGTTCACATACCACAAACTTGTTTCAACAAATTTTGAAGAATATGCTGTAGAACACAATCCAAACATGATGAGCATAAGAAAGCATAAATTTTATTATGTACTCCTACTTTGCAACGTAATGACAGGATGATGTGCATTTGGATGCACAAATCAATCGATTGCACAAATCCATTTGAAATGTAGTGATGTACATATTCCCAGCAGAAGCCACATGGAACTAATGTAGCAGAACAAAGTCAGACATCTTCTTCACTACTGTGTCTGTTAATATATTGTCCTATTAATAGCACTGCTATGCATTTTGATACACAAAGCTATCAGATGCACACATCCATTTGAAACTCGAAGTGAGGTACAACTTCCCAGTAGATGTCGCACAGAACAGAATGGGGCAGAACAAAGTCAGACATCATCTTATGTCAGGTGACCCATTGTCCAATTAATGGCACTGTTAAGTAGAGCTCTTCAATTTCCTCTTTCCATCAGCTCGGCTATTTCCAATGTTCCTGCAAATAAACAAATTTGAATTTAGGAAACTGAGCCAAAATATGACTTAACTAACTCAACACTGTGCAGATTAATTCAGTTCAGATATTGCATTATGGGACATATCACCGAGTGTATAGCTGGCTAAATGGAAAAGAGAACCTTGTTATGTTGATTCAGTCAGACTAAATTCCCAATCCATTACTTTGGCCAACTTTTAATTTGCTTCTAAATAATTACCTGTATGCATGGGTCATATACAGAGCACTCCAGATAACTCGAACTCACATAAATGAATTTTTGCTAAGTTAAGTCAATCTTTTCCTCGGTCCACGGCAAAGGTCCCAATAAGGGGACCTTCTGATAACTTTCTAGTTATCAGAAATTCCACTTATTAGTATTTTCATGAGTCCCTGGAAGTTCGCTCTTATCCAGAGTGCACTGTATATTTTCTTTTATTCTTGCTCTAATAATTAATGTTGTATATAATTATACATTCTCGTAAAAAGTATACAGTAACTTGTCAAAAATAAATGTCTAATTTGTTTTTAGCGAGTACTATTATTATCAAATGTGCTATTTACATGAAGCAACACAATTTGATCTGATCTATTATTATATTTTAAAAATATATTCATGGATAAAAACTTATGTATACTAGAGTGCAGATCTGCTCGTGTCCAAAATTCGTGCATCGCAAAATTCTGTGGCAACATGGTATTGTGTACTTTTTAACAAACCTAAAACGTTTACATTGAATGATGACATGCCATGTTTACTAACAATCGTAGCTGTATCATTAAAAACAGTATGTGAATGTAAGAATCTCACATTTTTATGTTTCGGTTCAAATAAGTGGGGAAACGGGGACTTTTAAAAAATGGCTGATTGGAATTTGGAAAGGCAAAACATACCCAAATCCCAGATTTAGGCAAAAAATTACATCCACGACCAGGTTAATCCTCTTGCTATGCCTATGGTTGCATATACTGATATCTTAGTGTGCTTTTTCGTTCACTGCATGTAAAATACCGGACAATGCAGTTTTACTAACTAGAAAGGCGAGACCCTTGCTTAAGGCTGTTATTTACTGTAGTAGAGGCACGACAGAGTCAGTGACAGTCCCAGCGGCAGCTGACACTGACAGCGACTGCAGCCGTCCACGTCGGCGGATGTTATAATTCTATTTAATCGAAACGTTACGGCATTGGGAAGCAGGATAAATAAACAATGCATACGCTTCCAAAAAATAGCTGTCAGTATACATGTCTACAAATTGCTTATTTACAGTGCCATTGCTTGAAACAACTTACCTCGGAATCTGACATGTTGGCTGTGTGTGTGACGTCAACGGTCTATATGCCTTGTTCACTGCGGGGACATGAATATTCATTATTCTCGCCCTGCAGAATTAATCATCCACATGGCAACAAGCTCAAAATGATTCACGTAAACACAATTGTTTATCTGCTTTTTACGCAGATAACACCCAAAGTATGCATAAACAAGCAAGACATAAGTAGCAGAGAAAGTACTTATGGGAAATGAATACGTTTTGATACGGTACACCTCGAATGTATGTTAGCTTACAAAGAATCCCTTTAAGTCATACTAGATTCAAAGATCAATGATAACAAAATATGAAGGGGTCTGCCTAAATTATCAGACTACAATGTTCTTGCATTCTGCTGCTTATAATGTGGATGCCTATATCATTTGCCAGTCATGTCTGCTGAGAGGGCTGTACCCAGGAACCCCAGAAAATGGGTATATGCTTATTGAGATAAAAAATTTGCCTCTTTCGCATCACAAATATTTGGTTTAAGCATATTCTATGCTTAATAGAACAAATACATTACTTAAATTTGAGAGCGGAATTGGTAATTGTGCATCTAGTTGTTATTGTTGCTCATAAGTGCAGCTACTAAATACTGGTACGATAAAGGAAGTAGTGTCAAAGTCCACACCTGGGAATTGGTCAATGAAATACATCACAAGCGTGTGTTTTGTTACAGTTTGGACGGAAGAAAAAACGTTACAGGAAACCTGATGATGAGAAGAAAGTTGTTGCTCCTCCCAAACCACCGAGTGAGGTTGAAGATGACAATGATGATGAAGAAGATGATGATGATGTGGATATCTCAAAATATAAGCTGGACTCTGAAGAGGTAGCTGTTATTATAATAAGAAAATTGAACTACTTCTAATTATTCGACTTGCATGTATTAACAGGGTGTATCGTGTAGACATTTCGATATTAAATTACATACATTATAATGTCAGAAATATCCATTATTTTTTAATCCGCAATATGCCCAGTATACCTATTAAGTTTACCCCACCCCTCCAAACTGAGTTAACATATTTCTGCTGTATACTTAACGTGAGAAACATTGCAATTTTAGTGAAGTAATATGCATTGTAACAGCACAAAGACAAATTGTGCATTTTAACTGCTGCACAAATCTGTTCAGGTTATGTTTATGTTGAAAACAGTCTTCCTATCAAATTGAGCATTATTTGATTGAAGCTTGTTTCATATTTTCTAGGATGATGACGATGTAGATTTATCCAAGTATGACTTCAGTGATAACAGTGACAGCAACACCAAAAATAACAAGATCACATCAAGATCATCTAGTTCAAGTTCTCGTTCATCCACAGCGTCTGACAAGTACAGAGGCTCAAGAAAGCGACCTCACACCCAGTCTAGGTCCAGGTAACATGGTAAAGGGTGAAGGTCAAAAGGTCAATATCGATTCTTGGACATCGGTCTCTATTTCTTAAAACTTGTCAATGTATCTTGCAGTAAGACTATAATATGCAATACTGCCTGCCTCGATGTAACACATCTTTGTCTAGGAATATTTAACATTACATAACATTTTTTTTGTGGGCAGTCTTCCTTAAAGGTCATTGTAACCGTTGTTCAAAACTTCTTCTAAGTAAATGCCTCACTGTTTGACCAAAAATACACTAATAAACTAATTTTTTTATGATGAGTAGTTTTTGTGTGTGTAAAATGCATTTTAATAGGTGCTTGACATTAATGTAGTGACATTGTTTACTGCAAGGCATGCGTGAAAAACAGTGCTGTTGTCCATGTGCTCAAGGGATGCTTGTTGTAGAATGTATTCCAATGTTCCAATATACAAAGGTTCTTATGGCTGGATTTGGGCCTAAAGTACAAAAAAATCGAGAAATCCACATGTACACTTCTAAGTCACTAGACATTTAAATGAAATAATTATCTAAGAAAGTTTCACCATCATTTAAGTATGATTCATTAAAAATAACGGTTCCACTGACCTTTAAATTAAGTATACATACCCTGGTAGATTCTACATTATGCTATTATTCTGGGACAGTTTCGGCGGGGATTCTAGAACATTTTATAAAGTAATGCATACTACCAAAAATAGATAAGCGAGCGAAAAATTAACAACTCAAACACGTTCCAAAAATGCCTTTTTAATGATTGCTAGTACCATTACGGTTCGTCGGATCCCAACAATATTGATGTCATTTGAAAGTTTAAGCGTTCTGCTATTCAAACATATAAATGGTTTCCTGATAATCATTCCTAAAATTAACTGAAAACGGACCTACAACCGGGCCCGTTCCGGTGTCTTAGACACTGCGAACCATGTTGTTTCGTCGACACAGTTCACCAATCTACCGATTGAGGCACCACTATCTGAGTTCATGGTATAAGCTCCACCCACTTTCAAACGGCTGCTAAAATGACATACGTGAAGTAGGCGTGACGTCACAATCACGTATATCAACCAACCAACGCAACGAATTTAGACCCGTTGTGTGACGTACTTTATTGTGACGTCACGCCGACGTAGAGATATATCGGTTTCACAGCGATCAAAGCACATTAGTTTTGCCACGGTTTAAAAGTGGGTGGAGCTTATAACATGAAATCAAGAAATGGTGAAGTACGCATGTCTGAACCTATGCAAATGAGGAAAACAGCGCCGCAATCGGAAGATTAGTGTACTGAGTACCCGCCGCCAACATCGTTTGGAACCGTACAGAACACCGAAAACGGCGTGATTGTAGGTCCATTTATCGGTGTTCTTTGAACGGTTACCGGGAAATCTAGATGTCGCTAGAATAACAAAAAGTGCATCCTTTCAAATGATACCAAGATCGTCGGGACAGGACGAGCCGTGAGGGTGCTAGCAACCGTAGAATTTTTAGACGTTCTGAGTTGTTAATTTTTCGCTCGCTTATCTATTTTTGATTCTACTAATACAGGGAACTTAAACCATTTTTGCTGATATGATAAGGTGATTCATTCATGCTTGCACTTTTGTATGGCAGGTCCGGCTCAAGGTCTAAGAGAGACAGAAGGTCACGTTCTCGATCAAGTTCTGAATCAGCATCAAGCTCTCAGAGTGGCTGTCATCGTTATAGAAGGTTAAGGTTTGAAATAGTCTGCAAACGGTATCCACATCTCCATCACGGTCGCTTGTATGATAACGATTAGGAGCCTCCCGTAGCACAGTAAATTTTATACACTGCCAACTGAACTGTGTTATTCTGCATAAATTATACTGTATGTAAGTATTGCAGTTGCTGTCTATTTTGACATTATTGCAAAATTCAGAGAAAGCTCTTGATACATAATGTTGCTTTTTGTTTTGTTCCATGTAATTATCACTTGTAATCTTGTTTCTTTACATTTCTTTATGTGATTTCCATTACAGCCGTTTTTAAAGAAATATTCGAAATGTGTTAGTATTTCATAAGTTACTCTTATTATCCACTTTGTACCCTGGTTGGTGCACAGGGTCATTCTGTTGTCTCATCAGTTCATCCTAGCAAATGTTCCTGCCAAGAATGAGCGCATAGTTTTGAGAAAAAAATACATTATTGCTATGTATGTCCATTAACACTTATGTCAGGTGTTGTAGGCAAAAATCTTGTAAAAACATTTACAAGTCTGAAGATTTATTTGTTTTGCCATAAAGTTAAGACGGTTTGAAAGTTAAGACTTGTGGTAACAATAATTATAAATGAGTAGGGCACGTGTCTTATAGCTGCAGAATATATATAACAAGAATTAACATCATATCTTTAGTACAGTTGTGTGCCTGTTCTCATTTGTTCTGTTCTTTCAGACAACACTAACGTCTTCTTTTTATCTTTGTAGGTCACGGTCAAGGTCATGAAGACACAGCTAACAACACTGCAAAGCCTTTTCTTGCAGTTTTTCCCCAAGTTTAATGATGATTTGTGTTGTTAAATGGCAACATTAAATTGGAGCACAAATTCATGCATGCGCACCAAAAAATAACAAACCTGTGGGACATTACCCAAAAGTTGGGGCTACCACATTATCCAGAAGAAGAATTAAGAATGCTCATTGCTAAAATTATTGTGCTGTTAAAGGGGCACTGTATAGATTGCACTATTCCTAAGCAGAAGTATTTGTCCGCCAATGCTTGGCATCTATTTATAGAACAGAACGATATGCTTGCCGTTCGTTGTTAGTTTTCGGGAACATAAGAAAAGCATGCACTGCATCAAGTGATGGTGTTGTTAATAAAGATTTATTTATTTAGCGTTAGTAGTTTGCAACAGTATATATCATAAATAAATTCTTATCAACAACGCAATCACTAGATTCAGCGCATGTGACGGCAAACATACCTCCTGCACGAGATTGTTCTATAAATAGGGGTAGATGTAAAGTGTCGGCCAACAAAATACTTCTGCTGTAGTATAGCGCAATCTAAACAGGGCCCGTTTAAGTATTCTTATGACCCTGTTTTCAGTACAACAAAACTCCTTCATAAATTTATAGATGTTATAAATTTATAATTTCAGATGTATCGAATTGTTCAAAATGAGAATATTCTTGGCTGAAGGAATTTACACATTCAAAAACATTTTGTGACAATAATATTGTAGGCAATTTTTTTCACTGTGTGATCTTGGCTGGAAATATATCGGTCAATGTTGGCATGTGAATTATTTAATGTTAAAAATGTGAACGTTTTTGATGAACCTTATATTGTATCTAACCTGCGACATCTGCCATTTGTGATCGAAGTCCCCTGGATCACAATGACTACGGATACTTGGTACCCGCCATTCTGTGAAGAATGCTAGCTATATGCCCCCTGTTGAATGTTTGCCCTGGTATATGTATAGCAAATGTGTTTGTCTTCAGGTAGGTTTTTGTTGTTTCTGTGAAATCTGTGCAGATTGAGACTGCATTCTGTTAGTTATAAATTGATAAATGAAATAAAGAAATGAACTACCAGGTAGCATGATATTTATTACATGTTAACACATTTTAGAAACAAGAAGTAATTATATGGTAAACCTGTTAAAATCGTTTTATAATGAAATTCATAACTTCCATCATAAAGTAAGTACAACTTTATGTAAAACGTGTTCAATGCAGATAACTGTTCTTGTTACAGATTTGGACCACTAGTTATTTGTCAAGGTATTGCAATTGTAGGGTATAATTACCCACCTAGTGATGTAACATTTATCACTAATACTTTAGGCAGTCATTAACACTTGTTGAGTGTGAGGATAAGTTTACTGCAGTAACTTGTTTTATGTGGCCAAAATATTCTGGGTGCCAATAAAATATGCTTCACAAATACAGTGTGTGGTGTTTGTTCAAATGATAGACGGCTGTACAAAGTTTGATCAGTTTCTATTTTAACACAAAAATAACTACATATGAGCCACATCTTCAAACAAACAAACAAGCCCTTTAAAAAATATTTATTTAACATGCAAGTTGAATGTTTTCATTGTTTATGGTTTGAAAGCTGATACACAGACCTTTCCAATGAGCCATTATAGCTTATGACTAGTACATTTGTGAAGATACCTGGCATATCAATTTGAAATCAACATGTTTTAGAAACAATTTAAACTGTACAGACAGCTGAAAACAGCAGCCACATATATGTAACAAGTTTCATCTTCTATGCAGCCATGGTTTTTATCTCTATAGTACAGTACCAAGGGTCACTCTTGCAACTATGTAAAATTTGTGGCAAAATAATATATTTCTTGAAAAAGAAAAAACATGCACACAACATCAACAAGAACAATATACCCGGGTCATGATTACACAGGTTCATGTAAAAATTAACAAAAAAAGTTAACTATACATATAAAATACTTTATTTTGTTGTTGCAGTGACCTAGTTGCAAGTGTGACTTGGTATTTTTAATTAAAACCATGGCTTCACTGAATATTAAACGTTACATTGTTTTTTGGAAGTGTCTTCAAAACAATCTATTATCCTGTAAATGACCATAAAACACTGAACGAGATTGACCTGCCAAGCATTATCCAAGAAAAAGTTATTTTAATGTTTCTAATTGTTCTAAACATGTTTTTTATTGTAAACATAAATAGCTATCAGAATAAGGTAAAACACATTTCGAGTACAAGCAATAAACATGTCAAATGTGGTGTCTCCCCTGTACAGTAATAATATCTCCTTGGCAATGGCTTTGTATCTAGACTTTGAACAATGTCTAAATTACTACCAAAAGGAAGGAACATTTGTAATTTATTTTGGTTTAAATAGTATATCATCACAACCATGGCATGGGAGATGCTGACCAATGATGCAGATGAAACATCCACATAACAAGAGTGTACAGCAGTTCATTTTAAAAAGTAGTACTATCACTGGTGCGTTGATTCTGGGGGACCATGTGTTGTTAATTAAACAACTTGGTACGCATCACAGGATTATACATGTACAGAATCAGCTTGGGGAATACCTCTGTAGTGATGTCACTTCTGGTAATTTCCTATCTGAATCCTAGCTTTGTTCTTTTTAACTATTTCACAGTCAATTGAGTTTTATAATTACAATTCATTCGCTTTCAGCGAGCTTCTTCAAAAGACTACAACATGCCATCTTGTGGTAGTTGTCTAAAGAACTTCACTGAAAGAATGTTATGAGAAAAAACGTAAATCGACTGATATACTTAAAAAGAATAACGATTTCAACTTCTTCACATTGATATCATGTTAAAAAAATGGGCCAAGAGGCCCTGAAGTCCTTTGGGACTAATACATTTATATGTGACCCCGGCTGACCAAATGAGTGATTAGTCAGAAAAATTTTAACATTGTTTTCTTTCATCCTTGTAAAGGTTGGGTAGGGTGCTTTTAGTTTAAAAAATTATGACTTCTACAAAACATTGGCGAAGTTATGGCACATTGAACATGGTAAGGGTCAAAAAGTGAAAATGAAGAAAACTGCTTTTGTATTTTTACAATATATATGCAAATGAATTGCATGGAAATATTACATACAGTGTGTATGTTATGTTGCAATGATACAGTGGAATTACAAATGTGCTGCTACAAAAACGTATCAAGTTGTGCCAGATTATGTCTTCATGTGTAAAACTAAGAGGACAGATTATTTGAGAAAAAAATGTACACTAAAGAAAATTAACTAGGCTAGATCAATATACAGATTTACAGCTGGCCACTCCACTCACAGCCTAGTAAGTGATCATGGCAAAGTCTACTATCCAGTTACACCAGTAGGGTGGCTCTCATGATAGCTGCATATAATTGTCTTAATGGAAGCCTCCCTGACCTTACAATAAATATTATATTGTAGTTTATGTGCTTACGATAGTAAAAAAATACTGTCTGTCTGTTATAAATAGAGATCAGTAGGACTGCAGGAGGGAGCAGCAGAGAAACAGGACAACCATTTTGCATTTTGGCGGACCCTGAGGTGCCCTTTGCAAATTTAGCATTTTGGGGGACCTTTGGTGCCGGTAGAATGATTCAATCAAATACATTTATTGTGTATACTGGCACTACCACATGAAATGTCTATGAAAAATTAGAGAAAAAGTTACTGAACAGTTTTTTGATACACTGGAAGTACAAATGTGCTGCTACAAAAATGTATAAAGTTATGCCAGATTATGTCTATGTATAAAATTAAGAGGACAGATTATTTGAGAGCAAAAGGTAGTCTAAAGAAAATTTAAAATGGGTCAGCTGGACGGTGATAGACCATTTGAACTTGAAGTCTTTGTCAACTTTTGTCTTGACTTCACCGAAGGCGGTGTCCTGCTGTCAGAACTTCGAAGGTGTTACTCACCTAACTTACAGGTCTTTGTCAGTAAGAATAATGGGATGGTAATTTACACCAACGTTGTTTCCTGTAGAAGTAATTTTGTGGGATATATTAGCATTAGTCGTGCCAATTAAAAAATGAAATGTCTGCAAAATTAGAGAAAAAGTCACTGAAGTGTTTTTGAAAAAATAGGCAAAATGTGAAAATTTACCAGTTTTGGGGTCCTATTTTTTTGGGGGGTCATTAGGTGCCCTTAGAATGATTAAATCAAATACAGATTTCTTGTGTACAGTGCAACTACCACATGAAATGTATGTGCAAAATTAGAAAAAAAGTTGCTGAACAGTTTTTGAAAAAATAGGCAAAAGGTAACATTTTTACCAGTTTTGGGGTCATTGGAGGCCCTAGGGAGCCCTTAGAATGATTCAATCAAATACAGATTTCTCGTGCATAGTGGCAGTGCTCTAAGATATGTCTATGCAAAATTAGAGAAAAAGTTGCTGAACGGTTTCTGAGATACAGCAGCTAACGGCAGACGAAGAGTGATAGCCCCTTGGACCTTCGGCCAAAGGACTAAAAACCATGTTTTACTAAACCATGTAACTGGCCATCAGTGCCATGTCATCCTTAGATAGTCCATGTAGCTTCCTGTGCACATCAACGGCACTAATTGGTTCACCGGACAATGAACTACAAGGAGATTGTCTCTGCTGTACATCAAACTTGTGTTTGGATTTCCTCAGGCAAATAACAGGATGTCGATTTGATGGCTTGATGATAGGTAATGTCTGTGCAAGTGCTATCCGTTGCTTGGAACGGCCATCTGAAAATGCGACAACGTAGTATCAATTATTTATATGAGCCATTCTACCGTAACGGTTATACAGTCACTTCTATTTTGTTGTCCCCTGCATTCTATTTCTAGGAATGTATGCATGACAACATTTACACCTTTATTATACATACCCCTCATCATATGGCCACCACTGCCATTACAGTAAATCACAAATGATTACCGGTATATATCCTTATACTGCGAAGTTAATATATTATTATTTCAGGCAATCCAGTTACTAATCTAAAAGTTGTGTTAGTTTGCCAATGTCATAAATTACTAACATGCCCAGTCTTGTTATGGTTCAGACATGTAGGTAGGTGTTTTAAAACGCACTGCAACTTTGTTAATAATGATCACTGCTGACTATTGATAATCATTTTAAGTTCAAACCCTGGTTCACCATAACAGCAATGTTTGTGCCTCATTAAACAACTGATTTTCTCTAGTTTGGATGCTAAAAATACACGCTACTATAGAATGACTCATGTGCACACACACCACAACCAGTTGTATAGGAAACTGCATGCTTTTGCTCTATGGCATGCAACATTTTGAAGTTTAATACATCACAGTAAGTCAAACCTGCAATGCAATTTAAAGTATGTGCATATCATGAAATTACATTAACTGCGTATCACTAATAATAAACTTAATATGCCCAGTCAACAGATTGATAGACATATATTTGATATAATGAAAATATTAATACATTTATTTCAGGCAAAAAAAACCATATATACAGTTGGTGCATATAAATAAAATACATAGTTTTTAGTCCTTTGGGCTGAAGGTCCAACGGATTATTGCCATCACTCTGCATCTGCCGTTAGCTGCCGTATCTCAGAAACCGTTCAGCAACTTTTTCTCTAATTTGCATAGATGTATCTTAAGGTACTGCCACTATGCACAAGAAATCTGTATTTGATTGAATCATTCTAAGGACCCCGAAGGGCTAAAAAAACTGGTAATTTATCACATTTTGCCTATTTTTTTCAAAAACTGTTCAGTAACTTTTTCTCAAATTTGGCAGAGATGTATCTTAGGGTGCTGCCACTATACACAAGAAATCTGTATTTGATTGAATCATTCTAAGGGCACCTCAGGGGCCCCCAAAATGCAAAAGTTTTATCTAGTGATGTGGTTTTGAGAAGGGCCCTTGAGACCACCCCCAACAGTAGACGTGTATTGTGCCAGAAACTGTGCCCAGCCTCACTCCACAGAACAGACCCATTTGACCCCTGTTAAACTGAACAGATGCCTGCAGCTTTTAAACTGTATCTTCAAAACCATTTATTTTCTATAATTGCAAGTTGTGTTTATTTTGATGTTCATTTAATTATTATAAAATGGTGTGACTGTGGTGTCTATTGGTTAAAAATGTATTGTCACCTGTAGGTGACAAACATAGAAAATTTATATTCTGGACAACTATAGAGTGAAATATCCTACACTTTATTGATAACAAATGCATTCTACTGTTCTGTTTACACTTGCCATGCCTTGTGTAGTCATGGTACTATGTAAATCAATTGTATCAATATAGACTAATAGTTACAGATTCACAATATAGTTGACACCGGAAACAATCATTAGAAGAGTTGACACAGTTCCGCTATACATAAGATTCTGTATTTGATTGAATCATTCTAGTGTCATCAGCATAGAGTAGAACATACATTTTTCAAGAAAATTTCTACATCATCATCACTAAGGTTGTTGTAAATGTCAGCAGCTGCCATGTCAAGTCCCTTATAATTATGACTAAGAGTGTTCAAAATTATTCAGGTAAATAGCAAATAACAAAGGAGACAAGTTTTCTCCTTGCCGTACCTCTATATCACATGAGAAGAAGGCTGACACAGCCTGGCCCTGTTTTATACATGATTTAGCTTTTTGTACATGTATACAACTTTCAACACATTACCATTGATAACGTATGAAATTATCTTAGACCACAGTGAGGATTGGTCTACTAAATCAAATGGTTTCAAATAATCGATGAAGGCACAATAAAGTCTTTTGCGTCGAGACAAATACAATTCAACCAACGAGTGCAAAACAAATTATATGATCAAGAGTGGAATACCCCTATCTGAACCCTGCCTGTTCTTCACCTATTACATTCGGTTCGTTTAGGTATGTGGTCAGTATAGTGTAATGCCACGATAGTTGTCTGGGTCATCTATTGACCCCTTCTTTTTGTATATAGGCTTAATGATCTCAATACACCAATCTGTTGATACAATGCCACATAATAGAACTAGGTTAAACATCTTAACAATAACTAGAATTAGTTTTGTGGGGCTGTTTAGGGCCGCCCAAAATGCTAAATTTTCCTAGTATTTCCCTACTGCACTGGCAGCTGTAAGCTTGTGTATTAGATTTGCTTCTGCCACTGATGTCTATTGATAACTGGATAGTGAACAACGTTGGCAAGTTTAACCGTCCCCGGGTTAAACCCGGATTGGGCTAAACCTCCATTTTGGGCTAAACTGGGTTAAAAATTGTAACATTGTTCTGTTACATTCCTGTAAAGGTTGGGTAGGGTGCTTTGCACGGTTTCAAAAATTATGACTGCTACAAAATTTATCGAAGTTATGGAGCATTGAACATGGTAGGGGTCAAAAAGTGAAAATTAAGAAAACGGCTGCATTTAATTTTATATTTCCATGCAAATGGATTGCATGGAAATATTACATGCATGACATTCAAATGTGGCACACATGTATGTTATGTTGCAATGATACACTGGAAGTACAAATGTGCTGCTACAAAAGCTTATAAAGTTATGCCAGGTTACGTCTTTATGTATAAAATTAAGGACAGATTATTTGAGAGCAAAAGGTAGACTAAAGAAAATCAAAAATGGGACAGCTGGACGGTAATAGTCTGTTTGAACTTGAAGCCTTTGTCAAACTTTTATTTCGACTTCACCGAAAGCGGTGTCCTGCTATCAGAACTTCGAAGGTATTACTCACCTAACTTACAGGTCTTTGTCAGTAAGAATAATGGGATGGTAATTTACACCAACGATGTTTCCTGTAGAAGTCATTTTGTGGGATATATTAGGATTAGCCGTGCCAATTCAAAAATTAGTACTATATAATAGTAGTTTTTCAAAATGTAAACAAACTCAAAGACAGTTGCAGCTTAGCCTTAGGGGCTGGCTAAGCCCATGGCTCCAGGCTCCAACTTTATAATGATCTTATTTATCTCCCTTCTCAACCACCTTCCATATCTGAGTAATTCTTGTTACTGTGTAAATTAGAATATATAATTTATGTATGTGAATTGAATATCACTATTTTTAGTTATAAGTACTAAACATTCCTAATTTTACTGTTCCGCAACTGTTCTTTTACTGTTCTGAAATATTTTAATGACATAATTATATATTTCACATAAATATATAGGGAGCTAGTGGAGAGGCCCATCATAATCCATAGCACTAGAAAATGAAGTATCTGAAAGTCACACTTCATATAGTGACACATTTCGTACTGTCTTTCTGGACTGTCGCAATGTCCAATAGTTTCCTATCACAACCCTCGTGTACAATATACCAAAGCTATATATTTCCAACACCACAACATATGTATTATCATTGTAGTTGTAGCAGCAGAAAATTAAGCGTACAAAAGTTACACCGCAAACAATGACATGCATTCTAAAAATGTGATTCGTTATAAAAATTACCATTTATCAAGCTCAGTATGTTGTTGCAATGAAATATGTTGACCATACTAAAAGGTATCATCATGTAGATAATTCAATGCTCTTCAAATAACACTTACTTGTCATTATAGAACATGATAAAACTACCATGCATCATTAAAAAAAATCTAGGTCTAGTTTCTGAGGAAACAGATATTGTATAGAAATAACATGCTGTGTGCTAATTGGTTAACAGGGGTCTAGTGCATGCCATCTGTTGACACAAGCCTCTGCCAGGCACCAATTACAGATTAGTCACAGTTTCCATCAAACAATAGCAGCCAGAGAATCTTAGCTGCAGTGGGGTGGGTGTAATACACAATACTCTGCCAACCTAGTCTAGGCAGAAACAGACAAAATGTGACCATTTAGTTCTTTGGGAGGCCCTTCGAATTATTCAATCAAATAAAAATTTCTTGTGTACAGTGACATTACCCTAAGAGACGTCTATGCAAAATTAGAGAAAAAGTTACTGAACAGTTTTTGAAAGTACAGAAAAGACAACCTCTGATCCATGCGAGACACAGACTCCGCATGTGATAGATGTTGTTGGAAAAGGGTTTAGTCAAGTTATAAATAGAGCTGCTGCTGTAGAGGACAGTTTAGTTAGCAAATTTAGCATTTTAGGGGACCTTTGATGCTCTTAGAATGATTCAATCAAATACAGATTTATTGTGTGTAGTGGCACTACCACATGAAATGTCTATGCAAAATGAGAGAAAAAATTTGAGTTTTAAAAAAAATGGGCCAAGAGACCCTGAAGTCCTTTGGACTAATACATCGATATGTGACCCCGGCTGACCAAATGAGTGATAAGTCTGAAAATTGCAACATTGTTTTCTTACATTCTTGCAAAGGTTGGGTAGGGGGCTTTACACGGTTTCAAAAATTATGACTGCTATAAAAATTGGCGAAGTTATGGTAGGGTTCAAAAAATGAAAATGAAGAAAACGGCTGTTGAAGTTTTATATTATATATGCAAATGGATTGCATGGAAATATTACATGCACAACATTCAAATGTGGCACACAGGATGTTGCAATGATACACTGGAAGTACAAATGTGCTGCTACAAAGACTTAGCAAGTTATGCCAGATTATGTCTTTATGTGTAAAACTAAGAGGACAGATTATTTGAGAACAAATGGTAGACTAAAGAAAATTTAAAATGACGAAGCTAATGCAGAGTTAAGAGAATTGGCTAGTGGGTATAAATGCTTTATAAAACAAATATCAAAATGATACCATAAACAGTTACATGACAACTTGTGCAACCTAAAACATAGCAAGCCTGCAGAATACTGGGATATACTTAATAAAGCAAGTAACAGCAGTGAAAAATGTGGAAATATTTCACTGAGTAAGTTAATGAACCACTTTGAAAAACTCTGTGAAAAACCTGAAAGTGAAACTGCAGCTAGTGAGATACCTTTTGATCCAAGAAAGATTTCCCAGTCAAACAAACACGTAAACAGACCATTCACACAAAATGAGGTACTAATGCAAATAAAAAAACTCAAAAACAAAAAGGCATGTGGTATTGATAATGTTATAAATGAATACTTAAAAAAACAGGGCCAGGCTGTGTCAGCCTTCTTCTCATTTGATGTAGAGGTACAGCAAGGCGAAAACTTGTCTCCTTTGTTATTTGCTATTTACCTGAATTTTGAACGCTGTTAGTCATAATTATAAGGAACTTGACATGGCAGCTGGTGAAATTTAAAAGAACCTTAGTAATAATGATGTAGACATTTCTTGAAAATGTATGTTCTACTATATGCTGATGACACTAGAATGATTCAATCAAATACAGATTTCTTGTGTATACCGGAACTATGTGAATTCTTCTAATGGTTGACATTTGGTTGTTTCAGATATCAACTATATTGTGAATCTGTAATTATTAGTCTATATTGATACAATTGATTTACATAGTACCATGGCAAGTGTAAACAGAACAGTAGAATGCATTTGATATCAATAAAGTGTAGGATATTTCATTCTATAGTTGTCCAGAGTATTAATTTTCTATGTTAGTTACCTACAGGTGACAATACATCTTTAATCAATAGACACCACAGTCACATCATTTTATAATAATTAAAGAAACATCAAAATAAACACAACTTGCAATTATAGAAAATCAATAGTTTTGAAGATACAGTTTAAAAGCTGCAGGCAACTGAGTTTAACAGGGGTCAAATGTGTCTGCTCTGCTTGTGACCAATTAAAGATTAGTCAAGGTCTCAATGGAACAATGCAGAGTGGAGTGCACAGTTTCTGGCACAATACACAACATCTACTGATGGGGGTGGTCCCAAGAGCCCTTCTCAAAACCACATCATTAGATAATGTAAAACTTTTGCACTTTGTGGGCCCCTGAGGTGCCCTTAGAATGATTCAATCAAATACAGATTTCTTGTGTATAGTGGCAGCACCCTAAGATACATCTATACAAAATTAGAACATAAGTTGCTGAACAGTTTAAACAAAAATAGGCAATGTGAAAAATTACCAGCTTTTTGGGCCCTTGGGGGCCCTACAGGATCCTCAGAATGATTCAATCAAATACAGATTTCTCGTGCATAGTTGCAGTACCCTAAGATAAGTCTGCAAAATTAGAAAAAAAGTTGCTGAACAGTTTCTGAGATACAGCAGCTAACGGTGGACGGCGGACGCAGAGTGATGGCAATAGTCCCTTGGACCTTCGGCCCAAAGGACTAAAAAATTTGAAAATTTAAGAGTTTTGGGGTCCTTTTTGGGGGGCCATTAGATGCCCTTAGAATGATTCAATCAAATACAGATTTCTTGTGTATAGTGACACTAACCTAAGTAATGTCTATGCAAAATTAGAGAAAAAGTTACTGAACAGTTTTTTTAAATAGGCAAAATATACAAATTTACCAATTTTGGGGCCCTTGGAGGCCCTAGGAGCCCTTAGAATGATTCAATCAAATACAGATTTCTCGTGCATAGTGGCAGTGCCCTAAGATATGTCTATGCAAAATTAGAGAAAAAGTTGCTGAATGGTTTCTGAGATATGGCAGCTAACGGCACACGGCAGACGCAGAGTGATGGCATAAGTTGGACCTTCGGCCCAAAGGACTAAAAATAAGTGAATTATGAGAAGCTACCCTGACAAAATTATAATGTGTCACCTACCACCTAGTAGTGGAAATTTACAGCAAATGTATACCTTTATGTATGTTTACTTACAGAACTTGGCTACTGCGGTTTTGTTGTTACGGTCTTCTGAAGGCCCACACTGCAGCTTGTCTGTCCACCTTGTGATGGTGTCGGCTGCCCATCCCACACACACTCCACAGAATGTCTTCTCAACCTCTCTCACAGCTGTTTCATCCAACATCAAGAGTGACTTCTCCAGCTTACTAACACCTCGCTTCTTTGAAACAAAAATGTAAAATCATATGACAGATTACAGACAGATTGCAGCACGTCAAATGAAACTTGAAGGTATGGCAGCAAAACAAGGACTTAGAAATTAATACAATAAGAGGGTGTCTATTGAGTGATGGTCTTAAGTTATAATAATCAACAAAGGTGGCACAAATAGAGAACAGCTTTATGGCTAATAAAATAATAAAGTTTGAAATGGATCCAACAGTGTTTGAACAAGATTTTTTTGTTATTTGGGACTGAATCTGTCATAGAATAAGAGTCCTAGATCTGAACAGTTCCAAGCTACGCATACCTGAATAAGTATTATGTACCTGCATAAAGATTTATTGAATACTGAATATTTTAGAGTTGAATAAAATTAGCCAGCGATATTACATTATATCATGCTGCGATTTCTAACAGCAGGTTGAGTAATTTCATTTTCTTACATATCTTATTCTTCTATTTTAAAACTACGACTAAAGACTTTTCAAGTTTCTTAGAGGTGGGAAGAGTCTAGATCATCGTCTATATGATGTACACTTACCGAAACCTTTGTGCCAGACAAATCTAATATTTCCAGCATCTTGAAATGAAGCAAATATCGCACCGCATCATTTGTTAACAGTGGATTGGCTACAACAGAGAAACACATATTTATTTCTATATTGATAGTACCTGCTGTAGTTCTGGACAGAACCAGCATAATTATGAGGGTTCTGTAATCAATGCCACTACAGTTTCATGTTTGCATTTATTTTCATGTTTATTTTGTACTTTCTAGTGTGGTTTTACACATGGATACTAATAGTACTATTCTGAATTGTGCTAGTATACATTCCATACAAAGTATACCACATGTCGATGCTATTCTGCGTTGTAACTATGACACTTTTATGTCGAGGCACTGTAATGTATGACCTTCACAAGTCTGCAGTGTGTCGCTACTATATCTTCAGAACAACAAATAGATAACCTCGCTTTATTGAATGTTAAGTTTTATGGATTAAATTGCACTTATATAAATTCTGAAGTTCATAACCAAATGAAATCACACACAATACTTGTTTACAAACATTTAAACAATTTCTAACACTATTAAATTTTAATCTAGGAGTCTGTACCTGAAAGATCAAGAATATGCAGATTTGAGGGTCCGCGTGCCAATACCCTTGAAGGACATGTCAATTTACGTACACCAGCATCACTAAGGCAGTTGTCTTGAAAACTGAGACAAGTCAAACTGAAACAAACAAGTTGTCATAAAAACTTGGACATAGTAACTGAAATGAGATTGTACCATTGAAGAACCACTCTAGGGTGTATTGCCAAATTTATCGATATCAAATGGTAACCCAGCATTGTTAATAGATACCAAGTAAAAACAATCTAATTAGGCTAAAGAATTTTCAATTTTGTTTTAGTGTGGATATTTTTTGACAAAATTGTGAAAAGCTGGCTACGGGCTTGATTATAAATTTTTTAGTTACACAAACCAAAAAGTGTATTAAATTATTACGACCCTGTGCCTCTAGAAATAGAATGACTACTGGCAGATAATTTTTTATAAATTTTAATGAAAACAATTGAATTATACACAAATGCCTACGTTACAAATGATGAGAAAGTTTAAAGAAACGATGGAGAACTTTATATTTTCAATACGGTATGCTATACAGTGAAATAATAATACTGTTTTATTTCAAACAAAAGTCCATATGTACATACAAGTAAATAAAAAAATAAATATATATAAATAACTAAATTACAAAGATATAGATGCACATGAAATCAATATTGATGATTAATAAGATATATATAAAATGTGCGTTCAACTTTAGGTATACAATTGAGTAGTCCAATATTTAAACATAGGACTTCTAAAATGTATCAGTATAAAAATAATTCACAAAAAGTGGATTTTCAGACCGTTCAAGATGACTTAAACTATATATGGATGAATGTATGCATTCATTAAAAGATTTAACAGTTTGTAGCAAACATAAAACTTGCACTGCAGCGTGATGACAAATTGTGTAAAATTCTAAAACTGTTGATATAGGCATATATATCTTTCAAATTTTGTTTTTTAAATTTACACCAAAGACTTCAGGTGTACATAATACCACAGTAAGAGAAAAATAGGGAAGTTTTAATGGTAGAGCTGCAAAGGTGAAATTTTCGTGCTAAGACGCTGGCCTGAGGATACAGGGATCTTTTCTGTCTGGCAATGTCGTCATCGTCAGTAAGATTATTGTTAATTATATGACCCAGATATTTACATTTAATAGTGTGAGGTAACGGACGATTATTGAGAGTGACAGGATGACTATTTTTCATGTTCTGAGGTTTGTTGTCAATAACCATACAATATGATTTGTTGGCATTATATGTTATGTTAAACATTTCGCCATACTTGGCACAACAATCTGTTAGTTTTTTCAAACCAGAAACACTAGGTGAAAAAATACAGAGATCATCTGCATACATCAATTGGTTCATTATGGTGCCTGCATAAAGACATCCAATTTGTAATTTGTTAAGATTTACACTTAAGTCATCCAAGTACACATTAAAAAGGTGGGGAGAAAGGATTCCACCTTGTTTAACACCATTTGAGACAGTAAAAAATCTAGAAAAGGTCTGACACCATCTGACAGTGAATTTCTGGGTACGTGTACTGTACCAGTGATACAGAATGCGCACAATGAAAGCAGGACAGCCACGGTAATTTGTTTAGTGAATAGCTTTGTTGAAGGCCCTGGAGGCATCCAGCATAGTGACATACATAGAAGAGCCATTCACTATGTAGTGTCAAAAAAGTTCTTTTAACAAGATTTAACAAGATTGCCATCCAGAAAATTACTCTGGATGGCAGTTGGACAAGGAAGCCTTTTGGCTTATCGAGAGTCCAATACTTTTTATCTACATGTATCCCGCCTTTTTAAGGTGTGTGTCGATTTTTTTAATAGAAATATGAGCATCTCAGTTGAGTGATGCTTTTTAAATCCAAATTGGTTGGCACACGTTGTGAAGAAAATGGTAGCCCTTGATAATATTAAAGATTCAAATAATTTACTAACAATTGTTGCAAGAGTAATAGGTCTGTAGTTATTGTATAATATACCTGCCAACTTTTTTTGTCAAACTACGCACTCATGACCTTACAGAGTAGTGAAACCTATATTTTAAACTCTTGAAAATAATTACCTTCATACTAAGGGTAATATCAAGGTCACATCATGGACAATTTGAAAAATAACCACACTTTTCAAAACTCTTTTCTCTCTATTTCTATTTCTAATTATCTACGTCGTAAGGAGCCACTGTTGGCTATGGTTTACGACGGGGTGGGTGCGTATGGTGTTATTGAGTGTTTGAGCCGCAGGATAGGAGACTGAAATCGTTTATGGTCTCAGCCTGGACCTGCGACTCGTTTAGTTTATTCCAGTCTACTATTGTCTTTACGAAGTATGAGTTTTTGAATTGGTCGGTGTGGGATGCAGGTACTATATAGCACCTGGTGTTATTGGTTGTTAGGTGTTGTACAAAATTTGAGGATACGTGATCTGGAAAATGTTTGGGTTGGATGCGTCTTTTATTTATTTTTTGGGGCCGAAAGTATGTTTCTGCGGGGATGGCTGGGATAGATCCCTCAGCTATTTTGTACATGTATTTGAGTCGTAGATCCCGACGTCTGCTTTGTAGGGTATTGAGTTTTAGGTCTATTAATATGTTTGTCATTGATCCTTCATGTCTGGAGTGGTAGTCGCCGGTAATGAAGCGAGCAGCACGGTGTTGTATACGCTCTAGTTTGTCTATGTCCCCCTGATGGTATGGGTCCCACACTATGGCTCCGTACTCTAAAGCAGCGCGCACAAGGGCAATATATGCGGTCCGTTTGTTGTTTATAGGACAGTGTCGTATGTTACGTCTTAGGAAGCCAAGTGTTGAGTTTGCTTTTTTAGTTGTTGTTGCGATGTGGGAGTGCCATTTAAGGTCGTCGGAGATAGAGATACCAAGATAGGGATTACAGTTTACACGTTCTAGGATGATGTTATTTAAGGTGTAGAAATAGTCAGTTTTATGTTTTACACTGAGGATGTAGCATTTGTTTGTATTGAAGTTCATACCCCAGTCCTTTGCCCATGTTTGGAGTTGTTTTAGGTCATCTTTCAATGGATGTGTGGGGTTGGAGTTATTTGGGTGGTTTCTGAGCCCCACATTTATTCTGCTTAGATAGTTAATCATTGGCAATCCCCATTGACAGACATGTATGACTCCTCTACGCTTGTAAGGGGATTTGCCTTTTTTTATCTAGGCCAACGGCAATGCCCATTGTCATGTCTATACATTACTTTACTAGATGCAATTAAAGGGCATTGCCATTATCCAACCACACCTTGTGTGTGTCTATCTCTCGCTACATAAACCAAGCAATGCACAGCAGACTCCAATACACGTCACATCCTACAACTACACTCAGGTTGAGGGTTGGGAGCGGTGAGTAAAATAAGGATTTAATCCAGCATGGATTAAATACATTTTACACACAGCACCAGCCAGGATGTAAACATTGCCAGTCACAGCTGGACATTGTGAACTTAGATGAGGCCTCAGCTAAGCTGGATAGAGTTACCTCTAGGGAATGCGACAGATAAGCCCTACATCTCTATATGGTAGTGTCCAGGCTGCGACTAAGAGAGAGCCAATCACTGCCTGGCATATTATTTGGGTAGGTTTCAGTGAAATTCCTCTGTCGCCAGAGGAAGTTTGTTCTGCCAGCGCAGCCCGTTTTTTCCGTTTTACCCACCCTCCGTCCCAGCTACTCCAGCTTAGCTATACCTCTATCTACATTACTACATGTAGTTAAATTGTGAACCATTGTGCACAGAAAGGTCATTCACAAAGTTTTTCAATTTGTTGACGCTTTTCCCTGTTTTAGTTTGGTACACGAGGTTTGCATTAATGCGTTTTCCTCAACTGAATGTTAGATAGTGTACGCAGGGTTTTTAGTGCGGGTACTTTTCGAAGTACATTTTGTGTGGCGGTTCAGCCCTGCCTTTCTGTGTTGTGTTGGGTGGTTTCTGAGCCCCACATTTATTCTGCTTAGATAGTTAATCATTGGCAATCCCCATTGACAGACATGTATGACTCCTCTACGCTTGTAAGGGGATTTGCCTTTTTTATCTAGGCCAACGGCAATGCCCATTGTCATGTCTATACATTACTTTACTAGATGCAATTAAAGGGCATTGCCATTATCCAACCACACCTTGTGTGTGTCTATCTCTCGCTACATAAACCAAGCAATGCACAGCAGACTCCAATACACGTCACATCCTACAACTACACTCAGGTTGAGGGTTGGGAGCGGTGAGTAAAAGTCAATGTTTTCACACATGGTTTTGCAACATGAAAGAACATGTCTACATACAGTACTTACCACTCAAGCTGTCCAACAAAACTTAACATGTCATGTCCATCTCCCAAATGACATCCACCCAGGTCCAGTATTTGTAGATATTTAAACCTTTGCCAGAAGTCAAAGTGCTGGTTGATCAACATGTGCGCACATCGCAGCGTCAAGCATTCAAGGACAACTGCATAATATGCATCAAGGAACAACTGCATGATCACACTGCAGTGGGGGTTACTCAAGCACAGATGACCACATTTCTCAACCTCTGTAAACAGTGCTCTACCAACCACCTCTGGAAAACCAACCAATGATTCTGCATGTTCAATGTTTGCTGCAATAAAATGAATGCAGATGTTTTGGAGTGAAGAAAGTATGGATGTTTCTTTTGTTGATGTTGTATCAACTGTGGCCACATCTTCTTCAACACTGGTTTTGCACCTCTTTTCTTGCATGACGGTTTCAAATCTCTACTAGCCCACCAGACTCATCAAATAAGCAAGGGTTCTTTGTATTTGTTGTACAGCCAAGATCTCTGTAAATAATCAAGAAAAATATCACATTAGTCATCTAACCAGAGCTGGGTCCAGTTAGAAAAACTCAAATTACAATTACTCTTCATTTATAATTTCAAGTAATTACAAGTAAAATTCAAAACAATTCAAACTGAACCAGTTATAACAATTAAATCTTCAACTACAATTATCAGGCCTACAGCCTGGGGGGTACATGTGCCTGGGGGTTTTAACCCTCGTTTCTCAAAAATGTGAACCCCCCTCAAAATTGCATCTTTAAAATGTGAACCGCTAATTGTATTCCATGTTTCTCAAAAGCATTAACCCCCTCCTAAAAGCTGTTGGATAGTGTTCAAGCATTACACGGAATGCCAAGAAAGCCTAATTTGTACATATGTTAAAAGGAGAACCATTATCTATTAAGTGATCATCACTGAATGTATGGGAGTCTGGCTGAGGTTTGTCTCCAATGCCATGTGTAAAAAGGGCAGTCACTAGAGGAATGTGTGTCAAAGGACCATTGCAACCAATTAGCCATGCAGAAGGACTTCACACTATCACAGGGTCTCCTGTTATGTAAACGAATGGGGAACAAATACACAAGAAGCCCGTTTTACACCTATCGTAAAATTATGAGTCCTAATTCTGGTCACTCATAGGTGACAGATGCAGACAAAGTACTGGTGAATGAATGGGGTGACAATGATTTTACAATTATGAGCACATAAATTAAGCCATATAAAAAAATAATTAAACATTCATTATCATTAAACGAGAGGTACAGCTTTTTATTTTTAGTATGCTGATCAACAAAGTTATTTTCAACAAACAACAATTTAAGATGTGTAGTATTTCCCACAAGCTGCAAACCCGGTAGACAAACTCATCTGGCTTAATACAAAGTGAATTTCTGTGAATAATTGTATTTAACCAATACACAATAAAGTTTAGCTTCACCTCTTTTAAAATGCGCGTGCTGATGAGAAATTGTGTAATTGTGTGGTTGTATGGTTGCTGAAATACTGTGGTTGCTAGTTGCATGTCTGTAGATCTCAGAAAAGGAAGCCTTATTGCTTATGAGGAGGCAATAATGTGTGAAGGGCCTTTATTATCAATTATTATGTTCATTTTTGTGTGTTCTGTATAGTTGTAAAATACAGTTTGTGTTTCCTGGAGTCAGTGTGGTGTACAGGATATGGTACTTGACTGTTTGACACCTAGAATTTAATTAAAATTCCACAAGAGGACAATGATTTTTTCAATCTAGCTTCTATTTTTTCCCGTAAATGTTTTATAATAGTTTGTTAATTTACTAAGTTAATTATGTTTATGATAAATTACGGAACTTTTGCACATCATATCATACAAATATAATGTATCGAGTGAAAACCAGATTGTAAATGTCACACTTTAGCTGTTTATTCTGAAAAATAACTTGAACACACACACACTCCTCAGTGCCTTGTTTATTATATTAATATGAACATATTCAAAACAATTGCACACATGGCAAAGGGTTTCAAGTAAATAATTAAGTTATATTAACAATATACTATCACTGCGTGTTGGCTTTTATGAATACAATTGGGTGTAAATTAGGGTTAATCAGGCAACAGAATGGGACCAATCTCCAGACCTCACACGAGTCCCACTTTGTCTGAAAATGCACCCCCAAAACGACCTCGTTATGGGGATGCTAATGTGGTGTTTGTATATATACAAGATGAAAGAATATAAGGCGAAACATGGTCTGCCAATCTCACACCCACTTCATTGTTCTTCCAGTTAGAAATGTAACCTTCTCCATTATGAGCCCTCTGCATCGTGAAAAAATATAACCCTACATGAACGTGTAGCACCCCTTGGAGTCTGAATTGGTCAAATGTGAACACCCCATTGTGAAAAGCTGGTTACGGGCTTGATTAGATGTTTTAGTTATGCAAACCAAAAAGTGTATGAAATTATTACGACCCTGTGCATCTAGAATGACTACTGGTAGATAATTTTTATAAATTTTAATGAAGACAATTTCTGCATATTGATGGAAGTGAAGCCATTGTCACAGAAGCATACTTTCACACCTGAATTATACACAATTGCCTATGTTTCAAATGATGAGAAAGTTTAAAGAAACAATGTAGAACTTTATATTTTCAATACAGCACAGAAAATGCTGTAATATACCTAACAACTCTCCCGTGAAATCTGGGAGTCTGATTTTGGGTGTATCTCTCCGTCTTCCGGAATACATGCAAATCTCCTGGACTTTCTTTGAAAATTTCCAACAGCATCTCCCATCTTCGAGATGCAACACCACGGGAGACGTGCTGAACCACTGAATTTCTAGCAAAAAATCTCCAACAGCACCCCATCTTCAAATCTTAGAGACAGCAAACAGGTGAAATTCCGGTGAAACATCTCCAACACTAGGCAACAGACCCAGACTAATAGCTTGTAATGCTGCATTTCAATGTTATGACAAATCATGTGAATATGACTTGAGTGAAGTTGAGCTAAAAACAAAAAAGTTAATAGAGCAGCCCGACTTCGTCACTGGTAAATTTATGCAACTGAGTCAAGCAGACATTATCATTATGAAATAGTGTTTACGATAAATACGAGGGGGACGAGCGCACTGGAACGTCACTACCAGGTACTGCCACTTTGTTTGGCACAAGTCATACTCACACTCACTCAGTCAGACACAGTGTCACGACTGACAGTCACAATGTGACGTCAGTGTCAACTAGCCTAGTATAGACTCGAGTAGGAGCGTAGACTAGGTCTACCGTCTACGACTGCGTCGACTACGTCTACGGTCTAGCCTCGCTAGTTTAGACTTTAGACGTATATCTTCGTTTTAACTTAAGTTTAGTTCTGCAATTGTGTTTATTTCGCTGATGGCGATGTACCGTACCCCTAATGTAACGTTGAACACATGATTAGATGCTTACCATATTATGCCTATGCTATGGTATTTATTGTACTATGTAATGTATAAATACGAGCAAACCGTTCGCGGGAATAGAGAACATTAGGTAATTGGCGACATCTAGAGGTTGCACAGAGAACATAAACGTATGTCCTGCCATCTAGCGAACAACGAATAATTATCGCATATCGCCAAAAATGACTACTTTCTTAATTTCTTGTAAGGAAATTAAGTACATTGTTTCATGGAAGATTATTCAAGTTGTTGTTTAATTTGTTAAAAACCTGTCATTTTAACTTTAGACTAATTACCATCTGCTAGTCAATCACGTGACATATGCCGGTCCATTTTCTCTTCGTGTTCGTAGTCGCGAGAGACGCTGTGAAATATCGAATCATCACAACGTCAACGACGGCAGAGCCAGAGGCAGAGTCAGAATCACGAATCTTACCACCTATAATGTGTATGCCGTGGTTGTACCTGAGGGTGACTAGACTGCTGTTAAATACATGTACTGGTAAATATTGATTTTATATTCGTAAAATCTTGGACTCTGACCGTCTCTGTCTCTGGACTGGAGCCTGGACTGGAGTGGAGGTATTAATATTATTATACTAGTGGGGGCACAAATCGTGCGTCCAATCGTTTTTGCCATTAAAACATTCTTCTGTAAGATATCTATGTACAAAATCTCTAACATCTATTCCGTCAAATTTCTGCAAACAAACTGTTAGAGTCGTGTTGTGTTAATTACTTACGAAAATAGACCGCGACATAATCCAAAATCTCGTAAAGACGCCTGAGGCTGAGCCTGAGACTGAGGCCGAGTCAAAAATCGTGCGTCCTATCTGCGCTGTGTACAGTAAGTCGCTGTATGACCAGAGCGTGTTACGTGAATCAGTGCGGGATCGGACAGTGTATTAAACTAGGCTAAGAGCGTTAGTCAGTGACACGATTTTTGACTTGGCACGAATTTTCCTGTCGTGAGTGTAATAAAATAGGCAATAGGCTGCAACCGAAAGTATATTAATGGCACTTGTCTTGATTTGAGTCGTGAATTATGTACGGGCCCAATATTTTGGGAAGTTGTATTAATTTTCGGGTAGAAATATTTTGTTGGGGGAGGCTAAACATAGGATTATCCCCCAATATTTAGGAAGGGATGCATTTTTAGTGGAATTTGATGTTTTTGGTGTGCCTTGCTGCAGGTGTTTTGATGAGTCTCAGTGGTGTGCAATTGTTTTTTTTAGAGTTTTATGGTGTTTATTTACTAAACTCGAGGGGGTGCAAATCGAGGTTTTTGGAGAGCATCAAGGTGTGTTTTGGCGAACCTCGAGGGGGGGTGTAATTGGAGGTTTCTGGTGAGCTTCCAAAACTGTGAATGTAGCCGCACCGTTTTTTGCGAGCGTCAAGGGATGCAATTGGAGGTTTTTTCCCCAGCCTACCCTGTCTCGATCCGCGCCATCCTCGCAACAAGTGGTGCATGTGACTACGTACACTGCCACTGGCAGATCACCTACACATTGTATGCAAGTTAGCTGAGTTAAACTCACGATTGATTTTGCCGTACCATCCGTGGGAACAGTGCAGACACCCATCCGACTCGCCCCAGTTCCAGGAATCCCAATATAATTACCCATTCGACTATTCTCACGAGCTGCGGAGTGATGTTGTGTATTCAAATAATTACGTCTACTGCTTAAACAGTCCATAAAAACCACCCAGAAGACCACTGGAATTTCCCGGCAAGCGATAATATTATAACTGAGCTTATATTCTGAGTTTTAGCAAGCAATCTGCCAAGGGGTACTGAGAATGATGTAGGGTTCTGGTACGCGATGATGATCCGCCCCTGCCCTTCCCAGTCTTCCGATGTCATGATCGACAGCGGTGCTGAACCTCCGGCTCAGTCCACCTGATATTAATTTCGTTTCGGTGCTTATGTGTAAATGTATTGCTTTTATGAAGTAGTGTGCCTAATTTGAAGTATGTTGATTGCGAACTAACGTCAGTAAGCCATCTCAAACAGTTTAGTTTGCGTGTTGCTGTTGGTGACGTCATGTCAGTAAGTACCGCTGATCGCCGAGGCCTTTAGTATGGTACGCGGCTGTGCGACTTGTTGTTTCAGACTGTGCATGAAAGTGCAGTGCAGGTGTCACGAAAAACTGTGCAGAAAATGTACATAAAAACGTGATCAAAAGGGGCCTTCTTCTTCTTATACGACCAACATCATAATTTTGTTGATGATTCTGCCGTGTAGTTTTTTGAGAATGAGACCTATGCTCACTGAGTCTACGATAGCTTTTTTCCATTTCCTTGCGTGGGAGCTTTTACTTCCCCTGGCACAGACCAACGACTTACAGCTTGTCTATCGTCTCTTCCGAAAGACACGTAGTCGGTGCATATGCTAAGGCTAGGGTGGTAAACAACGAGTAAGGTAACTACGTTCTAACAACTTTGTCGTTATCGCATGAAAACGGCCAAGTTCGACATCCACATATACGTACCATACATTGGATTAATCGATATTTCAACATCGCTTGTTAACATCGCAATATTTAAATTAATTACAGTGAATTTTTGGCTTGCTGTTTATATCCACTTTAAACGACATAATAAAAATGTATAATTATAATAATTATTTGTTCTGTTTCAGGTTCCTTCGTCATTGTATAGTGGAACTTTAATGACTCCATAACAAATAGAAAAAATGCCACTGTTCTGGGGCAACGATACTTTGTTGGTCACCATACAAAAAGAGTTCCCAGGCTCAGCAATATATTGGCTGATGCTCGCGCTTAGCTTCTCAATTATCTGGTTTACATATCTCGTCTGCTACAACTCCCGTGTGCTTGGTACTATAATAACCATTATTGTCAACCGTTTCGTCAGAAATGGCCACGTAAAATTTGGTAAGTCATAATTCTGATTACGGCATTGTTGAGAACACTTACTTTAAGTTAACACAACATATCTTGTATAATAGCATGTGTCCTTTGGGGATCTTGTCGTTTTTACTAACATTCATTTCCAAATAATCGACCTGTGGCACCAAGCAGATGTATAATATGATTTTATCAAACCAGAAAACATATACCAAGTAATATAGATTATCATTAGACATATTGCGTTTATGTTTACAGACCACACACCTGGTTGTAAACCTATATTAAGCGATTGACCTGCAAGTAGTGTGTTTCAAAAATGAACATTTAATGTACTGTTGCATGCAGTAACTATATTTTACATTACGTTGCAGGATCTTTCAACATATCTGTGTTGTCAGGAAAAATAATGTTCCGTGATGTTCATTGGATAACGGCGGACTTCTCTATCCGGTCACAGCTGGGTTATGCTACATTTCACTGGTGGAGGCCTCTCACAAACAAGAAGATAACAAAAGGTTTGTCATGCATTCTTTGATTTATAAATATTCCGTTATATCTACATGTTATTAATTTGATATGTCTTCCGATTTGAGGCAGCACAACCAGGATTTTTAGTAGCACACAGTCAAGCGAATTGGTATTCTCGTCGATGAATTACATCAAGAAAATACTTTAATGCATGTTAAAGTGCAATCGTTTGGACCATCTTATACAACTTGCAATTTCTCTGCTCTCTGTCTCTCCATCACTATCTCCCCTTTCCTCTCCATCACTATCTCCCCTTTCCTCT